>OY796882.1:48768856-49322459 GCA_963680785.1 Diplosoma virens | reverse complement strand
GATGTTTCTCTTTGTCAGTGAGATTAATGCAATATTGCATTAATTGCATTAATTGTATTAATCTTAATTTAATATCATTAATCGTATTAATCATTAATTGTATTAATCAATATTGAATTAATTGCATTATTTGTATTAATACACTATTGCATTAATCTCACTGACAAAGAGAAACATCTTAATCCGTTATCCACTGTTATTTATAAACGACCAGCTACACTTCAAAATCTTTTAATAAACCACAAAAAAATATCCTTAAATTTACAGCCTAAAAACCATAAAAATGGATCTTCTTCTGCATGTGGTCACTGTGCTCTTTGTGGTAATCATGGAACACATAAAAACATGGTCCAAAACACTAATTTTATCAAAAGTAAAAATGGTAAAATTATTCAACTTAAGCAAAACCTGAACTGCACTAATTTCGGTATATATGCCGCTTCTTGTAATATATGCTCTGAAATTTATATTGGCCAAACTATAAATCGTTTTTCCGTACGTTGGAATACACACCGCCATATTTGGAATAGCAACACATTGGATTCTGAAAAGGCAGCATTATCAATACATTACCACAAGAACCACACTGATCTTCCATATAAGAATAAACCTATTTCAGAATGCTATACAGTTACTTTCTTACAACAACCTTCAAATTCTTCTTTAGACATTTGTGAATCCCGCTGGATTCATCTCTTAGATGCCTCTATAAATATTCAAGCTACTCTTCTTCCTATTCAACGTTGAATGCTTCTCTTCTCTTTTTATTGTACGTTTCTTTTATATTTTTATATTTTTATATTTTTCTCTTTCTTCCTTTATATATTTTCTCCAGACATTTTTTCTTTATATTGCTATTAAAAAAATTTTTAAATAATACACTGTACTTACACTTTCTACTTACACTTACACTACCTTGCACTTACACTCTTCATTTCACTACTATATTATTTCTGTCTTGATTTACATTACTACGAAATTTTGTATTTCAACTTTTGACTCTTCACACGTCACAATCGCCTTTATTAATATGCAATCAGCTGTTTTTCTTAATGTTTACTATTGTATAATTCATTTAATTTAATTGGCACTAGCAGTTTACAATTTTGACAGTAAGTTTTTACTTTACTATTTGAAAAGAATTGTTTTGTTAAGTGAGTACATTTTATTTTATTCTATGACATTTACTAAATTTAATCATTAATCAATAATTTTCAATAATTTTCTATTAATTTTTATTCTTAAAATTTCACAGACTTAATAGAATCGTTAACTGATGATGATCTTTTGATCGAAATCGATTTTAAATTAAAATAAATAAGTTTTTACTAAATTTGGACTGATTCTTGTCTCCCTTATTGAAAAAAATTTTAATTGAGATGCGTTTCACGAGAATCGTCCTAAAATCTTCATTCAATAGGGTTGAACAGATCCACTGGGTTTTTTAACAAATTAAGCTTATATTTTACAATTCATATTTAAATTTTTTTTGTCACGTTTATCAGAGTTCAATCAATCAATCTTTCAAATCCTCCTTAGGTGCTTAAAACTTGTTTTATTTTTCATATCAATGTACAGCTGAGTAAGTAGGTTTGTATCTCATGGGAAAGCATTGTAATAAAACGATAGACATCAAAAGCAAAGCATAAAATGCTTAACTTTCAATATTTTACAATTTTGAAGGTTTTCTTCACAAGTGGCAGCTGTACATTAGCTAACTTGACGCAATTTAGGCGATAACAAAAATTGATGCGCAAGCAGTAATTTAGTTTAAAAAGTGCAGTAAACAATAGAAACTAAAATCATATTATGGAAGCCTACTTATTACCATGTATATATGCCTGAACGTCATTCTTCAAGGGGGGGGGGTTTGACCCCTGAAACCCCCCTTGCGTACGCCTATGACGACAATCATCTCTGTCATCCCTAGAGAAAGCTTGTTCAGACGAATTAATACAGCTTAAAGATTGGAGTGATGCTAACAAAATCCAAATCAATCCAAACAAATCATGCATACTACACCTTCCTCCTAAACAGAATACCCCACCTTTAACCTTTCAAATTCCTTACGATAATTCCTGCATAGTTAATAGTATTTGCTGTAAATATCTTGCGATCCTAATTGATAACAAGCTAAATTTTAAACAACATATACAACTAGTTGAATCTAAAATAGCCAAATCGGTAGGAATTGTAAATAAATTGCGACATATTTTCCCCTCCTCTGCCCTTCTTCTTATCTATTTCAATTTAGTCCACCCTCATTTACTATACGGCCTTCCCATTTAGGGAAGTACTTTCTCAACATACCTCCAAAAACTCTAACGTCTCCAAAATAAAGTTCTTCGCATAATCTCAAACTGTAACCCTAAAACAACAACAACAACACTTTTTTACCAATACAAAATCTTAAAAATACAAAATTTGTACTATTTTGAAATTGCCAAAATTATGCACCAATACTCAAATAAACACCTTCCAATCTGCTTTACATCCTTCTTTACCCAAACCAGTTCAATTCATAATCGGTCTACTAGATCTAATATTCGAAACAATTTATACTTACCACACTTCTTATCGTCTCGATGTCAACGATCAATTAAATTTCAAGGGGCAAAAATCTGGAACTCCATCTCTCCTCATATTCAAAATCAATCATTTAATACCTTCAAAAGTAATATTAAAATTCAGCTCTGAAATTCCTATATATGAATCAAAACGATATAATTCGTCATGCCCTAACGCAATAATCTTTGAAATTGAATAATTCCGCTACAATTTCTGGGTGACTGTTTGACTAGAAGACCTTAATCGGTCACTTCGCAGTCTCCTGTCGAGATTGTTATTATTTTATTTTTTTATTCACTGTAGTTGTACATACGTAACCTGTGTTTTACTATTTTGATATGTATTTTCTTTCTCGTTTATGTTTATGTATTACCTTCATAGTGCGTAATAATCTCTGACAAAATAAACTTCTGTCTGTCTGTCTGAACCACAAAACGCTCCTTTTTTTGCCATTATTCTTTATACCACTCAAGATATCAGCAAAATAGACCAGTTAAGTGAAGTATTTCAGTAAGTCAAAATCGACTGTCGCGATTATGGAACGCCATCAGAACTGAAAGTTGTTGATGCATTTGCCTCATTTATCTGCTATTGGATTGCACAAACTGATAACGAATTTCATTCAGCAGAAGGGTCTTGACATAAAAAACTGCCGTGGATAAGGATATGATGGCGCTGCAGTGATAAGCGGGAAATACTCCGGCTTGCATAAGAAGTGTGGTTTTACATGCCTACTACGTGGATTGTGCTTTGCACAATTTAAATTTGATGTTAAAAGATGCCATGGAAGCCGAGACTGAGATCCGTCAATTTTACAACACCATCGAGTCGGTATATAATTTTATCCGACATAGTATTATGCGGTGGCCAAAGCTTCAGACTGTCCATCAGTGGCGTGCGATGACCTCTGAGACCGGTCATGCAACTGGCATGCCAAAAACTGGTCATGCAATTAGGTATTTTCTGGGTAGCCGTAAGAATTCTGTTTGAGATTCTAAAACATAGACTGATTATTTGTCCCTAAACCATGGTGTTCTCCAAAAAAAAAGTCCTCGCTTAAAATCATTTCCAGATTTTATACTTTTCGTCTTCGTGTCGGCTCGGCCTCAAATTTCTCTAATTTCATCCCCAAGCAGTACCATTTTTCATTAAATTAAAAAATCTATACCTCATCGCGCAAAAGTTCGTCATGCAATCTCTCAAAAATTTGGTCATGCAACGTATGACTTGCCCTGACCCCACGCCACTGATGTCCATGATCGTTATCGCTCAAATTCTACATAAAAAGCGTTAAATCCAACTCAGTGGTTTTGGGCGATATGATGCTGTCTTTGCTTCGAAGGAAAGATTTTGTGACGTTATGAAATGCTTGACTCACATAATACTTACCAGCACGAAAAAAGATGAATCTATGGCAATAAAGAAACAGATAGAAAATTTTGACTTGTATGCATGCTGATTGTGCAATGCAAAATTTTGCAGATTGTCAACATTTCTTCGAAAGCTATGCAGTATAAAACAATTAACTTAATTTCTGCCCATAAACTTCTGCAAACTGCTACTGAAGACATTGCTCAACTCAAAGGAGTTTTGACGCAGTACTAAACGAAGCTTCCACTTATTGCTTCTACATGAGGTTTGCCAAGACAGTTTTTAAACAAAAGAGCAAAGAAAACAAAAGCCTACTTCAATAAAATATCCGAAGGAACATCGTTAAGCGATCCAAAGAAGCGATTTTGCGTAACTGTATTTCTTTCGATGATTGACATACTTTCTTGCCAACTAATTAATCGCTTTGAAGGAATGAAATCAGTGGTGCATCATATCAAGTTTTGGAAACAAGTTTTTTATTAAATGCTTCTCATCTGGATCTTGAGGTTGAAGCAAGAAAATTTTCTAACAAATTTTCTGATAACAGTGCACAGCACATCTCCGTTTTGCTGAAATATCGTTAATAGTGCTCACAAAGCACCTAATTGTTTCAAAAGGTTGCACATAATTTTTTTGTTATTATAAAGCGAGTTTGGTTTGCGACGTTTATTTGATTAAACTTTTATTAAACAATCAAAAACTGTTGTGGCAGTCTGCCCCCCACGAAATCCTTGCTATGCCATTATTTCGATTTGAATATACTGAAATCACAAAAATTATGTAAAACCGTGCAACCTTGGTGAAATTTTATTCGAATTATAGTCTTTCATTGGCAGGCACATTAAAGTTAGCTTTAACCCCTTTTACCTGTTCAGCTCAATGCTTTTTTGACTCATTATTTGAATTGAAAAATCTTTCTACAACGCATAGTCGTTAATGATTCCTGAGTTGAGAAAGGTAGCTTAATTGAATATTAAAAACAGAAAAAAAATTGGGGTCTTATAATAAATGTTTGCACCGGGGCCTCACCTGACGAAGTAACAGCTCTGTTTTAAGTAATAAGTGATAAAAGTTTACACAAAAAGTTAAACATTAAAAAAATACGCTTCCACTTAACAACTTTTTAAAAAGTTTAACCTACGTATTTTTGGCTAAAAGATAGCTCATAGCCTCTCTTCCTAGCCCTTCGTTATTGCACCTCAGTCACAGACTAGCAGTATCGATCAAACTAACCTGGTTGCTGTAATAATCAACCCGGTTCAGATCAAACTATAGGCTGATAAGCATGCACTTTATTACAAAACGTTGGGAAGATCGCAATATCAAAAAAATCTGAAACTATTGTCTTTTTATTTTTATTTTATTTTTATCTCTATATTTATCCTCCTGACTCGCAGGAAAGCGACGGAGGCGCTATACATAGGGTAAGCAATTACCTCAACCTGCTTCGCGAGATGAAAAATTGTTTATCAGTTTGTTAAAAAATTGTTTGCAGTTTTTGCTTTATTGAAATGTACGCAATGAGTGATGCTCAAAAAAACCAAGAACGCAAAAAAAATAATTTAATTGGTTCCGCGCATAAAATAAAACACTTCAGAATAACTAACCAGAAAAGTATTTGAATAGCTTTAAATCACTAAAAGTAATCACAAATAACTGTTGAATGTAGGCTAAATTTTAGCAGATCTATTATTTTTAAACTTCACAACTATAATAAACTTGTTACTCAGTGTGTAAAAAAAGGAAAAAAACAAAGAAAATAATTCTTTTTTATTTTTCTAACAAATCTCTATTTTGAGGCATTAAAATCAGATCTGATGAGAAATTTGTTTCACTTAGCGATCAGTTGGCAACAAAAATTTAATAGACAACAAACATCTTTTATACTGTAATATCAAGACTTTATGCATACCCTGCACAAAGAAGTAATCCCAAATTGTTGGTTCATTGTAAATGATGCGTTATGCAAAAATTATCCAAAACACTTGACACAACAATAATGAGGCTTTTATATTTTGAGTCTCAAATGTTTGACTTTTTCTAGTTAGTAAAATAGTAAATTAAAAGTAAAGACAAAAATTCACAAAAAATATTTTTCATTAAAATTAAAAGGTTTTTCACAAATCTGCAATACAAGTTATCTCAGCCTTTCAAAATACTACAAACAGAACAGAGGTTTGGAAAATATGGTAACAGCAGTAGGTAGGCTATTTTTAATTTTAATTATTTGATTTAAATTGATTATTAAAATCACTTTCTAAACAATGTTTAAAATAAAAAAATTTGCGTTTAATAATTAGTTGCCAACAGGCTTCAAGTAGGCCTAATGTTGTTTTTAACAAACAAGATAAAAAATATTTAACAGCAGCAAAAACTGGGATTTGCTGATGTACAGAATGGTTTATTAAAAGTAAAAATTACTTGAAATTACTTTCATTGCGACTTAAGCCTTGGATAACGTGTAAAAAATTCACAAATGCATTTAACATGTAAAAGCAATTAAATTTTGACAATAAACAGTAATAACCTGTATAGTTTGCTAGTTGTTTCCAATGTATATAACTTTATGTTTCTCTATAAGTTCAATGTCTCTTTCAAGTTGTTTCATCTCGGCTTCCATTCGTTCTTTTCTATTTTTCTTTGGTAAGGTGTCCGTGACAACAGACAAACCCTGGTATTGGTGATGTAACTCTTCCCAATTTTGCTTTAAGCCACTGATGATCTCATCACGTTCTTCATCAGTAAGTTGCTTCATGGCTCCCTGTCGCATTCTTTCACGAATATAAGCATCGTACTCTTGTTGGGCTTTTATTACCTCTTCGTTTCTTTTTTTTAAGTAATCAGGAACTTGGCCATAGTCTGCTTTAGAAACATACTTTGGGAGTAATCCGGAATTTTCTAGAAGATTGTTATCTCCATGTCTGGTGTCAACAAATTTTGGAACAGGTTTTTTCGGAACTGACATAATGCTTTCAACAGCATTTGTATTAATAAAGTTTTTATTTGATCTAATGCCCATCAGTGGTTTTTCATCGTGCTTTGGTACGGAGGGTTTTTTCTTGATTTGATTTCTTTGACTTGGCTTATCTGTAACAGCTGGAAATTTTGGCTCACTTGAATGTTTTTTCAAAAAATTTTCTGTAGAAGGTGCTAAAACTTTTGCTGGTCCCATAGATTTACTAGGAGATTTATTGATCTTCATTTCTTCCTTTACATTAAGTTTAAATTTTGAGGTGTAACGTGGAGGTTTTGGAGGCTTTTCGACAGCACGCGGAATAAGATTATAAATACTTTCTGACGGTCCGTCCATCCTGACTCAAAATCTGCCTTCTACTAGTTACAATTTTACTGCTGAATAGCTCAAAACCGATTCACCTTTAAGCACTTATACTGTGGCTGTGCTTAATAATCTTTTCAGTATATTTTTTTATGTTATGATCTCAATAGCTCGTTACCATAGTTACGAAAATAGTCTCAAAGCAAACTTTTTATTTCCAAAATAATTGCCAAGCAACGTTTGCTTTTAAACAGAAAAAAATATATATACAATAATGAAATTTTGCTAAAAATATTTTTAAAATTTAATTTAACAGTTTTATCAAAAAAAAATTGAATTTATAAAGACATTTTCTTGTGTTGCTATAGTTATTTCGTGCTGAGGGGTTTCCCCTCAAAGACGCTTGCCAACCAATTATTAGGAAATTGATGATTATAGATATAAAGGTTAGTAGTTTAAGTAAAGACTAAAATCAGTGCTAAAATGGTGTCAAATACTAGACCAAAGTTTTTTACTCCGAAAGAAGTTGATTTTCACAACACAATCAAAGATGTTTGGGTTTCATATTTAGGAAAAGTGTACGACTTAACGCCATTGTGCGAGGAATATGCAGGTTAGTTTATCTTTTTAATTTTTAGTACTTAAAACAATATCACTTAACTTTAACTGTAGTTTACTTTAAAGTTCTTCAGATTATCATGCAAGTTAAAATTTTTTGTTTTATTAATAACAGATTATAAAAATAAAATTGTTTGTATTGAAAGGTATTATTTTGAAGTTCTATATTAAAAGTAGTTCCAATTAGGGTCTTTTCAAGAAGTTACTGTTATTGAATTTGTCGGTGAAACTAATCGGTAACCCCCTACAGCCCTAGAAGGGAATCACAAAGAAACAAAAAGAAGGATCTCTTCAAGAAACGATAGTAACCACTAGGGGAAGTCTGGGTTAGTTTCATGAACAAAATTGCTGATGGTCACTGCTAGAAGACAGCCTTAAATTATATGTCACCCAAAAAATTATTCTAGATTTAAATTTATTACATCTTCGATGCAATTTAATTTTTTACAATTACATTGTTTTCTCTAGCTTAATTTAATTATAGTTTTACTTCATACTACACAATTATGATTATTATCAATTGAATGGTGTTTTTTTAAAGCTGGAATTGTGCTAAAAAAACTTCAAAATTGTTTAAGTTAAATTATCATCTAAATGTAGTTAAACCTTGCTTATAAGTCAAAGCTTTTCTTTGATTGAAAAAAATTAAAATTCTGCATTATTTGCTATAGTTTTTGGAAGGCGACTTGTTCGTGCATTATTTTCTATGTCAGCCTTATTGCTCAGCTCTTCCAACTGCTGAATTTGTTTTTAATTTTTAACATTTTCTTAATCTTCTATGTTTCTATGAACATTGTTTGTTGGCACATTAAACTCTTTTTCAAATGTTAATTTGACTTTTAGTAAGCCTTTTTTTGTTTATTGTTTATATAAAAATAAAATTGAAAATGATTAATTGTTTTTTGTTTTGGCATAAAATTAAAACAATTAGGTCTACCACTATGCTCAATTTAAGTTTAAACATTTTTTGTGTTAATGTTTTTACTTGATAGATTAATTTTTGAAATAACAATAAAATTATTTTAGGGGATGTTCTATTAAAACCAATCATTGCAAGTGCTGGAAAAGATATTTCTCACTGGTTTGACAAAAAGACAGGTGATGTAAGTACTTGAATAAAAAAGTATTAATTCAGTTTTCTAGCAATAAATTTAAATACTTTGGCAATTCTCTTTATTGACAATATCTATCTGGGCCCAATTTTAAAATAGTTTAGAAACATAAGTTTTTATTTTTAGCTGGTAATTTGAGTCTATATAGGCCTAATATATTTTTGATTTATTTTACCTTACAAAAAACCAATAAATTTGGTATTAATTTTGGTTGTTTAAATACATCAATATAATTTGATATTGGAGTACTGTATGATATGTTGTTACTATTTTATAAAAAAAAATGGTGCTTACGTATTATCGGGAGGACTTACTAACCAATCTTCATACTAACCAATAAACCCTTAATGTAAAAATCAAAGGTCCTCCCGATAATACGTAAGGACCAAAAAAATTCCTTTTTATAAAATACTAGTAGCAACACCAAACAATCTCCTTTTAATTAAAGTAATTTTAATGCAGTTTCTCAATTGTATGTCAACAAAACATTTAAAGCAGTCCAACATGACTAATAATTGTATTAGCATAATATTTTTATAGAGACTAATCTTTTATAATAGCATATATCCTTGTAACGAACCATTTTTTTTGAGAAAAAGTTTTTAATTCCATAGTTTAAAATAAAACACCTTGTTCAATCCAACGTGATGACCTACATTTGAACTGAAATCTAATAAGTTCAACCATATTTTAACTTATAGATTAAAACACATATTGATCCAGCCACTGGAATACGGAAATACCACACTCCACACGGAAGATTTGTACACGTCCCTCCTCCTTGTCCGGCTTCAGACTGGGCAAACGATTTCGGAAGACCTTGGTGGAAGGACAACCGTTATGAAATTGGTATTTTAAGTGACAAAACCAGACTTGTCTGCATCATCAACACATTGACTTCACAAGAACAGACAATAGAGGCAAGTTAGTTTTTCTAAGTGTCAGTATATTAAACCAATCGTTGTGGCAAACAAGTTTGTAACATTTTTCAATAGTCAAAAACAAGTGTGCAAGGGCAACAAACCACTATGGATATAAAAAAATCGTTTGTCCAGGCATTTAAACAAGTTTGCGTCTATATGGCCATAGTGTCGATTTAACCGAGTCTTTCCTCGGGAGTAATATGCAAACTGATAAGGCATCGATCTGGACAAACGAAACTAAAGATTGGAGACAGTTGAATTTACTTTGCAAAGAAAATTAAGCCCAGGGCAATAGAGCCAAAGTTGGAGCAATCGGCATCTTGTGATTGTGACCATAGGCGTTAAAATTTGGGAGGCGATGGAGTTTTGCTTAAATTTTGTGACATTTGCCAGAATTATAATTTTGTAGTACTATACGGATATCACAAAAAAATTGTCTTGAGATTATAGAATGAAGACCAAAAAAAAAAGTCTTCACTTTGAATCAGTCTCAGGTTTGTCGATTTTTGTCCCCAAAAGATCTTCACCTAAATTTGTCAACTATTTTCTGCATTTGATCATTGTTGCTGTCCAAAAATTCTTGATTTTGCCCAAATATTTTCTCGTCACTGCCCGAAAAATTACGATTTTACCTAAATTTTGGAAACTTTGGGGGGCAATTGCTCCCTGCAACTACGGTTATGATTGAGACTAAGAACTTTCCTCACTTTTCCAAGAGATACTTGCGAATCAGTTGATTTATTTTGATTGGATTATGCTTCTGCATTCTTGGGGCACCGGATTATTTGCTTTTAGTGCATCATTAACTTACGTTTTTAGGTTTGCTCTGAAGAAAATATGAACGAAATCTTGAACCGCTACTTGAAATACAACGCTCATGCCGGAAGCTACACGTGGAAATACGACGGTTGTCCATTGGATATGAACAAGACATTAAAAGACAATGGAATAGAAGACGAGGATCCAGAATTCTACGAACTTCGAATGGACTTCGAAATGTGGACTCCTGCCGTTCATTTATATTTTAACGATGATTTGACGGAGGCATAGTCCACGTACTATATATTGCTCAAAAGTGCACTTAAATTTCGCCCTCTTATTTATTTGTTATTTAGTCAGAAGTCTACTATTTCTCTTCGCCGAGTCAAGTAGCTACTCACGCACTAAACGTCAGAACCTAATAATAGTAAAATTTTTGAGATAACTACAAAAAGTTACATTTACCTTAATTCGAAAAAGCTTCTGCGTCTTTATTTTGCTTTTATCACTTACTGCAAATGTATATAATGCATTTCTCTTATCACAACGTAACAAGTACAAAAACAGAATTTTACTAAAAATTCCGGTTGAATTGTTTATGCACTAAACAAACAATCAGATTGAAAGAAGAAAAACATTTAACAGAGGAACCAACCGTAGTCACTACGAAAATGATTGAAGTAAAACAACACTGCCAATTAATGTTTGTAAGTAGTCCAAAACTTTTTAAATTCAACGCAGTAAGTCACGCTGCGTCGAACCATCTTTAATCGCCTAAACTGCACAACGGACGACGACCTAACGTCGGCCGAAGCAATAGGCCGCTATGTCACCGAAGTCGACTTTGACTTATCACGTCAAATCGAAGCGCCGTTACATCATAGGCCGTCTTCCACGACGCATGCGTCTCGGTGCAGCCCTTCCCCTTCCCTCGAAACCCAACGACATTAAGGGGACTGGCGACTTGTGTCGGACCATTCCTCTGCCTCTCGGCCCAGGACGGCCCCTAAACATGCCACGAGGTGGTCTGGGCGGACCATTAGGTTTAGGTTTGCTATGCATTTCTCGATTTTTATCAGACAATCCCATCGCTTCCCGTTCTAACTCGTAATTGGCTAATAACGTCTCGTCGAGATTCTCCATTGCTAACAACTCGGCGTACTCGGGACCATACAATTCTTCCGCGTTTAACAAAAAGTCTTCGTCTCTATAAATATTTTCCTCTGACATTCTAGAATTCCAATCGCGTCTCCCAGGAGGACCCTGCCCAGGAGGTGCCGGTCTGCCACGAAAGGGAGCAAAGTCACCTCTACCAGAGGGGGGAAAAGAGCGCTCGTGATTATTTTCTATTCCATATTCTTGATAAGGTTCAACGTCCATCTGCGTTTGATCAACGTAAGAATCGTCTCCGTGTCCTCTAACTGGATCTGGAATATTCGGTCCTTCCGGATAATGATTTTGATCGTAATCTAACGGTCCTTGGTCTTTATGGGGAGGACCTCCAGGAAGTGGGGGATCGAAGGGAGGAGGCAAACGCTCTTCCACTGCTGGCGGAGGTCGATCATGATCTGGAGGAGGTCTCCGGTCATCGATCGCATGATAATCGTCTTCTGAAGGACGGTGATGTCTGGGAGGGGGAATGTCGCCGTGCCACGGATCGTCGAAGCGCCGCGGAGACGGAGATCGGGAATAGCGACGAGGTGCCCCTTCTTTTTTCGATTCCCAAGCAGCCGCGAAGGATCGGGGCACGGGGCGGGCGTAGGGGATTTTCTTTCGATTGTCGTTTTGGGTTATCAACTAAATCCAAAAAATATTTTACGTTGCTTGTAAATTCGGACATTACTCTTGGAACAATATGCTAACAATTTATTGAAAACTTTCAAGAATTACCAACTAACGCATAAGTTTATCAACATCTATTTGCCACATGCAACAAAAAAGCTCGATGTATTAATTAATTTCCGTGATCTGTATGGGCATGTACAAATGTACAATCGAGTCTGCAATTCGCGGCTATCGTTTACGAGTCGGCGGACTTAATAAATCACAGAGAAATAAGCCCCAAAAAATGTTGAGAAAAAATGCAGTGTTATTGAAAGACTTTTAAAGTACAAACTCTAGAAAAAAGAAGCGATTTCTTTACTTGCTTTGATCTGCATATAAAATGAAAAAATCTTTAGCTAAAAACTATCTTTAGTTCTAATTTTACTTGATATAATTTTTAAAAAATAAAATCAGAAAATATTGCCTGTCTAATCTTCTTAAAGATCATTACTATTATGTGGCCAGCAAAAAACTAATTCAAGTTCCTTAACTTAATCGGTAAATAAAGTTGTATAAGTAAGGAATTAATCTAAAGTCAGCTACATTAAAAGAAACTGATCGAAAGAAATGCATATAAAGTAGACAAAACAATTTGATTTCTAATTTATACTTGAAGATTTTAAACTTGGAAGTTTTTATTTTCTTAATCAACTATTTTTCCTTTTTTTATGATGCAAAATTAGACTGAAGATGAGGTTGTAATAATCCAGGGGTGCCAAAGTTTTTCAAGCATGAGCTGTATTAAATAAACTAATAATGTTTGCGAGCCGCCAAACTTTCTAAAATTGTAATTATGGCGAAGTTCAAAAAGGCATATACTGTAATTAAAAAAAAATTTTTGCGCTGAAAACGATCGCGATGTTATTCTGTAGAACCCAGCCATTTTCAGCGCAAAACTTTAGTGATGACTGAAAAAGAAAATGGTCATCACTTTTAATCAGGGTCCAAATCTCTACTTTCGTTCCAAATTAAAGGTAAAGACAAAAAAAAAAGTTATCGCTTCCAATCAGTGTCCAAAACCTTTATGTTTGTCCCGAATTGAAGACTAAAACAAAAAACAGAGATTGTAAAGTTGCTTAATGTTAATTATTAAACACCATCTGCCATTTCTAGCAAAATTTAACCCTCTATTTACCACCACCAGTTCCTTTAAGTCAGAAAATTATTTCCCTTGGCAATTTCTGTTATTAGGAAGTGTGTAATAATTAAATTTTTCCTTTGACCTTTTTTCGAAATGTAGCTCAACAGCTACATTGGTAAACAATGGTCAAAATCACACAACAGTGTCAACAAATTTTTTCAATTGTAATCTTCTACAAATCGTTCATAAGCATTGATAAATCAAGTAATTAAGTCTAGGAATAGTTTTTATTTTAAATAACTTAAAATCACTGCTTAAGTATCAACATTTTATAATAAATAATAAACTACAAAACTTTTTCACTAGGCAGCAGAATGACCTTTGTGTACCAATGTAGCGACACAGCTACATGACTTTTTTAGGGTCTAGCATACACTTATCAAAATATTTTTTTTACTGGAATACTTTTGTATACATTCTAATATAGCTAATAAATAATCTTAATGTATTGATACTTTACTTGCTAAACAGATATCGATTTTGAAATTTGAGAACAAATTCTAATGACCGTATTGAAGCTTTTTTTTGACACTGCGAATGTGATACTTTATCTCTAATAAAGAAGCTCAAGGACTCTGTTCAAAGTTTCCAGCTTTTTTATTTTAAGAAGCTTCTTCTTTTGTGATCATGCAGGTATATTGAAATTAAAAAAAAAATTCTTTCTAGCCTAAACGAAGCATTTATTTATACGTAGCCCCAGAGCTACATTGGTAAATAGCGGGTTAAAACAGCGAAAAAACAATTTACATTCATCATATGAATATACACGAGCCGCAAACGAGAGGTAGGCGAGCCGCGTACGGGTCGCGAGCAAGGATTTGGCCACCATTGTTATAGTCGATACACAGTTGTTTGAAATATGAACTTTACTACCAGGTGTAAATATTCTTTTAATGCTTATTTTTGGATCAAGGTCCCAATTAAACGATTGATGACTTCTTTTCCCTTCATTTTTTCCCTAAGTTTTTCATACATTACCTTGGTATTTTTACCAAGTTAACTTTTGTCTGTAAATTGTCTTGGAAGGAGAACGCAATGCGGTAAACAGGGAAGCTAAAGAACCAATAAGCATTAGTCGAAATTAAACGAATCCTCGTTTTACTTGACAGAAAAATTTCATTTGCTTCGATGATAACCCCATCATTCCGTATGTGGATTTTTTCGATCGTTTAAAATGATATTCCTTTAAATGTGCTACAGTTAAGAATGACTCCCAATTCATCTTTACGTATACATCTCAAGTTAAAAAATTTACGTTAAAGTGTAAAGAAATGTTCAATTGGGTTTTTCCCACCTAAAACTATAGACGGGTTTAAAACATGCAACTGCGCTTAATTCAATTTTCGGCAAAGTGGTAAAAGAGCATTTTCTTTTTTAGTGAACAAAATGACTAATGATTAGATGTCTTACTTTATTTCTCTACGTTACGGAAAAAAATCGCAATTGAAATCTTACCTTTCTCTCAAACTCTGTTTTTTCTTCAAACGACCAATCCAAGCCGGGTATGCCAGACTTCAGCTGTTCCTCTTCGCGCTTCGCAACATTCGCGACTGCGGCGGCAGCGTCGCCCATACCTAAAACGTTAAAATATTCGGTTATAAAAACTGCAACTGGGTAGACCACAGACTAAAGTTTTAAAGCGGTGCTAGCAAAAAGAGCTGACGTCCGCAAACCGTAACAGAAGCTTAGCTGCGAGTCAGGCTGAGCGTGAAGCGTTTTAAAATTTGCTTGATGCAAAATTTTCAATCAATTTAGTTACAAAATTGGACTGAGAAAGAGCGTTTGATAAACTGCTTAGTGTAACTTTAATCTTTCGATAATAGTCCGACGTCTTTATACTTTCGATGCTAAGTTTCACGAAACCGGCTAAATTCAAACCATTAACTTAAAACATATGGTGTCAGTGACCTAATTAAACGGCTCAACATTGCTGAGAACAAGGCAGCGGAGTTGGGGGAAATTTTAAAGTCTGAAGCTGGAGCCACGTATTTCATTACAAGCTCCGCAGCCATAGAAAACACAGGAAAAAAAACAAGAAACTTGATCGAACTGACGGTCTTAAGCATAACTGGAATCAAAAAAGAGGTTTGCCAATGAAAAGTTGCGCAATATTGTTTTTAAAAAGTTTTGTTAATCCAGCAATCTGACCTGGGATGCTCGTCGCTTCAGCCTTGTCTGTATTGCCGGTTGCAGTTGCTTTCGATGAGGATCCGTCTTCAGTTCCTGTTCCTAAATTGTAACGGTCTTTCATCTGATCTCCGGGACGATTCCGCGTCCAGAATTTTCTAGAACAAACACTTCAATAATCTTAACCCAATCAAACTTACATTTTAAACACAATACTATCTATCGATATTATCAACCATAGGGTTTGATAATTGCAAAAAATTAACTCTATGGTTACACGAAAAAGTTACCATTACATATTAAACCAAAAAGCTATTTTTACATGAAACAAATAACTATTTTGTTGATTAAAAACTAAGAATCCGTCGAAAATTTTTCAAAAGAAACGATAATCGATTTTAGAAAAACCTACTCATAATTAGAAAGTTTAAAGGATTGAAATATGATAGATTTAAGAGTGTGTAAATTGGAAAAAAAAAAAAAAAAAACTAGAGGCGTGCACTGAAACAGTGGCGCAAAATGTGATTGTTGTAAAAAAAAAAACAAGTGAAAAAAAGCAATTACAAGAGAAAAATTGATACACAGAAAAAACGCATTTATTGCCGTGCACTGTGTTTGTCGGTCAAAAAACTTACGTGCTATGGTCGTTGGAACCCGAAACAAGAATATGACCCAAGGGATGCCAGGCCAAGCTCCATATTAAACTGTCATGAGCCCCCTCTAAATGACCAACTTCCTTGTCTTCCCTGAAACAAAAAAATGAGTTTTTTAAAAACATTATTTCAAAATCGTTCAGCGAAGAGTAATTAAAAAAACACTATCAACACAAGATCATCAATGATCCATCATCAACATCAACACAAAAAACATCATCAACACAATCTCGAGTCTTACCCGACTTGCCAGTACATGATGCTGCCCTCTGAACCTCCGCTTGCGAACATGTCCTCGTGTATCGGATGCCAAGCTACTGAAAACGCTTCCTTTTTGTGTCCCCGAAAAACCTTTAAATCAACAAGCGTAGCTGCAATTTAGCGATATGCGACAGTTTTATTAAACCTGTTAGTAGCAAATAAATATTACGTGAAATCAATCAAGAAACATGGACAAAAAAGGCAATATCAAATAAAATGTCTTAAATTTCTTTTCACTAAGTTGCACGCGCAGCAATTGAAAAGCTGAAATCGCATGAATTCAATTATTCCCTGGTGACAAAAAAGTTTTTTCGATGTCTTTTTAAAGCATTTTTTACATTCAAAATAAGTATTTTTGGCCGTAGGGGCCAAACTTAAAAAGTTGTTTGGTTTGGCCGTAGGGGTCTTTAAAATGCTCTGGTTCGATAACCAATCAAAATAAACATGATGGACAACAGGTCCCAATCGGAAATTTCCCAGGAGAACGCTTTGAATTTAAAATCTCCGACTAATTTTTTGGTGGTTTTTTAATCTAAAGCAAATCGGCGACCGGTCTTTTTTAGGAACTCCGACGAATTTTTTGTCACGTGTTTTGTTTCGCTTCTTGATTTAAAGTTTTAAACATTTATTCAAAGGTTAAATCACCATTTTTTAGAAACAAAAATCAAGAAATTCGAGACAAATTAAACTGAAGACTTTTTTTTGGAAATCACCACGGTTTGGGGAGAAAAATAGAGAGATTTTAATGCATGTAACAAAGTCTGCAAAAAAGATTGGGTCGCCAAAGCGTTCTTGTCCATTTTCACTAAGATTTGGGTCGCCACCAAAAGGTTGAGAAGCATTGCTTAAAAAGTATTTTAAGTTTAGATTATTTTTTGCAAATGTTAATTGTGGTAAGGAACACACCAATCGTCACAATAAGACTATAAAAACAAGCAGTTTCTTTGATGTATCAAATTACTTTAAAGTGTCGAAAATGGCATTAAAAAAAGGTAAACGGACACGAATAATAAGAATTAAAACACTACATTCGAAATTTACATAAGTAAAGAAACATTGTCACGGATATAGAATAATATAAAAATATATTATAAGCAACAAAACATAAATACCGACTGCACAGAATACATACTTTAGCATAATGAACTTTACACACTGGCAAAAGTAAACCAAAAAGATCATTTCTGACCGTGAAAAATGGCCCAAGGACTGTACTTTGGAGACTTCAGTCTTAAATTAAAAAAACCTTAAAATGTAACTAATGTTGCATGAATATAACTGCAGTGCTTAAAAAGTACTTTTATTAAGTAAATCAACGAAATCAAAAATTTTCCCAACTGTTCTTTTGAATTGGGATTGAATTTTTTCATATTAAAGATTTCCTTTTCTGGTTTCTTTTCTAGTCAGCATTTCTAGTCTAAACATATAGAATACTTGGTAAATAGTTGTAGCAACACAAGATGAAAGCTCTTATCTAGTTTAAAAAATTAAAACTTCTTATCAAATTGTAATACATCTTTAATACTGCGTCATTGAAGTCAAAATAACGAATTTATTTTTATAATAACATTTTGATCCGAATTCAATTTCAATTCAAATTCAATTTCAATTCAATTTCAAATCAATTCAAATTGTAATACATCTTTAATACTGCGTCTTTGAAGTCAAAATAACGAATTTATTTTTATAATAACATTCCGATCCGAATTCAATTTCAATTCAATTTCAATTCAAATTCAATTTCAATTCAATTTCAAATCAATTCAAATTGTAATACATCTTCAATACTGCGTCTTTGAAGTCAGAATAACGAATTTATTTTCATAATAACATTCCGATCCGAATTTACGATCGGGCAACCGGTGTGCGGTTGGTGGAAGTAAAAACTTATAACAATTTAAGCATTGGGTAATGACCAATCCGAACTATGCATAAAATTCTTGATAAACATAAACTTGGCACTATATTTAAAGCAACACTATTAAGCATAGTTGTACGAGCCGGAAAGCAGGGGAGCAGTTGCCAATCTGAAATTTGAGCAAAATCAAAATTTTTCGGGCAGCGGCAAGGAATTATTTGGGCAAAATGCGAAGTTTTCGGGCCACGAAAAGAATTATTTGGGAAAAATCAGAATTTTTCGAGCACTAGCAATAAATTATTCGGACAAAACAAACTTTTTTGTCCACCAAAATTGAACTACTTAAGCAGGACAAAGTTTCCGGATTCAGATAAACGATTAAGATTTGATGGGAGGAGGTTGACGATTTGTGAGGACCTTTTTTTTGTGGTCTTCACCAAAATTTTGGGACAAAAATGTGTAATGTTGTCTCGATTTTTGCTACGCTACAAGATCATGGTTCGGGAAATCATCAATAAAATTCGGGCAAAACTGAATTGCCTCCCCAAAATTTTTTCGGCTGGTACGGCTATGCAATTGAATACTTCAAAAACGGGGTACTAAAGATGACCACACATTTAATCAAGACGGTTAATTTAGATCTGCAATCGTCGATGTTTTTTGACTCCCTACGTCGTTTTTGAAAACATTTTAAGTGAAAAAAGAAACATAAATAATGGTTTTTATAACAACATAATTAAATATTAAAAGTGCATTGAAATGTTACTTCCCCACTCGACATTACGTTATTTTAAATATAAAAAGAATGTTCAAAATAATTAACATAATTATTACTATTTTTAAAATGGTTTATGAATTTATATAACCTTATTTAGGTGATCGTTTCAAACTTGTAGTAGCAGAAACAATTAAAACGACTTTATAATATCTCAAAAAATAAAACCAATCCTGTACCTGGGCAAGTTTATGTTTCTTTGCTGTTCTTTGAACAAGTTCGTTTAATCCCCAATTGGCGTAAAGCTTCTTTGTAGGTAAGATAATTCAGCAACATGAAGTAATAAACAACGCACTCAATATCAACTAACAGATGCATGTATCGAATGCAGGATGAGTGTTCTTAACAACAAACAGAAGTCTCTCAAATCTTTTACCAGTGTTTAATCAAACTCTAGTAACAATGAGTGACGCATCTTGCACATAAATCCTGATTCTGAGTTATTGTCTTGTACTCGCGTTGAAGGCAAATATTGTTGGTAACGTACATGCTAAGATTGAAAGCCATTTTTAAACAAATTTTCAAGGAGTCACAATCAAAATAATAACTGCTTTCTAAAGCCTTTATTTTTCCTTTTAAGAATGATGCATGGCAATAAGTACATTCTCGGCTTCAGGAAGAGATAAATTAGCAAGAAATACAATTTTTCAATAAATTTGCTCAGTAGTTTACAAGAAACATTATTTCATTGAGGTTTTTCAAAAAATGTATGCGATTTTCTTTCAATTTCTTCTTTGTAGACAATACAACGCTTTCGTTAAACAATTTTTTGTTTGGAATTCATGTCGTTATCAACTTCTTTTTCTTCAATCATTTTTTAACATCATTAAGAACTCGATGGCAAGCAACACAATTTTTTACTAACGAATAAATCAAACCACGACCGATATTCTTCGGTGTCGGTGTTTTCTATTTTATAGCGCATGTTAGCAGAAATTGCATCAGCCACCGAACATAAGCAGACTTGACAACTACTGAAATCAGTTTGAGAAATCAACTTTTTTTTTTAACAACAATTTGATACTACATAACAATCCAAAAATTTGAGTAATTTTTTTCAATAAGCCAAGTATTGCTTTGATCATGGGAATTTAATAGTATGATTTCTTCATGGGTGTACTAAATGAGCATAAAATGATTTTATAGAGTATGGAAAAAAGTTTTTTTTTCTAAGCTTTTTACATTGAGGAGTCTTTGAGCATGTGGTCGGGCAAGATAAGGTATCTTCTGAAAATCCAATATCAACTTCGTTCAATAAAAGCAATGTGCTGTCACAACACAACCAATCAAACTTTTCCTGCAATTATTGGTTCGCACGTTGCACCACATAAGACATAAGAAACGTAGGTGTTACAACATTTTAACTTAACTACCCAGCTGCACTAGGACCAAAAAAGCATTTGTTTAAACCAGATTATATGGCTTCTAATGGGGCCTGGGAAATACTACGAACATCTGCCCATCTTAATGTTTGATGGTAATGTAAGATTCAGTTAAGTCGGCGTCGTTTAATGAGGCATCCCATATTTTTTTAGGAAAAAGTCGAGCAGTTTCTTTTGCTTCAAGAAAGTACAGCTCCAATACGCGGGTATAGAAAACTGAAAATCACTTCTAATCACATCTCTAACGTGCTTTGTGTCTAACTCGTCTATAACTACTTTATCATTTGGTAAATTTATATGGTTGTCAAAAGCTCAAATATATTTAGATTTCATTTTATTCAGAGAAGCTTTTGAAAATAATAACTAGAGTGCCTTTGTTTTTTTTGTTAAAAACGAGACTGCGGAACATCCGAATTCGATCTAGATTTCGAATTTAAACTGGTTTCCAAATTTACTTTAACATCAGGCTTGCATTAAAAATGATTTTCGATTACACTTTGAGTCAAAGCTAAGAGCTTCAAATGTTTGTCCCGAAAAACAATTGTATTCTTTAAAAAACTCCAAATAATTGCTGTACCACTCATTTGTTTTATTGTGACGGCTCAAATCTCCCAAAAGCATTTGAGATGTTGTGGGTATTTTGCTTACAACATAAATGATCAGTTTTTTTAGAAAAACTAGGATTATAAAAGGATTAAGTGAGTGATCGTTTGGACGAACTATATTGTTTGATTTCAAGTACTTTTCTAATACATTTTTTTATCTTACCCTAAAAGGAGAATTTAATTTTTGCTCATTATCAACATCTTTCAAATTTGACAAAAATGCTTGATTGGCTTTTTGTTGAAGTATCCGGTCAAAATGGTATCTCACAGATTCTGCATATAGTTTTAAATTTCTAACTACAACGATGCAATTCACTACAAAATTTAATTTGTTTAATAAAGAAAACAGTAATCCAATCCAAAACGTATGTCAAATCTTTGGTTGCATTGTTTAAAAATTGTATTGTTTAAAAAATCTTTGGCTAGTATTGTTTGTTGGCTTGTAATGTTTGAAAATAAAAATGCTGGCGGACTTCATTGCATGGCTTAAGCAATTTTGTACATGCGAACGTTTAAAATCACCTTCTACCTTTCCTCAAACAATTGTTTAGCACCTCATATTATATTTAAACCTAGATTCATTGCACATTGCAGCCAAGATAGCATTCCAGATTGCTTTGATCCCCTCGATCATAATAACTAGTTTAGTTATTAAAAATTTTTACATTGTCAATCAAAAACATTTCTAAAAATCTTTTTATGGAGAACAAATTGTGCATTGTGCTTATACATATAGCTAGCTAAAGGTAAGTTAGGACCTCCTTCAAACCAGTTCCGAACCAATAATGTGTAAATTTGAAACTTCCGATTGCTCTCAGTCGGTTTTAAAATTCCTCCTGTGGCACCAAAATATACAACGTCTTTCGGACAGAGCTCCTTGACAACCTTTACTTGGGCATCGGAACTCGTGAGGGTAAACACAAAAAACGTATAAAAGGTTCCTTCTCTTTTTAAAATGCTTTTGCAACAAGTGCATATTAATTAGCCAATTGCTGTAGCATTTTTTTGATATTAAACTTTTATGTTTTTAAATTTCTGAGAACTGAAGCAGATGATGCAAATGGGTGAGCTCCATTGCTAAAAACATTTCGTCTTCAATCAATTCTGCTTGTAAAGTGCGAGAAACGACAGAGGGTTTTGTTTATTCAGTGAAGCAACAGTTTTTTTTAAAGCTTATACGGGGGCTTCGAACACAAACTTTATCGTGTTGACACGTGCCCCCGATCTCAACAACTTGATTACAATATGAAAATAATTTAATTGTCATTTTTCCTTTACATTGATAGCAGTTTTTATGGATAAAATAGAGTTTAACGTATCCTTCATAATACAAAGATTCGCTGTTTTATATTGTCAAAACTTGGTTGGGGTGTCGTAGATAATAATATTGTATACAAGGAACGCAAGGGTCATAAATTTTTTTAACAAATTAGATAAAAAAATTTCCAAATACAAGTTGTGGTTGAAAGAGTGACAAGCCTATTGGCAACCATCTTTTTCCATTTTTCAAAAAAAAACAATTGATTTTTCTTTTTTTTTACCTACATATCGACTCGTTTATATTTTTTGTCACTTATATTTTCTTGAAATTTTGACAAACTTTGCAAGGTGTCATTTTCATGTTAAATCCATTTTCAGAAAAGCAAACTTTATTACTCATACTTTGAATTTTTTCCGGCAAATAAACGCTCCTGACATCGTTATCGCAAATTGCTTTGAATGTTTTGGGCTTAACACTTTAAGGACGAATGTTGCCATTTGGCAACACAAAACTTACACTGGATTGTGCATCTAAAACCCTCTTTCCAAAGGTTGATTCTAGCGTGAGCTCTCTAAAATAGCAAATATCGTTGTCCAGCTTCCAGAAACTGCTTTCATTTTTTCTCTTTACCCTCGCTGGACATTATAATTGCGTTTGAAAAAGTATGCTTGCGCAATATGGCAGCAACTGTGAAGTTGCTCTTGAGGCTGTGTAAAGTGTTAGTGCTATGTTTCAGGTTATTGTTGTTGCTGTTTTTGCTCACATCTGTAGCATAATATAATACAATTAAAACTTTGATCGTTTACTCACCCACAGCAGGCCGCTGTACTTCGATATTGCCAAATGACAATATCCGGCACAGTGGGGTATAACAGTACAATCAGTGATATGTGTACATGCCTGGTCAGCCTATATTTTAATGGCTCATTATTTCTACCAATCTTGTATTTTCTTTATATATATAGGTTATGTTTTGATAGATGTACTAATAGTATACTAAGGCATTTCCCGCAAGTTCAACAGTATCGGAGGTAAAACCAGTGACTGAGCATAAAAAACTAAAGCTGAAATTATCCAAAAAAAATGAACTATGCAATGTCGCTGATGCACTAAAATATATTCTTTGCCCTGACGGAGAGGAATCCGAGTTAAAAAGTGATTTTAAAGATGAAGATGACGATCCTGAAAAAAGCACACCACTTCAAAATTTAGATGAGGAATTGTCTCCACAACCCAGCCCCATGCATAACGTTGAAGTTCAAGACCTGAGTGAAAGCAATGATGAGAATTGTAAAACTGGTGAAACCATGAGGACTTCAAAACCTTGCAGCTGGAGACTTACTGAAAATGAATCTCCCACTAACATTTCATGGAAAGAACCACCAACACCCTAGCTAAATGAAGCTTGGGTACACGAGTCTCCTTAATTTTTTTTTCATTTATTTTTTGACAACAAATTCATTCAAAAAATATTAGAAGAATTTTTAGTGGCTGAAGCAAAATGACTAATGAATTTCCAAATACAAGTTGTTGTTGAAAGAGTAACTAAGCCTATTGGCAACCATCTTTTTCCATTTTTCAAAAAAAAAAAAAAAAAACAGAAAAAAACAATAGATTTTTCTTTTTTTTACTCATCACATCAACTCGTTTAGATTTTTTGTCACTTATGTTTTCTTGAAATTTTGACAAACTTTGCAAGGTGTCATTTGTAATACATTGAACTTTTTGGTTTCCTTTTGTCAGCATCTCGTCTTCACTTACCGAAATTGCAATACAGTTTTGATTTTTCAAAGGTTCTATTTCAATTTCATGTTAAATCCATTTTCAGGAAAGCAAACTTTATTACTCATACTTTGAATTTTTTCCGGCAGATAAACGCTCCTGGCATCGTTATCGCAAATTGCTTCGAATGTTTTGGCTTTTAAACCGACTTCTTGCATTAAACAAATCTCATTTGGTGAAATCGTATTTTTATAGCTAAAAATTGAGTAGCTCTTATTATTTGAATAATTTTTAGTGGCTGGAGCAAAATGACGATAAACAAATCCTGTGTTTTTATTAGTGTTTGTTTGGGCATTTGATACTTATGTTTTTCCATACTATTTTTGAAAATAAGCCCACAAGGTTATTTTTAAAAATAGGCATTGGGGATGAAACCATTCACTGCATTGGCATTGAACATAAAACTAGCCGTCATCGGGTTTACAACATAAGCAATAGATATAGCCACTTTAGATTTAAATGAATCAACCGTTTAAAATTCAGATTGGTCAACAAATTTTTTCAAAACCGTGCCTTGATCGAAAAGATCTTTTGACAGTCTTTGTTTTAAAAAAAGAAATTTCATGAGCAGCTTTTAAACTTTGTACAGCTTTCGATTGTTTTTGCCTAAAAGACACTCCGTTTTTTTTACTTTGCTTTTTTTAATTAATTTTTGCATGAATAAGCAGAGTTTCCAATCTTTAAGATGTTTGCTGTTTGGTTTTTTGGTTTGCTTTTTAAGAAAGAACCCTAAAACGACTTAGCTAAAAATACTTTTTTTCAAAACTTTTTCGGCTTTTTATCGAATTTTGAAAAGAATTCAGAGATCCTCGCGTTTAGTTGACCATGAAGATATTAAACTTGATATTTCTTTTTTGTTTGTGACATAAAATTTTATAAGTAGGTTTTTCGAACAGTTTTAGTTCTTTTTCGCCATCATTTTGATGGAAAAACGCAGAAACTGATTCTTCGCTTTCAAGTGACAAAAAATTGGACTGTAAAACAAAGGTTGCAATTTCTTCAATAATCCTTTTACAACTTTTTCGAGAAAATATGCTGCTTGTTTCTGTTGAGTCGTGGACATTTTTATTGATTAAACTTAATACTCAACCAATATCGTTATTTTTGTTATTCTTCAAAAAAAAACAGTTACACAAAAATTTACACATGCATCAGTAAAAAAGTTTATAATTAGTAATTAATATACAGGGTGTCCATAAAGTCTTGAACACTTTTCAAAATTTAATTGCTAAATAACTGAAGTAGATAAAATCATACAGTTTTTTGCAAAGTAAAGTTTGTATATTAAAGTTTTATATTTAAAAATTTCCAGCAGTTTAAGTAATAGCCATATTTCAAGAATTTAATTTTTCATGCTATTTGTAGATTTCAACATATGCTCCATTTGTTGCTCTCAATATGTCAAGGCGATACTCAATTTCGCGCCAAGTGTTCTCCAGCATTTCTCCGTTTACTTTGGCAAGAACATCGATTATTCGTGATTGCAATGTTCCGACATCACGTACTGGCGTTCTGTACACTTTATTAACCCCACAAGAAAAAGTCTAAAAGGGTAATATCTGGAGGTCTTGGCGGCCATGGTGTTGGGTCTATTGGTTTGGAAAAGTTTTATTCAAAAAGTCACGAACTATCAAACCCCAGCGTGGAGGGCACCGTCTTGCTGAAACACAAGCCACGGCTGGAACTCTTCTAATTAAGGAACAGCGTAATGTTTCGGCATATCCGGATAAATGTTCGCTGTAATGGTGGATTCAGCTAAAATGAACGGACCAATAATTTGGCTGTGCATTAAACCACACCAAACATTGATTTTGGGACTGTCCCTTTTTTTTTCTACAACCTCGCAGGGATTTTCTGATCCCCATATTCGAATGTTATGCTTATTGACTTTTCCGGATACATGAAGAGTTGCTTCGTCGGAAAAAACCACACTGTGAAGGTAGTCATCGTCATCATCAATGCGCTGAAGAATTTCTTCAACAAAAGCTGCTCGGCGAGGGTGATCATCCGGCTTAAGAGCTTGAACAATTTGTAACTTGTAAGCATGGAGCCGAAGTCGTTTATATAAAACATTGTGAACTGTGCTTCAACAAATTGATTTCCTTGGGCTGCGATGAAATGCTACACGCACGGCATCAACAGTCTCTTCATCAATGCTTGGCCTACCCGATCTTTTGCGATCCAAAATGCTGCCGGTTTCCATAAAATTTGTAAACCATCTCTTAATGCTGTTAGTGTGAGGAGGGTCTTGTCCAAACTCATTTCTAAATTTACGTTGTACATGCAGTTGGTGATTTCAATTTATGGTACCAAAGAACAGATTGTGCTTTTTGTTGAATAGTCAACATATGTTGTTGCAAACTTACGCCTTTATTAAAAATGACTTATTCTTGCTTATTTTAACAATAAAATAACCTGTAAAAAATAAAAACTTTATGGTGGTATAATTCACTGTCAAAAATTAAACCTTATGCGGTTTTTCAGATATTAAAATTTTAAATGTGTGCAGGACTATATGGACACGCTATATTTCTTTGGTAAAACAATTAGAACTAAGATTTATTTTCTGAATACAGACCACCTGAAAGTGCAGAACTCATTTTACTACAATAAAAGCATTTTAAAAAGACTTATTGTTCTTAACTAAAATGTAGGCCTACATTAATGTCTACAAACATTAGACCTTTGACCTACTAGCATTGTTGATGAATGGTGTTACAAAAACTTGTTGAAAGTGTGAAGGTGTGATAATTTGTGATTATTGTAAATTTTCGCTGAATAAATCATTTTTTTATGAAAAGCATAGTAACATATTTACTACAAAATTTTTTAAACGTTGGATAAGTTCAAACCCTACCTTTCAAAGGTGACCGGTAAATTTTACCATGGTACATTCTACCACGAGATTTCGTTAGGGTGAGAGTTAGAGGTTAGATTAGAGTTAGGGCTAGGTGTAGAGTTAGGGTAATAAATGTACTTGTCAATTACTATACTCTGTACTTGTCAACTAATAGCGTGATAAAACAACAACAATCAACGAATAAAAAAAAAATAAACATGGTGTGATATCGCGGTGGAATATACCTGAACCAATGTTGGGATTCAAAATTTTAATAGGATTGTCTTTCGTATACAACTTACTAACAACAGGTTTCCTCATTGTACAAAGATATAGAGATACATAGATTACTTTAAATTAAGATCGGGTTCGCTGAACGTGTTGAAATTCCAAGAACCAGTTCGAACCAGTTAATGCCTCGAACCCTTTTAACGGCCGGTGAAAGTGATTTTTTGTAGGTAAATGGATAAAGTCAGTTTTGCTTGAGAATGTAATATTGCTCTATGGCTATGCGTAAAACACAACAAAATTTTTCAGAGATTAAAATTCAAAGCGTGCTGAAGGGAAATTTTCGATTGAAACCCATTATAGACTATGTTTACTTTCATCCAGAGCATCTTAAAAGTTGTTCGGTCTGATTCTTACGGCTAAAAAGTACTTTATTTTGAATGTAAAAAAATTTAATTTTTATTTTTTGTAGTTTGAAAACTCTGTTCTTGTTTTGTTTCGATCTTTGGTTCTGCATTTTAGCATGATTTGGCCAGAATCATAGTGGTGCTAAGTTATTATATTGTCAGTTGCTTGAGATAACATTCTCTTTTTCACGGCCACAAATGTTAAATACAGAACTTCTTATGGCTTTAGAATCGGAAAAAATTTGCAAAGTTGCTACTCCCGTTAAATGGTTGAGACATGGTAAAAGTCAAAACAAACTAAAAATCAGATTGTAGTATGATTTTCGAAATTAAAAAAAGAACAAATTCGCACAATAAAGCAAAAGTGAGACTTTGATATTTTTTGTTTTCTCGAAAACAGAATACAGAAGAGATTTATTAACTGACGCTTTTATGATCTTTTCAACAATTTAGTTATGCAATGCTATGCTCTAAAATTCAAAAAATGCAATGTTCTAAATAAAACGTTATATTTGTGATTTAATGTTAAGTCGGTAATAGAAGCCTCGGAAAATTATCTCAAAAAATAAGGGAAAAGTCGGAAATAGCGTTTTCTGGAAAACAAAATCTAACGAAAAAAATACGCACTTGACGTTCTTCTTTTAACTGTCGGATATCATACAGTTTTATCAAGTGATCACGTGAGGCAGTCAGAAACCAGTTTCCATTGCGATTGAACTTAAGATCCATTACCGTTCCTTTGTGAGCATGACTGCGAAATACACAAGTTAACAAGTCGCCAAACAAGAAAAAAAGTGTAATTATAATACATACATAGTGGCCAGGCTCTGGCCCGCTCTTGGGTCCCAGAGCTTGACTGGAGTTTGCAAATCTTTGCTCGCTGAGGCTATTAAACATTTTTGAGGGTGCCAGTCGACCTAAGTACATAGATCAAATTAGTAAAAGCAATAAAAAAACTTTGTCCGCTTCAATTACTTGTTTGACATCAGCGCCGTGGCCTCGTAATATATGCTCTTCATGACAACGAAGGAAATCCCAGACTCGAACAGTTCCGTCGTCGCTGGCAGTTACAAACTTGGAGTCAGTTGGACCAAAGCTGTAATTGAAATGACGTCATAGAAAAATAAATCAGCATCAAAGTATCAAAATAAAACACCATTTGAATCAATGGCAGTCTTCAAAATTCGCAAGAAAACCTTCAAATTAAAAAGCAAAAGGCGAAATCAGATAAAACAAACACAAAAAAGTCAAATAAACTGCACAAAAAATAACTATCAAACATGTACGTACCATACTGATCGACAAGCTTGGTCTTTGTGAGCTTGATACATTTTAACGTTGTTCATATTTAGCTGCCAGTACTTGATATAACCTTGGTTATCGCCAGTTATAAGCCACGCGTCGTTGCGGGACCAGGACATTGCTCGCACAGGACTGTCGTGAGCCTAAAAATACGAAAGACGAACAAAGGTGAAATTGTTCAAAACCATGCTAACTGCACAGTCGAAAAAAGTGTTTGAGCTAATTTAGTAAACCATTTTTGATGATTCTATGATCTAGCTTGGGATTAATTGTTTATGTTAAGCCACAAGCAACTTAAATTTTGATCTAGTCCAGTGAATTTAAGTGAATTTTAATTTAATGTTGTTGACGCATAGTTGGTTTGAAATTGCGACGCTCTAAAATAGGCAAAGCAGACGCATATAAAAAATCAGTAATAATATTTTATGAAGCATAGCAACATATGCATCTAAAGCATGGACATTAAGGCGGATGCACATAGTTTTGATTATAAGGCAAATCCCCACGAACCGGACCAAAAGTCAGATTAGCCGGAAAATAGCCAAAGATGGCTTGACCTGAAGAATGTTATTTTCCGGTTGAATAGGTCGTCCCAAATAATGACAAGGGTTAATTTGTCTTGCAAAATAATCACATGACGATTGTAAATATGCTACAGTAGAACTTGCCTAAGTCGTTACATATCGCTTGGTCCCGGCTGAGAGCCTATTGTTTTCTGTGTTATTAAGTTTGGTTAAGTCGTCTTCGCCTAACTCGCCACCGTTTTTGCTCACCACGAGCAGAAAAATTTGCTTAAGTTGTCAGGTCCATAAAAAAAATTTGACACCGTTATTATATTCCAAACTTTTAGTCTGCTACCACTACACTAAAGTTGTTTCGCCTATCTGCTACGATCCTTACGGATGTAACACAATCCAATTGTGCATCACTATCTTCCTTTATAATATCATTATTTCATCACTTTAGATTGTTTTCATCAGTTTTAGTTTAATTAAGTTAGCCATCTTACTGCCATGTCAAGCAGTCTAACTATGACAGTTACAAAAGCCATTAGCTTATTAAATTATATGAAATAAATCCAAAAAGTGCTTTTGTTTGCGTTCTTTATTTCTCAAACGTTCATCTTTTGCAGAATCAAAGGCATCTCAAGTTTGTGTAGGCCTATGCATATTTAATCTGTTGTTTGATCAAGTCGCCAGTTCGCCTAAGTCGCCACTTTTTCTGTTCCCTTTAAAGTGGCAAATTAGGAAAATTCTACTGTATTACTGTATATATATAAACACATATAAAAGTCAGCAAAGTGAAGGAAGCAAACTATAATATCATTTAAAGCGTGATGTTGCAAGTAGATGAAAGTTTAGCTACGAAAGAGGTGCAATCACAGCTCCAGATTTGGCCAAAATGACGCTCAACAAAGACGACGATATAACAGAAGCAGGTATATTTATTCTTCTTACTTGCAAGATAGTTTCAAAATTAAATGCAGTTCCATTCCACAGGGTAAATTCACCGCTTGCAGATCCAGTTACCAACCGCCTTCCGTCCGGAGTCCACACAACCTAAAAAAAGAGATATCAGTGCTTGGTTGAGACAGGGTAAAATACTTTTTACTTAATCAACATTTGGTCTAGTTTTATTTATATCGATTCATTGGATAACTTGGTGGAAAATAAACATTTTATTGAAGTTTCTGCTGGAGATACAAAATTGAAACGGAAATTATTTGGTTTACCAAAAATTTAACGATAATCATATTATGCATTGCAAGTAAATGTTTGCATAAAATATTGTTTTTACATTGTATCTATATAAAACAAAAAGAATTGAAAACTGACCTTATAAACAGGACATTTCATTTTGTTAGTAGCACTTCTGACAAACTTGGTGGCAACACTAGAAGCTGAACTATTTCTATATGCCATTATGGCTTGCATTTCAATCGAAAAGGTTGGATCTGGTAAAAGAGAAGGAACATCTTCGACCTCTCTTTGCCATCGTCTTTTCTAAAACACATTTATCAAACTTGTAAAAACAAAAACATTCGTCAATTCATTTCATCTTGTTATCTTCCCAACGTGCAACACAACGTCAGAGATTTTTAACGTAGTGCAACCGTCAAGCGATTACCCAGATCTGTTTTTAAGGACACGACAGAATGACAAAAATAGAAATTGAAGCAAAACCACGTCGATCGCGGCCAGGCTCGATCTTGCCGAATTATTGTTGACAGTACCCCAACTATTTGTCTACAACAGTCATAAAAGTGTTTTACAGTTTAAAAGCTAATTGTTGAAGCCTTTTGTGATCTGCCACCAAATCACAAAAGGCTTCAAATATCCAAGGCCTCCACAGCGCAATGTAGCTTTGGACATGAGCAAGGCGTTTAATACAGTGAACATACATAAACTTACACTAACAAAAACTAACATTATCATCAAGTTTATAGCAAACTATTATTTATTTTTATTTTATTTCATCTATATATTTATCCTCCTGACTAGTAGGAAAGCGGCAGAGGCACTAATACATAGGGAAGGCAATTAACCCAACCTGCTTCCAGAGATGCCAAGATATTGCTGTCCACTTGTAATTTAATAGAGATATGATTGAAATTTAGAACTGCTTGAGAAGAGCACCAAGCAGGATAAAGTGCTGTAAAGTGTTTTTCCCAAAGACACAACAGAATGGCATGAGGGGGTTTTGAACCAAGACCATGTTGATCATAAGTATGGCGCTTCAAGCACTTGACCACGCTGCCGACATAATCACGTAATGACACTGACACTACATAAAAGGAATAAAAGCATACACTCAATACAACAGCACACTCTCAATCAACTCAAACAAATTTACACTAGTGTACCATGAGGGGGAGTTCTATTTCCAACATTATTCAACATTTACATCTCTGACATTCCACTCCCCCAAAAGACATACAAATCACAACATATGCTGATAACATAACAATCACTGCATTTCACACTAAACGTATTTCACACATCTCACACCAAATGCATCACACACATCACTGCATCTCACAGACCTCACATCAAATGTAGCATATTGATAGGAAAATATGTTTATGCCAGCAAACGAAAGTTAGCAGGCTTGAAACCAGAACTGGGGAGCCACTGAAGAAGAGCACTTGCTCCAACTCCAGCTCTGGAGCTATGAAACACTCATCCACTAGCTCCAGCTCTGGCTTCGGCTCCTCAGCTGTGCTCACATGCATCATGTCACAACAATTCACATTAACATCTTAACAATAAAAGGCCTAAAATGATAAAAGTTTATTACATAACTCAAGGTCAAAAAAAAGTTGCTGCATGTAGTCATAATGAACTGTGTTTTTTTAAACAACCAATAAAGTACTTGATTAAAAACATATCAAACTTTGATATTTATTTACCTATTTATTATTGAGTGTTTAAATCACTTAATTGATAACATATTAGTATGCTATGCTTTTATACATTTTTTTAGTTAAGCAACTTTTATAGATTAAGGAATATATTATTGATTGATATTTGTTAAGACGTTTTTTAGAGGATGTTAAAATCACCATTACTACATAAATGACATTTTGCGCAGCCATTTTTTGCATTTATTGGCTTTATTGCATTGCATTTATAGGCCATTAAAATAATATTTTGCAAAAATATAATTTTTTCCAAAAAAATACTACAAATTAGCTGCATTGACTACAGTTTTATGTCATTAGTTTATCACTATTTAATTTTAAGCTGAGGCAAGAAGTTTTTATTAAAATTGGCTATGACAAACACTGGCAATAATTTTTATAACTCCAAAAAAAAAAGCTTGGCTCCACTGCTCCATTCTCTGACTCCCAGTCCTGCTTGAAGTATTGGTGCTGAGCTCAAGATGAATAGGAAAAAAATAAATTTTAGTATATTTGTGGCTAGTTTTAATACAGGGTGTTGCAAAAAGAACATGGCAAATTCATCACATGATATGATATGTCAAAAACGAAAAACAATAGCTTGGACACATGTGTTGTACATACCTTCAGGTTTATTTCATGTTTTACAAAAACTCAATGTGGCCACCACTGACAGCAAGGACAACATCAAGCTGATACGAGAATTCAACCCAAACGTGCCTCAGTATGTCACGGTCCACTGTGTTGATTGCAGCTGTTATGTAATCTTTTATATCATTGATATTTGCTGGAAGTGGTGGAGTATAAACTTTGTCTTCAACGTATCCCCACAAAAAGAAGTCACTCAGAGTGAAGCCTGGAAATTTGGAAGGCCAAGTGCAGAGAGCAAGGTTTCTATTACATCTCCTACCAATCCATCATTGTGGCACGTTTTCATTCAGATAAGCTCAAACCCCGAGATGCCAATGGGGTGGTGCTTCACCTTGTTGAAAAATGAAGTCATTTGAATCTGCTAGCAGTAAAGTGAATAGCTAGTTTTGGGGCATTTCCTGATAGCTTTATCCTGTAATGGTGTTTTTAGAGAGAAAAGAAATATAGATTTTGTTCTTATATGCAGCACAGAAGACATTCACTTTATGAAACGTTTTTGATGCTCAACTGTTTTATGTGGATGATGTTCTTCAAATGCATACATTGTGACGATTGACTGTGCTACACAAATGAAAAGTCAACTCATCACTAAAAACAAGGTGTGAAAAAAAAAGGTTTCATCACCTTCCACCATCTCTAGCATTGACTCACAGAATGTCCTTCACATTTCCTTGTTGCCATTAGTAAATGTTTGGACAAGGCTTAGTTTGTATGGTTTCATATGTAACTGTCTTTTTAACACATGCTAGATAGTGATATGCAGGATTACAAGCTGACAACTTGCTCAACATGTAGACTTACGTGAGCTGTTCTCCAATGCATCGTGAATTCTCTCCACCATCTCACTGCAGGATGAAGTCTTCCAAAACTCTTTCCTTTGCACAGGCATCCAGTCTCCTTAAACTGTCTAACCCACTATCAAATGCTTTTACAATGGGGCAAATCAATGCTGAATTCTGTTTTAAAAGCATGCTGAACCATGACAATGGTGTTTGTTTTCACAAAACTCAAGCACACAAAACGCCTTTTGCTGAGGAATCACCATTTTGCGTTTAAAAAACGTGATCTTTTCACAATTTAATGGTGCCAGAAGGATTACTTTTCACAGCAGTGAAATTGACACCTAATCAAACTTAGATAACTACTCTATCAAATAATCATTAATTCAATTCACTACAATGTTATAGACCTGAATAAATACATGACAATTTTGGCATATTCTTTTTTAAACACCCTGTATATTTGTGGCTAAGTTTAACTGGCAAGAAACCAGCTGGTGAAATGTTAAAGAGCAGAAGTCTATACAGAAAAAAAATTGACATAAAAGGGGACTGTTAAATGACTGATGAGTAGCACCTTTTGGAAATGACAAAAAGGAAAGCAACACTAAGGAGAATGATGAATAGGAAAACAATTAGAGTTGAAAATGTACAAGTACCAATAGCATATAGAAATATTTAAAAGGCATGGCCCTGGCCCACTAACAGTATAAGTCTTTAAAAGATTATTAAATGAAAATTGTGAAAAGGAGAAGTAATATACAAAACTGCAGCAATTACAACTTGAGAGAGTTGATTCAGTTTGGCATGGACATGAGATAGCTATGAGTTAACTGCATTAAGGTTTAATGAAGAGCATCACAAATATCGTTCTTGCCATGATAATGTTACTAGAAAGTACAAAAAACTTGTATTGTACAAAAAGAATTTTATCATGCCTTTATATATATTAAAAACACAAAGTGTAAAAAGTTTTGATAATGTATTAGTAAGCTGAAATGGAGAAAAAAATATTATAGAGCATGTATCTAAAGTACAATAGATATGAGATATGCAATAGAAGTAACAGATAGCTTCAAAATAAAACTACATCAAACTGCACCAAGAACTGGCTCTGAACCTTTTTTATATCTTTGTTGATAGTTATACAGAAATTTCCATGAACAACAATGTTTGCTGATATTTTCATCTGCTGTAAGAGTAGGCAAGAAGGAAAAGAGAAATTAGAGAAATGGATATTAGCTTAGCAAAAAAATCAAGTACATCAAAATACAATACAAGCATGTGAATGAAAAAATGCAGTTTAATTAATGCTTGAGATTAAGTGACCAGGAAAATGTAGAATGTCATAAATGATTAAAAGAACAAATGCAAAAGGGAGTGGATAGAAAAATGTTGCAGAAGTATGATGCAAGGATCTTGGAAAAAATAGAAAAGGTTGGGAAGTGAGACCAGGTTTGTTGCATATAAAAAAGGAAACTGTTCTTGAAGTACCAAAGCTGAAAAATTTGAGGTTGTTTGTATGAGTGACAAGCTTGGATAAATCTAAAAGATAAGATATGAAAAACAGCCCAGGTTGGGAAACTGAAAAATAAAATTAAAAAGACATGATTGAATTGATTTAAATATGGGTAAAAAGCAGACAGAAAATAATAGTATACATGTTAGTAAAACAATTAAAAAAAACTGTCAGCAAAGACCAAAAATTATAAGGGTGAGGAATATGTTTGTAGCATTTTTATCAAAGATTTTTATTTAAACAAAAATTAAAAGTTATGGCTATAAAATAATAAATTATGTATTCTCCGTTGCTATTTACAACCTCCTCCCACCTCTCAACCAATTTGTTGATGCTGTTCTGCCAAAAATCTCCGGGTCTGGTATTAAAGAATTTGTTGAGCCAGTTTTTAAGGTCCTCTTTATTGTTGAAGGTAATGCCTCTCATATGGTTCGACAAAGAGTGGAAAAGATAGTAATCCATGGGTGCAAGGTCCGAAGAATACGGCAGATGCTGAAAGACCTCCCATTCGAGCTCTTGGAGTGCAGCTTTGACAATTTGTGCAACATGAGGCCTGGCATTGCCGTGAAGAAGTATGGTTTGGCTTTGTTGATGGGTCTTTTCAGTTGAATAGCCTCATTCACGTGATGTAGCTGGGCTATGTAGAGCTCCTTGTTGAATGTGGCATTCCTTTCGAGCATTTCCCAGTGCACCATGCCCTCCCAGTCCCACCAAATGCAGATCATGGTCTTCCTTAAATGGAGGTCAGGCTTAAGTCTCAGCTTTGGCGTATCTCCAGGAGCCACCCATTCCTTTCTTTGCTTCATATTTATATATAGGCACCATTTCTCATCTCCCGTGACGATTCAGTACAAAAAGTGCTGTTTGTGACCATGTGTTGCTCAATGGCAGGCAAGATGTTGAGAAGCAATTTGAAGGCGATTTTCTTTGTTGTTTTCACTAAGCTCATGATGCACCCAGACTCCCAATTTTTTGGCAAATCCCATTGAATGAAAATGATTGAGAATCATTTTTTTTATTGCAGTTTATTTTTTGGCCAATTCACGACTTGTTTGGCGACTTTCTTCCTTCAAAAGTGCTTTGAAATGGTCTTTGTCAAATTCCGAAGGTCTTCTGCTGCAAGGCATGTTGTTGATGTCAAAATTGCCATTTTTAAAACTTTGCAAACCATTTTCTTGCCATAGATTCACCTATGACACCTTCCCCATGGAAATGGCCCAACTTGATGCTGCCAACTCGATGCTGCCGACTCTACTGACTCGATGCCAGGCAACTGGTTAGGGTTAGTAAACAACAATTTGAAAGTTAAACTGTTAAAAGCTGGCTTGGCATCGAGTTGGGCTGGCATCAAGTTGGCGGCATCGAATTGTACCCGACCCTTTTCCGTATCCATGCAAATGTCCCAGGCTGCTTCAGCAGCTTTTTGGCCTTGATGAAAAGCAAAGAATAACAGGTGTTGAAAATGTTGCTTTTTACCCCCTGGATATTCCATATGTAAGCCTCACAAATAATAAAATCTCAAAATACTCAAAAAGATGATCAGCACAGTTTTTTTATAGTAGAAAGAGCTCTATTGAATGAATATATACATTTTGCCAAGTAGTAAAAAATCATTGTAAAGTAAAAGAAAATATAAAAACACTACGAACATATTCCTCAACCCAATATAAAAAGGAATACACAAGTAATTAAATGTCAAAATTAAAAATGAAGAGAACAGAACTAATGTAGAAGGTCAAAAAGAAGTATAAAGGTTGACATTTCTGAAACTTTTAAAAATTAAGCTACAATAAAAAATTTTTTTGAAACAACTATTAAATTTAGAAATGAAAATTCAGAAATAGCTATCAACAAATAAGCTTTTACTAATTATAAGCAATATTCAACATACCTCAAGATAAAGAGCACATGATGGTGTCCAGTCAATAACCTTTCTTCCAGATTTTTTTCTATTCATCATATCGTCAATTACACTTTGTGGTAGGGGTAGTGAACTTCCTGTTGCATTGTTTCGGTCACGAAGTGTCAACTGTATTGCAGATGAACCTTCATTTAATTGCACTGCTTTTTCAAGCTCTCTTTGACGAATTTGCTGCTTTAAAAAATTTGGCTGAAAGACATATGGTTGATAGACTCTGAAAAAAAAATTTATCAATGATCTTCAAACTGGGTTTTGTCATACACTAAAACAGACTTTAAAATAACAAGAGCGTTATAGTAATGCTATAATTTTGGATAATAAATTGCATGTTTGCACCCAAATCTTTTCCAAGAGTTATTGTTTATTATAAGCTATGGCCAATAGGGTGGAGTGAAAATAATTTTTTTTTGAAATTGAAAAAAGTGTAGTTCTAAAAACCTGCCAAACAGGTAAAATCTACAAAAAAATTGGTTTTGGCGAGTTGCTATCTTTGGGGGGCTAGCAACCCCCCAAAATGTGTTTTGAGGGGTAAAATTTCCTTAAAATGTTGTAACTCAGTAATCGCTTATCGTAGAGGCATGATTTATGGCTCAAAATTTGCAGAATCATCGTTTCTATATGTGCTAAGAGAAAGTTTTTGTCTATTTCCAATAGAAAAAAAGTTATGATAGAAAAACTGTTTAATAAGTTTGTTTGTTTGTACTTAACTAATAGTTATCTGAAAACTTATTATTATTTTTTGCAGGTATATTGTTAAGTAATTGTGTAAATTAAAGCTTTGGCCAAACTGCGAAGTAGTAAAACATGAAAAGACGGAGTTCAACTTCTGTAAAAAAGATTTTACATAGTGGACACACTTTCTCTACCCGTGATAGTTTTCCACCAGGAGTATTGCCTACCAAGCGACATGTACGTAATAGAACACATTCTTTATTTGAAAAACTTTCGAACCTTCAATGCTGCAAATGACATTGCCAGAGAAATTTATGACAGATGGGTATGGTGCAACGTATATCCCATTCATCTGTACACCATTTCGAAAAAAGTTCAAAGTTTTGTGAATTGTTTCAGTGCACTTGATCGCTGGTCAAAGAAAAAACGAGGAGAAGCATTTTTACAAAAAGAAAAAGAGTTTATGTCAACTATTGATGAAATATTTGATGTTTTTTGTGCTGATGATAAGCAGCGCAGAATTTTGGAGAAACAACATGGTTTGAAAATGACAGATGATGATTATGCTTTTTATAAAGATCAAACTAGTAAGCGAGTTGGAAAATGTGTGGATGCTGTGGTTCCTTCAACGTCAGCTGACATACAGTTTTTGAGGTGCTCTCGACCCTTACAACCTCATCCAGAACCACCAACATGTTCTTCCGTTACATCAGTGCCTGAGTCAGCTTTGGATTATCTGTCAGATTCTAGTTCAACCAACACAGACCAAACGCAATCTTCTGCTGCTTCTGAATTTGTTTCTCAATCAATGCCATATGAAAATCAGAATCGAATGATTTGGTCAAACCTTGCAAGGATGAGTGAGCGTTTTCAGATATCCAACAGAGCTGCTACTGTGATCGCTAATAGTGTGATGCAAGATTTGGGTCTAATTACTGATGATGACAAGACATACGTTATTGATCATAGCAAGCTTCGAAGAGAGCGAGAACGATGCCGTGCTGAAATTAGGAAAAAGGAGCAAGAAAATTTCAAGTTAATGAATGCCATACACTTTGATGGGTGCAAAGATGCAACACAGGTCACCATGCAAGGGCCAAATGACAAGTTTTACAGGTCTGCACAACTTGAAGATCACTATACAATGGTTGGGCAGCCTGGTGAATACTATCTTTCTCATTTTTCTACAGAGGATGGCAAAGGAAGAACCATAGCACAAAAGATCTTCAACACCATTGCCAACACCAAATTACATGACAAGCTTACAGTAGTTGGCACTGATGGAACTGCAGCAATGACAGGCAAGTTCAATGGTTGCATTCGTAAGTTGGAAGAACTATTGAACAAGCCACTACAATGGGTAATTTGTCTACTACATACCAATAAATTACCCTTGTGCCATGTCTTTACTATGCTTGATGGAACCACCAATAGTCCTGACACATTTGCAGGACCAATTGGGAAGTGTTTAACTGGAGATGTTTCAAGTTGGCCAGTTGCTGCTAATTTTAAGTCAATTTCAAACCCTCAGTTTGTACAGTTGCCAGAATCAGTTGTTAATGATCTGAGTACTGATCAACACTATGCTTACAAGATATGTTCAGCAATAATCATGGGAGTTGTCGACAGTGACTTGCAATATTTAAAAGTAGGTCCCATTGTGCATTCATGCTGGCTAACTCTGGGCTGTCGAATCCTCAGATATTATGTTTCGGTGGATGAACCCTCCTCAAACTTGGAAACTCTGACGAAGTTTTGTTTTCAAGTTTACTTTCCAAGTTGGTTTGAAATTAAGTTAAATAGTCAACTAACTTGCTGATCTAGAAATTTTTTCAACTTGGTCCAATGAATTCTTCAGGTGCCTGACGAAGCTGTTCAGAAAACTGCTCTGAAAGTTGTGCAACGAAATGCATTTTTCGCACACCAGGAAAATGTCTTGATTGCCATGTTGGGTGACAACGATGAGGAGATACGAATGCGAGGAGTGAACAAAGTGCTTTCGATTCGTGGAAACTTGCCATCAACGGTTTCATTTGATAATCATGACTTGGTTGATAGTCACAGTGAAGAATATTCTTTGGAAGGAGCAAAATATTATGATACTGCCTCAACTGTACAACTGTTTGAACTGCCCACACTGGATCTAACAGTGAACTCGTACTACAAGATGGTGAATTTAACATCTTGCCATCAGCAGCCTCCGGCAATTGAACATTTAACTGATTTAGATATTGAACAATGCCAGATAAGACCACTGCAGCTCGACCACCCATGTCACAACCAATGTGTAGAGCGCCATGTCAAAATGGTAACAGAGGCCGCAGCACAAGTTGAAGGATTTGAGCAAAGAGATGAGTTGATTCACCAGAAGATTAAATCTTGAAAACTTTTGAAAAAATTTGACACTAAAGTGCAATTCTGATGCGCTTCATTTTGCGTAGGGTATTTGGTGTACTCTAACTTGCTTTCTTATTTTTCTCTTACTCCTTAGGCAAAACAACCCAATATCAGCATCAACAGTTCAAAAGTAATGAGATGTAACAGATTTTCTTTAAATTACTGAAATACTAAACATTTTATGGGCAGTAAAGCTAGCACGTTCGGTACCTTATGAGTAGGCCTATTTAGGTACTTTGTCTGGTGACCAAAGTTATCCCAAATCATCTTGTTAATATTGTGATTGTCATAATTAGTCCTTATATTGTGATTGTCATAATTAGTCCTTATCAATTTTAAATGTTATATCAAAGTTATTTCCATACAGCGCAATTTTTGAGTATTGAGCATAAAAAATGATTTATCGATTATAACTTTTTTTCTTGTGGAAATAGACAAAAACTTTCTCTTAGTACATATAGAAACATGATGATTCTGCAAATTTTGAGCCATAAATCATACCTCTACGATAAGCGGTTACCGAGTTATGATATTTTTTGTCAATTTTACCCCCCAAAAACACATTTTGGGGGGTTGCTAGCCCCCCAAAGGTAGCAACTTGCCAAAACCAATTTTTTTGAAGTTTTAGCCTATTTGGCAGGATTTAAGAACTACACTTTTTTCAAATTTTTTTTTCACTCCATCCTAATGGCCAAGTTAGCCAAATAGTTAACTTTATCACATCTTTGACACTAAAAGCTGAGTTTCTGCAATTTTTTTAAATGCCCCATAGATTCTGAATATAAAGGCTTGCTATGTCACCCTGAAAACAAATCTTGATGTGATATGGTTTAACAATGGTGGCATTTATAAAATCATACATAAAAATGATTTATTTAGTTAAAAGCTTGACGTAATAGTTCATTAAAGTAAAAAAAAGGCATTGGGTTTTCTTTTAAAAGGAAGTTTGGTGGCTTCAAGTTTTGCTTTTTATGACTTATTTGATAATCTTAAAACAGTTTCAACTCTAAAATATCCACAGGCCATAAAAAATATAAGCATGGTTTTATTAAAATTAACAGTAAATGACTTTTTGAAAAAATGCTTCCAATGTGAATTGATTTGGTGGGATGCTTTTGGCAGCTGGCATTTTAACAACAAGAGTAGAGATATGCTTACAATTACAATCAACATATAACATCTGAATAACATTGAATTGTCACACAAAAGCATTAAATTAATATGTCTGAACTCTAAGTTGCAATTGGCACAAACATCTAGCTTTAACAATAGATGTGGAAAGTTATGTTGTAGCATCAAAGACACCTCAAACAGCTGCAGCATATTGAAAAACATAAAATGAAAATTTCCGACTTAAATCTTAGAACAAAAGTGACATCTGAATTCACATAAAAAATAAAATGTAAATTTGCAATTTAATGTATTTTTAGGTTATTTTAAATGTAAAAAGTTCAATCAATCATTTTTAAATGTTCATACTTGGCTATTGGCAATTTGGTTCTTACGATTGCATTACTATTATCTTTAGTTTAAGTTTTTCGTAAGTTTAGCAGCTTTTCTTTTTTATCTTTTTAAACAAACATACAAAATTTTTTAATTCTAAATACTAACTTTTAAAAATATACTAATTGACAAAAATTGTAAGTAAACAGCTATTGTTACTGCAAACTGGCTCTAGGTAAACATGGCATTAAGTCTTTTTAAGTGTTATGCAATATTATAAATTGGTTGAAATTGTAAGGATATGTTTACATCAGCCTACAAAATTGTCACACAGCCAAAATGATTAGCTGAAATTCGAATATCAAAGTTATTGAAGAAAGATTAATCTATTTCATATTCTGCTGTTTATAAATTTCTCCATAAGAAAATTTTGATATTACATATAATACATATAAAAAATATAGCTGGCACTTTAGTATTAGTTTGCTGAGTTGCTCCAAATGTGTATTTAATTGATTCTTTTGTGAATATCATCTATCAAAGAAAAGACTTTTTATTTCTAAAGCAACCTTTTTCTAATCAATGTCATTAAAATGAGCTTGAATTCTTGAATTAGTACCAAGTGATCATAAAAAACAAGAGATAATTTTAAAGTTATATTAAAAATATATACCATAGGTGTTTTGAGTAATACTGCTAGAACTGTTTTGTAATCATATTTGTTTTTGGAAGCACCTTATACCATACTAAAATTACGAAATAAATTTATTTTACAAACTTTTTGTGTTTTTAACTTTAAAATTAAAATGTAATTTTTAAAAATGTTATTATATAAACACTTACACTTTTAAATTGAAACACAAGCTTACAAAATTTAAAAATCACTAATTTAAATCCCAAGGACAATCATGACAATCACATTAACAGTGAGAGAACATACCAAAATTTTGTGATTCTTCACAGAAAATATATTATGCAGGCATAACAATAAAAATTATGAAGTATAACAATAAATAAGTTTTTGCTAAAAATAAGCAAAAATAGTTGGCAAGCAAAATCTTTTTAAAGAATCAAAAATAAATTTTACAAACATCAATATATCCATCAAACCTGTTTTGAAATCGTTGTGAATGCTGTTGATGATCAACTTTTTGAGGAGATACTTGAACAGCTGAATTTGGGTGAATTGTTGCCATTCTTGGTAAAACCAGTTATAAAATTGCTTTTAAATTTTTAAGTGTAACAAGAATTTAAAAATACAAGTAATCATTACAGCAAAATAAATAGACCTATACATTATTAACAACAAAAATACAAAAAATCAATTTAGCAAAACAAACTGATTATTACAGTAATTGACGTAACATCATTTTGTAGTTTCTTTCATATTCTAATTTTGCCTAAACCAGTGTTTCTTGATTTCTGGTCTGTGGACCAATGCCAGTCGCCATTAACTTTTCTTCCAGTCTCCCAAAAGTTAGTTCAATTTTATACTCTAATTGCAAGATCTATAACATTAGAGATGATGAGAATTTTTCCCTACCTAGAAAGACAGCAAGATTTGATTTGGAGTGCTTTAGGATTTGGTGCTAAAAATTATTTTCAATGGCCAAAAATTTTTTAATTATCAATTGGAAATAAATTTACAACTATTTCTAATATTTTTAATCAACATTTTTTGTAATTTAAACTAATTCAATCACAACAATATTATGTTAATGGCTTTGCACTGCACAAGAAAAGTGCACAAGATGCAACAGTAAATATGGGTAGATAAAGCATGTTTGCCACAGTAAGACTTTAACCATTTATGGCAGCATATGTTGGACTTGTTTTTATTAGGTTGCCATTGGTATTGCTTCCTTGTTTGTAAAATTTGGCTAGAATTTTCTAGCAGCAAACCACTTTCTCTGGAAAAATCATGGCCCATTTCTTTTATTACCTGATGTAACAATTCTGTTCTGGTCAACTTCTAACTTGTAACTTCAGAGTGGATTATATATGTATTTATGTATGCACAGTATATAACAACGGTGGGCAAATTGCGGCTTGTGAGCCGCATATGGTTCGCCGACCTTTTGTTTGCGGCTTTTCTAGCTATACAATAATAATGATAACAATGTACAATTGCTATTTACTGCAAACAAAGATTTTTAATTAGGTGCTAAGTCAGTTTATACCGTGGAAATAAAAGCAATTCTTTGTTTGTTGTTGAGGATAATTTATACTACAGCAAAAATTTGAGCAAAGCGAGCCCTATCTTTCTTTCATTTATTTCTTGCCTGCATACGAGACAAGCTGGTAATATTAGAATAACAGAAAGAAAGATAGTGCTTGCTTCTCTGTAATGAAATTTGTAAAATAATAATATCATACAAGTGTAACAAATGAAGATTTAAAAGAATTAATGCACAATGCTTTGACTCAGGGTTGCCAGATTGACTTTTTTTTAGTGTGATTGGCATCAAAAATTTTGTTTGGCTTTTTGGCTTTTTTTGGCTGGAGTGCAAACTAGCAGTGATGGCGCTACAAAAAGGGGGCCCAGTGCAAGAAATGTTAAGGGGGCTACTATTTAGTGTATAAAAAAAAAGGTAGCTGAAGCCATTTTTACTATATGAAAGCATAGTAATCTATAAAAAAAAGGTCTTCAATTTAGGAAGGGGCCACTATTGGGTGATTCAAAGTATGGAAAGGCACTTTATACTGCTTCAAGACATTGTGATCTCAAAAAAAAAAGATCAGCTGCCTAGGAAGCCATTCCTTTTTTTTTCAAAAAATTTTTCTTTTTTTGACATGCCATTGATGTCCTTATGCTACTATGAAGAAATAAAGCAATTTCTTATTTAGGAAAGCCATTTTTGATGTATTTCAGGGGAGTTTAGTGCGGCTGCACCGTTTGCACTCTATTAAAGCCACCACTGCAAACTAGCCATGATTTTGGGAGAAAAATTGAGAGATCATGCACAGATTTTAAGTGAAGACCTTTTTTCTTTTTTTTTTAGAGAACACTTTTTTTAGCAACAAAAATAAAATTTTGTCTGGCTTAATTTTGGTAATTTTGGCTACTTTTTCATCTTAATTAGCTTGTTTTCCAATTTTGCATCTGGCAACCCTGCTTTGATTTTATATTGCCCAGATTTTCAAAAGCTAGCTAATAAAGTGAAAACCCACAGTACATCTAATGCTAGTAAAATCTTGGAAAAATTGTAAATCATATAACGTTGCATTTGTTTTTATTATTTGATTAAAACTTGCTTTGTTTACTGTATTTGCATTAACACTTCAAACAGAATTGGTGGCTTTCCGGCAGTTTTGAATTTTCACATGTGGCTCTTTCGTTGAAAACTTTGCCCACCCCTGGTATATAATGTTAAAAATCATAGCCAATGGTCACCTTTTGGCAGCATTTTAGCTGGTATGATAACACACTATTTGGTCCAAAACCTATTTTTTACAAGTTGTACCTCTTGACAGTTTCATATAATTTTTTTGGGTGTGTTTGGTCAACAGAAACTGTTTGGTGCATTGAAGTTGCCATATCCACCAACTTTACAACTTTTTTGTAAATGTTCAAAGGACATGAAATTAAAAGGTTTATAAAGGGTGTCCAGAAGTCATGCACTGTATAGTGATTTTTAAAGCTCCATCACACTTTGAAATTTGCATGACAAACTACTTGAACCAAACCTTACTGGAAGATGGATTAGGTGAAGAGGTCCTATGGAGTGACCACCCTGATAACCACATCTGTCTCCCTATTCCCATTAAGGACATCTCAAATCTGTTGTCTTCAAGATTTTTCCATGCTCTCTTGATAATTTGAAGGATGGGGTGACAATGGAATGTCAAAGGATCAATGCTGAAACTCTCAGAAAAGGGAAAGACAGTTTTATAATAAGAACTGATGCATGTGCCAATGAGCATCTGTTATGATTATGATCAATAAAACTGATATTTATATTTATTTCTACAAAAACCTGGATGTTGTGTAACTTCTGGAACACTTTGTATATTTCTGATGAATATAAAGGCAGAACATATTTTGACTTAATAAAAAAAATAATGTAAACAACAATCAGGTTGTTACCAATTTTACATCTGGCATGTCACACTCATGCACAGCAAAATATTTTTGTGCTGCTTGTAAAGGCTTTTAAAGAATTATTTGGACAAGATAAAATATCTGAACTTAGAACAATCCAGCCCATTGAATGAGTATAATTAAGACTTAAGGCAAAAGCATTATTTCTTCAAGATTTTTCAGGTTTTAATCCTTAATTAAGAGAAATTGGATACAGAATGATAGTGAAGACAAAAAAAAAGTCTTGACCTTGTTTGGTGACACAACTGCAGTCAGAGGCAAATTTTTTGAGTTAAAATTTTTCCAATGTGACTTATGTACAGTAATGAGTTTGACATGCCTGGTTCACACACTGTTTAGCAGTTCAAGACTGTCTAACAATCTGTTTTGGTACTTACTAACAGAGCTATCACTATGAAAAAACTGTGAGCAGTCACATTTGACCAACTGTCTTTTCAAGGATACTACTTAATCACTTGTATGAAAAGTTAAATCAAATTATTTTTTGTTTCCAGGCAACTGTATGAAAAAAACTTGTGGAGTCAAATTTTAAAAGAATGTTTTAAAAAGAAAAACAAAATTCAAAAATGGTCAACTTAGTACATTTTTATTAAATTTAAAAAATATCATTTAAATAAGATGTAAGCCTATATGTAAGACTTCAGTTGATGTTCAAAGAAAAAGAAATGGTTGGAAAAATGTGAAGTAAAGATTTTTTGAGTCTTCACTTGAAGAGGTAACAGCCTAGCTCAATGTTTCTCAAACTGTGTGCTGCAGCACACTACTGTGACGTGAGAGATTTCTAAGTGTGCCACAAATCTTGTTTTCATTTATAATTATTTGTACTGCATTTTTTCTTTTTCATCACTATTTTTGCAGTATTTTTAATTTGCCTAAAGTGTTTTGTTTGAAATTTTATGTGACAGAAAGATTTGTAACAAAAGAGATGCAATTACAAGCTTTAGAATTAACAGGTAGTAGCAACCTTACCCTTCTGATTGCAATAAGAAAAAAAATTACCCTTATGATTTAAACAAAAATTAAATAAAATTAGCTATGCTATAATCTTTTTCCATAAGTGATAATAATTACAAAGGGGTCTGGGTCAATTTCACAAACAAAATCGCTTAATAACTTCTTAAAGAGACCCTAAAATTTTCAGTCAATTACAGCCCAGAAGTTCTACAAAATTTATAAAGTGGAATGTATAACTAACAGCTTTTAGAAATATCCTAAAAGAAACAATTAATCAAGCATTTGGCAGAGATCTAAATTTTAAATGTAAACTTTTACCAAGTTAGATAATAAAAAAATAGATTGAAAATATTTCTAAATGCAAGAATCTTCAAAATTAAAATCTTTTAAGATGCAACAATATTTTAAAACCATAAATTATAATTATTTTTATATTGTTTTTACAAATATTAATGAGTCTTGTTCATCTTTTGCCATTACTAACCTTGCAAGCTTTGAGGATTCCCAAAATTTAAAAGTTTATAAAGTAACCACAGCAATTAGTAAACGAGAACCATATTAACTACCAGAAATATTTTTCATAAATTACTATATTCTAATGGCAATAAGTTATATTCCAGTATTAAAAACATTTTTGTAGCATTAGCAAAGTTCATTATTTCTATTGTATTATAATAAAGGTAAATTAAGTCTGCACAGAGTCATACTGTCAGGTCTCAATGCACACAAAACAGTTCAATTTACTAGTTCAGTTTAGTTCAGTTTATTATTTGTCAAGTAATACAGGTGCATCATTAAAAATAAATCCATATGAATGACAAGATAATTTGCAGCACACTATTTTAAGAAATAACTTAGTAATTAAGCAACCAGTCATTTGCTGAGGAGACTGTGAAAGACCATCAGGTCATCTAAGTCAGCTGCCACCCTATAAAAAATTTAATAAGGAAAGAAACATTACTAGAAATGATTTAAATTTCACTAAAAGATTATTAAGTACAGATAATAAGAATTTGCAAAGAAAAATTAACAATAAATAAACAAAATACAAAATAACTATTCAGAGAGTTTAGTTTATTACCTTTTAAATTTTAGAGAATCTCTAAAACCTGCTAGGTTAATAACGTCAAACAGTAAACAAGACCCGGGCAAACTAGCCATTAACCAAACTTTTGAAATTGCTAACAGATAAGAGATACAATAACACCTTTTCTAACCATACTATTCTGCTATTTAATGACTGTGTAGCTCAAACATTAACAGTGTTAACAATATTTGCAAAAAATTTTGAAAAGCTGATGTAAGAAAGATTATAGGCCTAACACAAGTTAAATTCAAAAGAAATTCTACGAAGCTTAGTGCATGCTTGGGGTAGTTTGGCTTTAGAAATAGGCATCACAAATTTATAAAAATTAAAAGTGAATAAATAAAAAAAGAATCTCCTTTCCAAAAAATAAGGAAATGTCGGAAACAAGGATAAACTTTCTACTTATTACTGGAGTTTGGACAATGTGAAACAGCGTTTCTCAAACTTAAACTTTACATCTTATTATTTTAGCTAACGAAACATTACTGCAAAAATTTTTTTATGCATTCATTGGTGCCAAAAAATTTTTTAGCGGGAGGGCAAAATTAAAGAAGAGCATTTATAGTAAAAAAAAAGGCATTTTTTACTCGTACAAATTTCAGTATATTTGAGAAAATTTTGACTAGAAAACTTGGTGAAGGAAGATAAAAAATATCTTTTCTCGCAAATTTTGGCCTATGTGTATTATTGACTTGGCCCAGTAATAATTCTCATAATCTAAAAATGGATCTGGGATCAAAAAAAGTAAAATCCCCTTTTGTAAGTATCAAACTTTTTTTCTAGTCTTTATTAAGTTTCCCAGTAAAATTTTTTCCCTTAGGTCTACGCAAAAAATTGAGTTTGCTGAGAGAGTTTTTTCAATAATAAAGGGTCTTCTTTAAACTTTGTCCCCCTTGGCAAATTTGTCATTATTATTTGCTATATGGCTTTTTTTAAAAAACGTTTTATTTAAATTGAAGTTTTACAAACTTTGTTGGATTTAATTTTGTGGAAAATCGCTATTACTAAATATAAGGACGGATTAGAACCTTGAGAATTTTCACCGGGCACTATTTTCCGCATGTGCACGTGCATAAAGATATTACATTTATCTTTCCACCATCCCTTTCAGAGCCCCTGGATGCACCTTGGTTTTTATCGTTTGGCGGAGAACTACAAGGAGATTTTAAACATAGGCGAGGCCTGGATTGAGAAACAATCAATTTACAAACTACAGGCCGCTACTTTTGCAAATTAAGTGAATTATCTCGTAGGCTACACAGCTCAAAAATTTCTACTTTGTATAAATCGAGGATTTCTACAACATGTATGACACGAAAGAAGAATACAAGAGTTTATTGTGAGTCATAAACTATGAGTTGAGATCTCAGAAAATCCCGAAATTTTAATTCTTATTTAGAAACTTATTCTAGGGATTAATTTCATTTAAAATCCCAGGTTTCAACAACGAATTTATAAACACTAAGGCGGTACCATTTTGCTCAGTTTTGAAAGTATATTTTAGAGTTTTACGATATCAACCAACTACCTTGGAATGGCTTGTCACAATTTTAGGCCTATTATGGTGTTGTAACTTATAATAATGACAGTTAGGCTTACCATTATTACGTATAACCAATATATATATATATACTAGTGGTACTCTCCAAACTTTTCGAGCAGGGGGCCGTATGTAGATACTTTCGGGCCTCCTCGGGCCAAAGCCAAAGGTTTTCTCTAATTGTTCTACCAATCAAGATGTTCTCTAAAAAAAAGGTCTACCCTCAATTTCGTCCCAAAATCATAGCGACCTCAAAAAAAAGAATGACTTCGTCACTTCGATTCGATCTCTGATTTCACTGTTATTTTCTAATTTTTTCCCAAAATGTTGCTGTGTTCTCTAAAAACATAAAAGGATAAAAAACTGAAACTGGGCTATTTCCGACATAATTCTATTCAACTGTGGCTTAAAGTGAGTGTATATATTTTTTAAAAAGAGCTCCGTGGGCCGGATAAACAGTCTTAGCGGACCGAATTTGGTCCGCCGACCATAGTTTGGAGTCTAAAAAACTAAATTTTAGTGAGAAAAACACTATTGACAACATGCAGTGGGCCAGATAAATATTAATATTGACAATATTGAGAACATGCAGCAGGCCAGATATGCAGCCGGATCCGGCCCGCGGCCCGTAGTTTGGTGAACACTGCTTTAAACAATAGCAGCTCGTGTTTTCCTATGGTATTTGTCCAATTACAACTGGTTGACCTAGTTGGCTTTGGCTAATAGTTAAATTTCTGTTTTAATTAGTAGGCCTATTGCTTTTAACAGAAAGATTCTAATTAAAACTGAACGTGGTTTTTCGGCTCTTGCCTATTTTGCAAATACAATCAGAAGCCGCGTCACTGATCTTGATTTACCCCTATTAATGCGCCAATCCGATTAAGTGTTTCAGTTTTTCCCAATTTTTCTAAAATCCAAATCCCGGGATTTTTATTTTGTCCCGATTTCCTAACCGGATGGGTTTGCCACGTTCCCATAAATGTTGAAAAAATGGTTCCTGTGTGAATACAGTCTGGGCTACTAAAATTTTGCAGTCGTTAGCCTACAGTACAGAACAATGTTGTATTTAAAAGTTTTATTAGTAGCACACCCAGAGGCTGCAAAAATTTTTTTGGCGGGACGGGAAATGTAGTTCAAGACCAAAAAAAAAGGTCATCAAGCAAAAGTAAAGGATTTAAATCAGACTGATGGCCTTTTTTTTGGTCTTCAGCTGTATTTCAAACAGGATACAAATTTAAGACATTAATTGATTATCAAAAAAATAAATTAGTAAAAAAAAATCATCACTTTGATTAAATACAAGTACTTTTACTTGTTGACGTTTTTTGTTTTTTTGGTGTCTTAATTCAATTAACTTTTCAAATCACAAATTTGCATAAGGGAGAACGGGGCACGTAGTAAGACTTTTTTTCTTTTTGCTATTTCTCTCATAATAAATTTTTTTTCAAAATTATTGTTTAATATGAAAAATTTAGATCACTGTTAACTAATATGAAAAAAATAATTTAATAATTTTCAAAGCTTAGTGATTAAATTACCATTTAAATATTTAAAATAAGCATTACAATGTGCCCTGTCAAAGGGAAAGTTGTAGCACCAGTTGGGGTAAGTTGAAACAGCAACAAATTCACCCATAATTGTTTGAATTTAAATGTAATTTAAAGAAAACAACAATATAAAAAAGTAAACACAACGAAATCATGCATTGCTTGGTCATGGACATGAGCATCAAGCACAAAATATGAGGTATTTGGCTGTTGCCTAAAAATGTTAAAACAGTTTTTTCACTGCTGGATTAGCCTAATCATGAATTTCAGAATCACATTTATGACAAAAATATGTATTCAAACCTTTGGCACAAACTAAATGTGACCACTTTAGGTAACCATTCCTCATCGGGACAACTGTTAAAATAGGGCTCAAGAAACATAATGCAAAACCACTTTTTGCTTTTAGTGTTTTTTCAAAAATTGGTTTTTCTTTGTTTGGAGCTGTAGCAGATTATCCTTTTCTGGTGTGCTGTTAGCATGGTAGGGGAGGTGTGGAATCAATGAAACAGAACAATATTTTGTTTCTTAGAAAATTAAAAAAAAAAATTTTATTTTATTGTATTGAGGTTAATGTATTCTTTTAGATTTTGGAGTTTCAACTTTAACATTGGTCAGTTTTAATTGATACAAGCAAATTGTCATGAGGTATGATTTAATGTAAATCTAAGCATGCGGAAGTTATTAAAATATTTAGTATAAGTATTGAAAAAATAAAAATAAATTTTAGTTGTTATTTTAACTGGTATAATGCTAAATTAAATAAAAAAAATTAAGTAAATATTGTGATGTTAAAGTATTTTTTTGTCAATAAAATAAAAATGGTTCAGTGGGGGACCTATGAAACACATGCCTGAGGGACCTTTGTAACACTGTTTCATAGGTCCCACTAATTGTTTTTATAGTTAGTGTTTTTCAGCAATAATGCCAACTTTTTAAAAAAATAAAGGTATTAGAGGTAAATCTAACAGTGAAACTTTGAATAAAGCTGTTAAAGAAGTTCTGTGTCATCAAGCCAGCATACGAGAAGCTGCTAAAAAATGGAACCTTAATTATGTTACACTGTCATGCTACATCAAACAAGCTAAAATGCAAGAAGAAAACTTTGTCATTAAATTAAGCATGAAGACAAAGCAGGTATGTTTTAAAGAGTGCTGTTACACTTAAGATTGTGTAAATATCTTTTCATTTTTACAAAGTAAAAAAAAACTTTGGTTTTGGAACCAAGTGATTTTGTCACTTGAGGAAAAATTACATAAACAATTTTATTTATCTGTTAAATAACTATTTAATTTTTTTTTTATGTTTCATGTTATTTACTTGGTTGTGTTTGTGTTTTACATTTTTTATTTGGTTGTAGGTATTTACTGATGATGAAGAATTGGCATGAAGCAACTACATCTTAAAAGCATCTAGGCTTTATCATGGTTTAAATAAGCAAGATGTAAAAAAATTGGCATACAAGTATGGGTTGGCTAAAAAACTTAATGTTCCTGTTAACTGGATAAAAAAATAAAAGTGCTGGAGAAGATTGGCTAAAAGGTTTTAGAAGAAGACACAAAATATTTCACTCCGGCAACCTGAACAAACAAGTCTAGCATGAGCCAGTGCATTTAATAAGCACAATGTAGAAGCTTTCAAATTTAAAAGAAGTATTGATTTCTGGTGTGGCTGGAACAATTCCACCCCAAAACACCCAGTTCAATCTAGTTCAAAGGATGATGATACATTGGCAAAATCAAGCTGCAACAATAAAATTCTGTTTATGAAAACAACAGTAAAATGACTCATAGGCCTATCATTTCTTCATCTATTCCTTTAAAATCTTTTGTTATACTAAAAGTTTATTGTCATGCCAAAAAATTTAAAAACTTAATTGCTCAAATTATTAGTGGACCTGATATTGATGGATATTATAAAATAAAATTAAAAAAAAATCTTTTCAAATTAGTAATAACTTTGTGTTTCCTAAAAAAGATGACTTGGCATCGGCCAGTCATGATGGCATAATTTGTGTTTTCGAACCCCCATTACCAGCAGCTAGCACATCTAGATTGTCAAATGTATTAAAATTTAAAGAAAATTTATTTGAATTTGATTTATGTTAAGTACAATATTGTCATAAATGTATTAATTTAGAATTATCTCCATTGGATTTTTTTATTGCTTAAAATTTTTTATAAATTTTACTATTTGGTTTTGTTTTTGTTGTAATTGTTGTTTACATTATGTCTGGATTATTTTGTTACCTAAATGTAATGATGATTTATAAATTTTTCAATGTAGTGTTTTGTTTCAGAGGTTCCATATATATGTTTTATACCCCACAGGGGTGGGACCAGTGAAACATTTTTTTAAAAGTTATTCAGCAAGCAATAAATAAGGTTTAAAAAATTATAACTTGTTGCAATTGATATCAATAAAAGCTTTACTTGAGTAAAATGTTTTATCAAAGTTTTATAAAAATCACTTGAATATTGAAGCAACTAGGCGCAAAAAATAAAAATTGTTTCATTGGTCCCACATCTTTCCTATACTTTTTAGACCTTTTCTTGTTTTGCACCAAGGATTTACCTTTAGGTTTTTTTTAGCACTCTGTAGAGTTTTACATGGCAAACATCATTGTTTTGCTACTCCCTTTATTGAACTGCTGCAGCAGCTCTTAAGTTGTCTTGTAATGATGAGATGGCGTTCCTGTTAGTCTTTCTTTTATAATTTTTCATATTATTCACAAATGTTATAGCCGAAGTTACTTTTAATGTAAGAAGTTGAACCTATGCACAAAAATATGTGTTACCACATGCCTCATCAGCCTATGTTACAGTTTACCCCACCTCATACTTTGTCAAGTTTTTGTAATATCTCAAAGAGTTAAGTTTTAGTTGCTAAATCTTGTTAGGCATTTAATAGCCCATTGTTTTGTAGTTCGACTGATATAAAACATTTCAATAAAACCGCACTCGCTATCTCTTTAGAAAACCAAAATTAAATTTCAAAAAATTAACTTTGCCTACTCAAAAAGCTTGTTTAACAGTAACCTATTTAGTCATTGGAACTAAATAATGTTATTTGCTAATAATCGGTCTTAATATGACTGTTATTTGGGGCTATTTAAAATTTTGTTGGTTTAGGCCAGTGTTTCTCAAGCCTTTTTTTCTGCGACCCAAAATCGCTAAAAATAACGATTTGCAAAGATGACTGCGACCCAAATAAATTTGACTGAGCGTAGTGAAAACGTAGTGATCTCTAAAAAAAAAAAAAAAAGGTCTTCACCTTGAATCTGTTTCTGATTTCTTGATTGTCATCTCAAGAATCTAGTGTTCTCTAAAAAAAAAAAAAAGTCTTCATCTTGAATCTGATTCCGATTTCTTCATTTTCCTCTTAAATTCGTAATGACATCTCAAGAAGGTTCTTCACTTCTCAAATCTTGTGCGCGCAGATCTTTTTCTTTTACGTGCGGTAATTTACAAGGCTTCGCGACCCATCCACATAGCCTTGGCGACCCATGGTTTGAGAAAAACTGGTTTAGGCTATGTTAGATTTTGACAAATACGAATGTTACAACTTACCCCATGTTACTGCTTGCCCTAGTCTCCCCTACCTGTTTGAAATATAACTGAAGATAAATATGTAAAAGCATGAACATATTCTACCAGCCCAACAGGCAAACAAACCCACCGAAAGAAATCCTGTTGCGGATCAAAAGATCATTTCTCGAACAAAAACCTCAGTAAGAAAAATACAAAAACAAAAACATTACACCATTAGTAAAAAAAACAAACAAAAAGAACACAAAAACAACATAAGAAAACATACTAAAAATAAAAATAAAAAAATAAAATCTACAAAAAACTTTGCATCGGTTTTTGTAGATTTTTTTATTTTTTATTTTTAGTATGTTTTCTTATGTTGTTTTTGTGTTCTTTTTGTTTGTTTTTTTACTAATGGTGTAATGTTTTTGTTTTTGTATTTTTCTTACTGAGGTTTTTGTTCGAGAAATGATCTTTTGATCCGCAACAGGATTTCTTTCGGTGGGTTTGTTTGCCTGTTGGGCTGGTAGAATATGTTCATGCTTTTACATGTACATATTTTTAAGGACTGATCATATTCATCGAGCCGAACTCTGCTATGGTTCCACCATTGCACCGGCCCCATAGCAGTGTTTTATTAAGCAAATAACCTCGGTCCTATACTTTATTATTTATTTTTTTCTCTTTCTATTTTTTAAACAATTTTATAATGAGGTGAAGCAACCTTACTTCTATATTATACAACAAGTCACACTTTTCATCGCTAATTAGCAAGTCACAACGTCAACTCGTTTTGTTGCTTCTTCCTTTTTCTAACCCCGTCTTTAACAACACACAAACTTCTCAACATTTTGTTATTTTGTTCATGTGGCGGAGCAGAAATAAAAGAAAACTGAACTGAACTGAACTGAAGATCGATGGTCATAACCTCGTTCATGGCAGTTCATTCACCCAATCAACATTTATTGTGAGTACCTTTTCAATCTAAAGTGACCATAGCCGTACCTGCCGGGGGTGCAGGGGGGGCAATTGCCCCCCAAGTTTTTAAGATTTGGGCAAAATTAAGATTTTTCGGACAGCGATACGAAAAATTTGGGCAAAGTCAAGAAATTTGGAGAGGTGACGATGATGAACTGCAAAAAATAATAACCCAAATTTAGGTGAAGACCTTTTTTTTTTTTTTAGAGAACACCTTGATTTTGGGACGAAAATTGAAAATTAGGAGAGTGAATTTAAGTGAAGACCTTTTTTTTTTAGAGATCACCATGATTTTAGGACAAAATTAGTTTTTCGTCTGAGAATCTCAGACAATTTTTTTGTCATATCTGAAATGTACTATAAAATCATGATTTGGGCAAACGTCACAAAATTTGGGCAAAACTTCATTGCCCCCCCAAAATTTTTTGGGCTGGTACGGCTATGAAAGTGACTGACTCTTTTTCTTGATTTTGTGCCTCTGCTAACTTGGATAATGTTAGCATATTCAAATCACTATTTTATAAACCTTGTTAAATTTAATTGATTTAATTTTAGTCGAATTTACGAGGGGCATTAAAAAAATACGCGGAATTCTCCGGTGACAAGAGTGCCAGCAAGAAAAACGTATTTTGGCATGCTAGCATAAAAAGCATGTTCTTTGTGATGGAATAATTGCTATCACTCATTTTGCGCTTGTAAACAAAATTGTCAAGAGCTAGTTTATTTAAATTAGTTTTTTAACCCACGGAGCGTAAGGATTTCGAGGTAAGAATCAACATCAAATTTTTGGTGAAGCTTGGTTGGAAAGAAACGGAGATCATTCAAGCTCTGCAGACCGTTTATAAAGATGATGCGAAGAAAACTTGTGTTTACAAGTAGATTGAAAGATTTTGAGATGGTAGAGAAGCTGTTGAAGATGATGAGGGTCGTGGAAGACCAACAACCTCAAAAAACAATGAAAAATTGATTTTGTTAGGAACCTAGTCAAAGAAGATGGACGATTGACGGTTTATCAGATAGCTGAGACTGTGGGCATATCAGTTGGTTAGCTCATTCGATTCTGCATGACGATTTATGCCTCAGCAAGCTTTCGGGACGATGGGTGCCAAAAGCGTTGTGCCCAAATCAGCTCAATCTCAAAAGTAAATGGTCAACGGCGATTTTGCTCAAAATTGAAGCAGATGAAGACCGCTTTTTTGATCGAATTATCACAGGAGATGAAACGTGGGTCTACCAGTATGATCCTGAAACAAAACAGCAATCCAAACAGTGGCTCCCACGTGGATCATCTGCATGGCCCAATCAAATTCAAGTCTGAGAGGTCTGTCAAGAAGGTAATGGCAACTGTTTTCTGGGACTCTGAAGGAGTTGTGCTAGTAGATTTTTTAGAAGGTAAAAAACTGTTACAGGTTTAAGCTAAAGTTTTAAGGAAATTGAGAGCAAAATTAGCTGAAAAGCGTCCAGGAAAACTCCTTCGTGGAATTCTTTTCCATCACGACAAAGCCCTAGGGCATTCTTCTCGGATCGTAAAAGGTGTTTTGAGAGAATTTCGGTGGGAATTGGTGCCACATCCACCTTATAGCCCAGACCTTGCCTCATCTGACTTTTTTTATTCGCCAAAACTCAAAGAACACTTGAAAGGCGTTTATTTTAATGACACTAATGAGGCAAAGCAAGCAGCAAAAACATGGCTCACAAAATGGTTAGCAGATTACTTCAAAAATGGGATAAAAGGATGGAAGCACCGCCTGGAGAAGTGCATAGACCTTGATGGAGACTACGTTGAAAAGTAGATTGATTGTATCAATAAATTATAAAAAATTATAAAATTCCGCGTATTTTTTTAATGCCCCTCGTATATGATTGCAGAGACAAATCTAACCCAATGCCTCTGTAGGTGTTACGACAATTGATCTAACGACAGTTGATCAAAACGACATATTTGATCCAAAAAACACAACGATTGGTTTACTTGTGTAGGTTTCTATGATTGGACAATCTCTTTGTTATTGTAAATCAGATTTATTAAGAGCAGAGGTCATCATCAGTAAGAGACCAATTTATTTTTAATTAAATATTTTTAATTATTGTAATTATTTTTTCAATGTCAAAATCAGGGTGTCTCAACAGGGTCCTTAGGTAAAGTATTTTTAGGGTGGCCCATAAGTTCTGCTCATGGCTTTGTTTTTGTGGAACCTCATTGCTGCAATTGTTTGCATTCTCTTTTGTAGTCTTACTTCAATAGACACTGTGAAATATTTCTTATATAGTTTAATATTTTAGTCATTCTTGCTGCAGCTTTATTAACGAATTACTTTGATTTTCTTTGAATTGTTTTTGTTTACCATCTAACATGATGATAAAAATAAGAAATATAATTTCGTTAGGACAAATCTAGGTTGTATTTTGGGTGGGCCATTGGGTCATTAGTATTTAAGTGTTTCTAAAACTCATCTCTCATTTTATGATGACTCTTTTTGCAATGGCGAACTCTTTGAGGTTTCCTCTGTTTGTTTTATATTGCGCTTTAGGCAGTAATTAGTAATTTAGTTTTTATAGCAAAATTCATTTTCTAACTTAGTTTAATGATTTAGGTTTTGGTAGGCTTAAGGAGAGTTTTTTTTAGAAAATTAAAAGAGAACAGCAATACCTAGGCATCACCCAAAGCAGGTAAACATTTTTTGCAGAAATTACACCAACTTTCAAATAAACAAAAAAATTGAAGAAGGCCCTGCTTCCTGCTAAGAAAGACCGAGCTAGTTGGCAACCTAGAAGTACTAGCTTCTCCGCATTAGTGCAGTGGGTCTCCTGTAGTAGGATGACAAGTGCCACAAACTGTAGAGCGAGACAATGAAAAACCTTTGACTTGCTTGCAATGAGGTCTTCGATATTCAGCTGGAGAATAGTGGGCCTTGTTGATCATGTGCCCTGAAAAGGGCATTTTTTCCAGACATTGCCCCGTCCTAAAAAGGACGTTTGCCGACCCTCGCTAAACATCGGGAGAGATAGATACCCTTCTGTTTTGACTGGTTTGATTTCGGTCTGTCATGTTTTAACAGCAAAAAGAGACTTACACACGGCTCAGGCAACTGCCACCTAGGCGGGCTTTTAACCATAAAAACTTTCGACCGAGAAGATGTACAGGCTTTTAACCATTAAACCTTACATCTTCTTGGTCGAAAGTAGCAATAGCGTTTACAGCAGTTTGTACGATAAAATAATAAAGCAAAAAAGGTCTTCTTTCCCCAAATATGACCAAAAAAGGTGTTAACTATCGCTTTTTGCGTTTCTAAAACGGTTTTAGCCAACCACGGACCGCAAGTTCTTTAAAATTTGAAATGTGACGCGCAGAAACAATGAGCTTGGACCTTCTGATTACGCAATCATAGGGCTAATGTGATATGACTAAAGACATCGCAGACGAGAAAAAGGACATAAAGGTTCTAACCCCAGCGCACAGCAACATAAAAAGAGAATTGGAGCGGAGAACACATCATCAATGGTCGACAATTCAACGCAAAAACGGCCTGCATATGTTTAGCCCCGATGTACAAAATTGACAGACGGTGCTTTTATGTAGTGATAAAAGATTAAAACTGGAACAATTTTATTACCAAAACGCTTTTTATATTTGTCTGATAAAAAGTAAAAATTAAAAAGTCAACTTGTTGATTCAATTTCAACTTGCTGGATATTTGCTGATCGAAAATAGGCTACTCGTCTCTCGCCTCGATCTTTACTCTGTTACCCTCCGATGTTAAAATATAATTTATTGTCAGCTATAAATTTGGTGATTAGGACTATAAATTTGGTGATTAGCTATAAATTTGGTGATTAGACTATTTAGGATTTGTAACAAAACATAAGGTAACGAGAATCGATTTTAACGTAATTTTGGCAGTCCACTTCTAGCGATAATCTGGTGATATTGATGAACTTAAATTGGATCTGGATATGACGATGGTGACGGAGACGATGACGACGTAAACGTAGGAAACAAAAACGACGAAACGTTTTTTTTTCAATTCTGTGGCAAAAATTTCCAATTTAAACAATCACTACCATACACAATTTTAAACTTCAGAAATATAAACTTACGCAAGTACATAGAACACTTGATCACTGGGCGCTTATTCAAAATTGGAGAAAACAAGAAAAACGCACAATTGACAAATTAAATAAACGAATACGTGGCCCAGATGGTAGGTGCTTCTCGCAGCCTGGGCCGTGAGTAAGTCTGTTCATTGGTGTTAAAGATGACAGACCGAAACCGAACCTACCAAAACGAAAGGGTATCCACTCATCCCGATGTTCAGTGTGGGTCTGCTAATCGGCAAATGTCCTTTTCAGGACGGGGCAATACCAGGATAAAACTGCCCTTTTCAGGGCACATTGCCAACAAGTTCCGAAGACCCACTATTCTTCAGCTGAACATTGAAGGCCTCACTGCAAGCAAGATGAATCACTTCTTCATCACCTCGCTATGCAGTCTGAGGCACTCGTCATCCTACTGCAGGAGACCCACTGCACTGATGCAGAGACGTTGGTACTTCCGAACTACCAACTAGCTGGGTCTTCTTTAAGCAGGAAGCATGGCCTTGTCACGTTTGTCCACGAGCGACTAAGATACATGCTTTTGGACCAATCGCCACCGACATCGGAGATCGAGTGGCTGCGTGTGGACGTTAATTGCTATAAAATAATCAACGTCTACAAACCACCGCCAACGCGATTGCGAACCCTGGATCTCCCAGTGTATCCTCATCCCTGTCTGTACGCTGGCGATTTTAACTGTCGTCATGCTGACTGGGGTTACGATGACAACAGTCCGGACGGTGAGTGCTTGGCTGGCTGGGCAAGTATTAATTGTCTTGCCCTCCTACATAATGCCAAGGACGCTGCCAGTTTTTATTCCGGCCGCTGGAACACTGGCACCAATCCAGATCTAGCTTTCGCTAGCGTAGGTCCAAACAGTCGCTTACCGCATAAACGTGTCCTTGAAAAGTTCCCCAGGTCACAACATCGACCTTCGCTTATTACACCACCAAGATTGCTATGGCAGTGCCAAGCATGCCTGTTAAGCGATGGAACTTCCACAAGGCCAAATGGAGTCACTACATTGCTTTGACGAATAAATTCGCAAAGACTTTGTTGCCGCCTGATTCACTTGATGTGGATGCGGCTTACCAGGACTTCTAAAACACCATTAAGAAAGCAGCCAAAAAGACTATCCCACGCGGGTATCGAAATAACTATATTCCGTGTTGGGATGCAGAGTGTGAATCCCTCTATAAAATCTTTCTGCAGTCTCCTCAGGGAGACGACTCAAGTTTGGCTGCTACAGCTCTGCTTGCCAAGCTTGACAGAAAGCGGAGGGATCGATGGTCCGAGGTACTTCGGAGTATTGACTTCTCACACTCTAGTCGAAAAACGTGGAGTATTTTGAACAACCTTACTGGTAGGTCACGACACTCTCCTCGTCACTGTCGCGTGCCTATACATTGGGCACCACATGGAGCACGAGGTCTGACGGTTTTGGATGACGAAACTCAATGCTGGCTTAATAACATCACTGCCAGCATCTAATTCAGGCAGTGCAGCAGTCTGGGGTAGTAAAAGGATAAACCCTCGTCCCCAGTCCTGTTTGTGTCTGACCTGGAGTGGATACCCTTCAAACGACGACGACGAATGAATACGTACGGAGGATGGAAAATTGAACCAGGCAGAGTCTGCCAAAAATCTTTTTTCAAACAAAATAAAAATAGCTATACATTGAAAATAACACCGAATGTCAAAGCTTATCAACTTAAAAGTGAGTTAAAGTAGCAGTGACCCGTTTTTGTGTAAGAATTTAGCAATGACGTGCCATGAAACTTGTGGTTGGTGAGACACAAATTTTTTAGAGTAATGTTAGTACTAATTTTATTTAATTAATAACAAACAAAACAGCGCTCTACTTATATATAGATAAAAAAGCAATTTGAAGCATTCTCTCACATTTAACTAACTCTTTCTGACTTAAAAATTAGTTTTTTATTTTATCTCTATATTTACCCTGCTAACTCGCAGGAAAGTAACGGAGGCGCTAAAGGCTACAAAGGGAAAGCAATTACACCCACCTGCTTCCGAAAATGCTAAGATATTGCTGAACGGTTGAAATTTGTTATTTTGTTTTTTTCTTTTATAGAGATATGAATAAAATTTAAAACTGCTTGCGAAATCACCAAGCAGGGGAAAGTGCTGAAAAGTGTTTTTCCAATGACACAACAGAATGCCATGTTGATCACAAGCACGGGGCTTTAACCACTCGACCGCGCTGCCACGAAAAAGTGTTTTGTTTATGAAAAACTTGCAAAAGTTTTAGTTTCCTTTTGCAAAATCTATATACGTATTTAGAGCCAATCAGTTCTTTAGGTTTTAGAGGTCAAGGAATTTGGTTTTGAATAAGAGCCTTTGATTCTACACGCTTGCTAAAGCATTAATAATCGGATCCAGGGGGCGAAAGGGCTTAAATCCGTAAATTTTCAGGTAAATAACCTACTTTTTTGGCACAACCATGATATCTTTAGGAAGCCGACGAAAAACTTTTGATTGTGCGTTGACCCATGACCTTCAAAAGATTTAAAAGTTTTTCGGTGTCTCCTAATAAATTTCTTTCGGTGAAGTATATAAAAAACAACGTCGTAGTATAAAAAAAATCAAAATCGCGGAGAGAGACTAAGAAGTATTTTCTTGCAATGGAAAGACGAAACTTTAATTTTCATGCACACTTAATTGAAAACAAATGATATTTTTGAAGTTGGCAAAATATGGGCGTTGTTAAAAACGTGTAATTAAAACTGACTCCTCTGAATTTTTTAACTCCCTTTAGAGAAGCGTACCTTTTGTTAAGAATTACTGACTTAAATTAACTTGAAACTTAGTTCCCGACGGTTGTCATTTCGTACATTCAACATTTTCAAATCAAAATGAACCAGACATTCTACATTTTTAAACGAAAAGTTGAAAGGGATATTATCATTTACAATGGCAAATTTTTGTTAGTTTCAATTCAATTGTCTTCAAAATGGAAGTAAAACATTTCGCAATCAGTTTTTAAAAATTAAGGCAAGGTATAGTTTACGAATTACCGGTAGTGTTAGTTAGAAATATATGTTGTCAATATAAAAATGGTGCCAAAATTGAGGTTTAAACATTGAATTATAAATATACCAAAATTGGATTCAAAGCTTAATGTTACAAATTTTTTAGCTTAGATACCAAATTATCTTTCATTGCTTAAAATCTAAATAAATTTATTGCTTTGCAAGTTAAAGTTCAAATTTACCTTTGAGAAAGAGAAAAATAATTGTTTACCGTTTCTCGACGTTAACGTGGAACGAACAGCTACCGGTTTTGAAACAAGTGTGTATAGAAAACCTACCTTTACTGGACAGTACTTACGTTGGGAATCTTTCAGTCCCACTAAACAAAAAACAAACCTTATATCAACTTTGGTACACCGGGCACTAATGATATGCACGAAATCTAAACTAAACGAAGAAATTAAGCATATCAAGAACATTCTATTGGACAATGGTTATCCTGAATCTATTATTGACTGCAACATTTCCAAGAAAATTGCTCAGTTTTCTATGCCCAAACGATTTGGTCCTGAAAAGTGTCCCGTATATTTGAGAGTTCCTTGGATAGGGAAAGCTTTCATTGGTCTTGATAAAAACGTCAAAACGGCTGTTGAAAGCTGCTATGGCTCCGTTACCACCAGAGTTGTATTTACATCGAAACGCATGTTGCCTGTAGCCCGCAAAGATGTTTTACCTACCACGCTGAAAAGCTCCGTTGTTTATGAATACTCGTGCCACTGTGACAGTAGGTACGTAGGACAAACATCACAGCGACTACAAGATAGAATCAAGCAGCATGTTCCTAAATGGCTACAACAGCAAGCGAAGCGCCCTACACGATCTCAACCTGGCAGATCCTGTAAGCTAAAACGTAACAATCCAGATTGTGACTCTGCCATAGGACAACACTTGCTTGACAACGAGCAATGTGCTGCAAACTATAACGACAAACGTTTTAAAATTCTTGCTGTGACACGCAACTCGTTCCATCTGTGTCTACTCGAGGCAACTTTTATCAAAACCAAACATCCGGTTTTATGTAAGCAAAAGGAATTTGTTTACACATTGAAACTTTTCAAATAACCTAAGTTGCGAGTAACAGTGTTTCTCCTGAGTAATTGCACATAGTGCGTTTCTCCTTTCCGAGATTAGACTGTATTGCACCACACTGTGCAATTGTGCCTTTCTCCTTTCCGAGACTGCAGCACCTTTCTCCCAACTGTTAAGACTATAAATACCTTGATTTTCTCTGGTTCGTCCCATTTTGACGCGATTGCCACTGATGAGAGCGTCACGAAAAGCTTATGGCTCCGAAAAAATCGACTTTGTTTAAAGCGATATTAAATATTTTCACCAAAAGAGAAAAAAGCGCTATATTGTTCAACTTTTTTTTATTTCAAGGGAGGCAATTTTGAAGCTGCCTGACTAGGGCAGGGTTGCCATATCTGAATAGGCGAAATTTCGGACAGACATAGGCGTACCAGCTAAAAGAATTTTTGAAGGAGCTAACAAAATAAAATTGTCTAACATTCTGGCATGAAGACCAAAAAATTCTTCACTTTCAATCGGTCTCGGATTTTTTTCTTTTCGTCGCAAAATTATGGTGTTCTCTAAAAAAAAAAAAAAAGATTTTCATTTGGAATCGTCTCCGATTTTTCAATTTTTATCCCAAAATCGAACATACGAGTTTCATGTCCAAGTTCTAAAAAATAATTTATTGGATCCCAAAATTCCGGACATTCTTGCGGACATTTGAGTTTTTTGACCAAAATTCCGGACATGTCCAGAATTTTCCGGACGGTATGGCAACCGTGCACTAGGATGTATTAGCGATTTTGTTGACAAGAACGCTTGACAAAATGATTATAGCGCTCAAAATACAACAATTAAACCGTCAAAAATTAGGTAAAAAGCAAAACAAATTAAACTGCTAAAATCACGCAACAACTTTTACTAATTTTTTTCAACTAATAGTAAGTTGCTTCTATTTTGCAAAAACTATGGCTTCAATATTTTATTTCTGCTTTATTTAATTTCCACAGGTGAGGCACTGCCTCACTTACCTATTTGGTATGTCTTTGATAATAGCTTGCAGACGTTTGTTCTTGATAACAGCTTGCAGACAAGGCATACTATGCACCAGGTGTTTGCAGTATTCAGCTGTAATCTTTTGCGTCCATTTGCAATTTTCAGGTTTTTAGCACTTGTGGAATGTTCATCTGCCACTTTGTCTTTCAGTTTTCCCACAAATTCTCAATTGGATTGAGATCTGGGCTATTACCAGGCCAATACAACATTTTGATATTATTCTTCTTAAGCAAATCACTCACTAACTTTGAAGAGTGATAGAGAGCACCGCCTTGCATGAACATATTGCATTCATGAATAGCCATCTGAATTTTGAGCTTGTCCTCCAACATTTTGCGGCACTTGACGCCGTTCATTATTGTTACGATTGATAAAAAGAGAAGACCAACTGTGCTATTGCTGGACATGGCCCCCCCAGATCATGATACAGGAAAGATGTTTTACCGCGGCTTATATATAGCAGTCATTAAATCGTGTTCCAACAGGCCTACAAACTCTCCGTTTTCTTTATGCAAGCTGCTGGATTGCGAATTCGTTCGGAAAAAGGACTTTACTTCACCTTGCTTTATCCCAGCCTTTATATTACTTGACCAATGCCAACTTCTTCGTTTTCATGACTGGGGTTAAGAAATATTTTTTTGCAATTTTAAACGTTTTTAGGTTGAAATCATGAACAAGACGCCTGCTAACAGTTGTACAATGAATATCTGTGCCTATAAGAAAGAGTGTCACGCGTATTTTCTTGCAGGAGCTGGTTGGACACCGAATGGCTATTCGCCGAATCAAGTTGTCTTCACGATGGCTTGTTTTTCTTGGCCTTCCACTTTTTTCTTGTCATGGTATAGTCCAAAATTTAATTCTTGTCATGGTAAAGTCCAAAATCAAGCAATTACTTGATGAACAGCCATTTTGCTACAAGACACGTTTTTGCAAATTTTTCTTTGAGAAAAGCCTTCCTTGTGCAAAATTACAATTTGGGCTCTCTTAGTTTCAGAAAAACTAGTTTTTTGCCATTTTTTGACTCTTAAAAACTATAAAAATATTGAAGGAACAGTTCAAATATTCTTTACCCTTATCAGATAGGGTTTTTAGATGACTTGATCAGCACAGATGTTGACAATTTGTCTACATGACATTTCCTTGTATTTTTGTATACAAACGCACTGCTTTCGAAGTGAGGCTGTATTTAGATGATTTGAATCTTCACGAACCATTTATAAATGCTAAATCTGCAATCTATTTCCAACCCAAGGCATGGTTTTCTAATTATCTCTTTGATGAAAGCAACGAAATCTTGACAAACGAAGGTTGGTTATGTATATTTTAAACTCTAAAACACATAAACATGCATTACAACTACACATTAATTACATTCCACGCAGTATTGGTTATTTTGAAGCTTTCTGTGTAAAGGGCAAACCTGTAGACTGCAAATAAGACATGCAGATCGAGTGGGCTTTCCACATTTGTAGCATTGTTCCTGTTTGTTTCCTTGAATTGTGTGATTCAAACTGTTTAAAGTAGCATCAATAATTCCCATCTTTTCTACTTTAGTTTCTCCTGTTAATTTCCTCATTTTGACGTATGGCTAAGCCAGCTCAAGCTTTGTTCTTTGAGAAAATCCGTTTTCGTATCACTTCTCCCAGTGTCTTTCATTATAATGTATGTGTTACAGTAAGTTCTTCGCAGTCTTAAACTCCGTGTGGGTGTCTCCGGAAATGTACGCGTCCTTGATTTGATTTAAATTAAATTTGTATTAAGATATAAAAACAATGCGAAATAAGACGAACTAAATTGGACGGGTAAATAAGATAGACGAAAATAATAAGGTCGGACGAAATTAAGATGTACGGACGTTATGGACGAAATAAGATGGTCAGACGAAATAAGCTGGATGGACGAAAATAAGACGAATCGGACGAAATCGGACGTAATAATCTGGTCGGACGAAATAATACAGTCGGACGATTTGGATGATTGGACGAAATAATACAGTCGGACGATTTGGATGATTGGACGAAATAATACAGTCGGACGATTTGGATGATTGGACGAAATAATACAGTCGGACGGTTTTCTATAAATAAACGTAAACATAAATAACTAATGCAAAAGAAAGACTTATAAACACTCACCAACTGTAGACTGACACGGAGCAGACCGACAAAACTAACAATATCAAACAGTATCTTCAACAGTATTATAAACAGCTCAAAAGCCTCAACAGCACTCCCAACGGCGTCTAACAGTATTTCAAACAGTAAATCTACGACCGCTCCACAAAGGCTGAAGTAGCAAAACTAAGCGTTTCTACACAAATTACACCCAACTTATGGAAAAAAGAAGTCAGCTCGAGGTAACAATCAATTAGCAATCGAGCGCGCTGAGATAATGGAAAATGTCGGCTCAAAGCAACAATCAATTAGTAGTGAGATAATGGAAAATGTCGGCTCAAAGCAACAATCAATTAGCAAGCGAGCGCCGTGAAAAAATGAAGTGAATCCAATTAAATGTCAAAAACAAAAATTAAGTAAATTACAGCCAGAAAATAAACCCGGGTTCGAAACTCGAGTACTTGCCGTAACAGTATGCGTTGTTAGTGGCAACTTTTATTAAATTGTTATTGATAACCATTGGCCAGCGATTTATTTTCCTCAAACAACTATATTCTTTACAGTTTTTATCAAGAGTGTCAACCCCGCTTTTATGCTTGTTATAATCCATGATAACTGTAGGTTTCTTGTGACAATCAGTAATTCAAACCAAAGAGTCTGAAGAAGACACTTAAGAAAATTCCGGTTTCATTTTGATACATATAACAACAGGACAATTTTGTTCAAATGGTCATACAATGCTTCTTCCCTTGTTGATTTAAGTGGCGATGATACTTCACGTCAATTAACCATCACTGTTCTAACCAACGTAAAATTTTGATGCAACAAATTGCAATCCAGACCATAAGATGTAAAATGCCTGTCAACGTCTATGTCGCGACCAGTTCCAAAATAAATAGAACCCAAATTTATCACTAAATCATTTGCAAGATTTTTGTGACGTGCTGAGATAGATTCTCTTTCAGAATATATTATGCAATTCAGAGCCAGACCTGTCGTGGCTTCACACAGCCAAAAGAACTTTACACCATATTTTCTTGGTTTCGATGGCATGTATGTTCTGCCAGGAAACTTTCCTCTATATCCGACCTGTTGTTCATCAACAGTAAACGCTTCCTTAGTACGTAGATGTTGCGCAGATTACTATTTAATAGTTCCTATACGTACGTCTCAAATAGCAGTCAATCTATCGTTCTTTTGTCTCTGCAATCGATTACGATAGTTGTCAAAACGCATGCAACGTAACAAAAATTTGAATCAATTCAGTGAAATAATCACTCCATAAAATGGCTTACTGTCAAGAGGATCCCACAGTCGACGTAAATCTGTGAAGTTATCTTTGTCCAAGTCAGCACGTATCATGATGGCAAGACCTGCTTCAACTTCTACGGTAAAGTCTTTGTAAACAGAGTCAGGCAACAGCTTATATTTATGTCTCACGTCCCTTGCTTTTTATTTGTCTCGCGTACTATCTGAAGTATGATTTTAGGTCGGAAAAATAATTTAAAGGCATGAGTTTCACAATCCGAGGCTGTTGCGTCAAGATGTTTTGTCTTCTGATCCAGCTTGAAAACGGGTTGGCATAATATGTTGCAATGCCAGCAGTTATTGGTACATAATTTTCATCTTCTATAGGACCACCATCACTTTCTTCGTCCACATCACTACTATTCTCTTCATCTTCACTTTCTTCCCAAAAACATCTATGTTACTAATTTTCTCTTCCAAAGGCAGCTCATCGGCATCAGGTCTAGAAGCACATTCGCTGCTACTTGTAACCTCGGCATCAAAGTCGCTCTCAAAATCATCAGAAGGTATCCGCCGTCGTCTTAGAGCTTCTTGAAACTTAAATCTCCTCTGTCTGTCTGTCTATCTATCTGTAAAGTTGTACCTAAACAACATGCAATTCAGCAAAACCCTAATATGCAAGACGTAAATAAACACTCGTAAAAATTCAAATCCATTAGAACCCAATAGTGGTTCAAGTAAGCCAGACGATTGAGGCTTACTTGGCCCAAAGTCCTGTTAGCCACTTTATTATAGCATTCACTAAGGACTAACAGCATAAAGTTACTTGTGTCGCAGTAAGTACAGCTTTGGTGAGCTATGACTTCAAACACTTATAGACTGCCTAACCTTTACTGTACTACTTTTCTCCGCTTCAAAAAGTACGTGCTTCAAAAAGCAAAGATGTGCTGTTCGACGCCAAACTCAGACTGAATGTTAGACAATAAAAATCACTGAACCGTTTACACCCAACACCAAGACAAGTGCTACTTAGAAAGCCCAAAAGATGCAAAACAATGCATTTTTTAGTTGTTGACATTTTGTCAACAGATATGCTGATTAAAGTAAAAAGCAAACACCTGGCTGTGGAATTTATTTGACCCTTTTATATCGTTACTGCAGTAAGCTACCAAGAAGTACTCCTTTGTCACAGAATGTTGCGGGCTGATCTATATCCGACGTTCGAAATTTACAAAATAAAATCGATGTTGAAAAAATGTCAACGCATATGCTGATAAGGGTTGACCGAGCTTGCATTGAGTATTGTATTACTAAACACGTCTAGCTAGACCAGCGTTTCCCAACCTTTTTTGGTCGCAGATTATTTTCTCACCAGTGAAAGTCTTTGCGGACTCAAGGTGCATCAATTTTGAATTAACGTAAGCCGAAGACGTAACGTAACCGGACTCTGTGTGAAGAGGTCATAAAACAAACACTGCAGAACTTTCACAAAGTCGGTTTATTTCGCACATTTATAAATTTCAATGGGAACCTTGTCCGTGATCTTGCATCACTAGCTTATCGAAATTGTATTAGTCGTCAACGCACATCTAATGTCATCTTCTGGTTGAAGTTGGTTGCGATACTTGGTTTTTGTCACAGCTAGGGCTGAAAATCCAGCTTCGCAAAGATACGTATTTGGAAAAGGTAGAAGAGCTTTTGTTGCCTGTCAACCGAGATCAGATAAATTGGGTTCCTTTGATTGTAGCTACTTCAGCCCGAAATTGAGTCAGAGAAACATTTTTTGAATTTGTTTTTCCACAGCTGTTGACTTTGCAGCTCAACCAGCTGTTTAGCAATGCAGTCCATTTCTGGGTGAACCTGCAGTGCTGACACCTCGAAAGGACATCGCACCCAGTTAAAGGTTCTGCCGTAATCATGAGAAGGGATATATGTATCTAACTCGGAAAGAAATGAAGAAAGATACTTAAGAAATATATGACGAATGTTGTGCAAACTAAATTCTTCTTCTACAAATGCGTTTAATGCCGGAAACGCAGCTATTTTCCCATGTTCCATTTGATGCATCCACAACTCCACTCTAGCTTTAAATGCGATAATATCTTCAGACACATCCAAAAATATTTTGTCTTTTTCCTGCATAGAGGTGTTCAGTTGATTTAAATGGCTGAAAAAATCAACTAAAAATAACAACTTTGCAATCTACTCGTTGTCACTGAATCGGTCTAAAAGTTCATGTTTCTGTTCTTTTAAAAAAGCACTGACTTCGTGGCGTAAGTTAGCTACTCTCTCCAGCACTTTTCCTCGTGATAGCCAACGGATGTTCTAATGATACAGAAGTCCATTGTGTTCAGCTCCCACTTTGTCAAAAAACACTCCAAAAAAGCGACTGCTTAAGGGGTGGGAATTTATATAAATGACAAGAAATACAACCTCCTTGAACACTAAGGCAAGGTTTTCTTTAATCTCTTTTGCTGCCATATTTTCTCGGTGAAGATAACAATGAACGATTAAAATGTAATTTGTTTTTTTTTAATTGTTTTCGTCGGCAGCGTGGTCGCGTGGTTAAAGCACCGGGCTGATGATCAACATGGCTCATTCAAAACCCACTTGCACCATTCTGTTGTGTCCTTCGAAAAGACACTTTACGGCACTTTCCCCTGCTTGGTGGTCTTGGCAAGCAGTTCTAAATTGCAGTAATATTTCCACTAAATTACTAGCGGACAGCAATATCTTGGTATCTCCGGAAGCAGGTCGGGGTAATTGCTTACCCTATATATTAGCGCCTCCGTCGCTTTCCTTCGAGTCAGGAGGATAATATAGAGATAAAAAAAAATTTTTTTTTTCTTTTTTACAAAACTCATAAAGACTTTTTTAATTACAATGATGGATGGAGCACCATCAGCACAAGCAGACACACAGTCAGACTACGAAAGCTGATGCTCTTGAAAAAAAGAATCCACTTTCTTAAATATTTTTTCCCCCGTGGTATTTTTGGAAAGCTGACGGCAAAAGAGAAATTGTTCCGCATAGTCATCGGCATCACAGTACCGTACAAACACCATAAGCTGTGCATCGTTTCCAATATCTGTTGTCTCATCTAACCGCAAACTAAATTTTCCAGTTCGCTTTACAGCAGCAATAGTCTGCTGTAGAATATCGACTGAGAGTTCTTCGATTCGTCGCTTGATTGTGTTGTCTGACAACGGAACCATAGCCAGTTTATTAGCAACAGCCTCGCCGCACATTATTCTGGCCATTTCAACGGCTGCTGGCTTAACCAACCTTTCTCCTATTGTATGAGGAGCTTTTGCTCTTGCAAATTTTTCTTGCAACAGAAAAGGAAGCCCGCACTGCATCTTTATGACAGTATATATTTGGAAAGTCCCCAAATATTTGGACAATCAATACGACTTCTCTTGGCATGCAGTTCTTTAGCGTTAAGGAATTCATGATCTTTGTCAAGGCATTTTTCATGTTTCGACTCAAGATGACGTTTAAGTTCAGTTTCTTTTAAAGAGCTGTGAGCTAGTCGGCAGCGTGGTCGAGTGGTTAAAGCATCGTGCTCATGATCGACATCGACATGATCTCGGTTCAAAACCCACTCGCACCATTCCGTTGTGTCCTTGGAAAAGACACTTTACGGCGCTTTTCCCTGCTTGGTGATCCTGGCAAGCAATTCTAAATTACAGTTATATCTCTATTAAATTACAAGCGGACAGCAATACCTTGGCATCTCCGGAAGCAGGTCGGGGTAACTGCTTACCCTATGTATTAGCGCCTCCGTCCCTTTCCTTCGAGTCAGGAGGATAAATATAGAGATAAAATAAAAAAATAAATAAATAAAAGTTAAAACTTCCAAGCACAACACGCACTGTGGTCTAACTTCACCATTTCTTTCATCTGATGTAAATCCAAGTTTAAAAAGTTTGCGTTATATGAAAATACTAGCTTTTGTTTGGCTGTTGAAAATCAACTTACTGCAGATTGTGGTCAGCGCTGCATTCTAAAACTTTTAAATTCATTAAATTTTTTTTAAAAAATCACTAAATTTAGAAAAAATATCATTTGACCTATTTTCAGCTTTCTCAGTATATTAATTTATTTAGTTATTACTAACATTAACTAACAGTGATACCCATCGTTACAGACCTAACTGTTTCAAGCTTATTTGAATTATCCAATATCGTTATATTATTACAAGGTAATATCTGTAGTCAGAGGAAAGAGAAGGGTTAATAGGATTGTACGGTAAACTACCAGCACTAACATCAAGCACAGGAGTGATAAAATTAAATGTCTACTCCAACTAGCCTATAGGTTTACCAGTCTTATAGCTCAAGTTTTGAAGATGCCTAACATAAAATGGTAAATGAAGCTAGACAATAAAGATTACCAAAATTTGCTAATTATAAATTGTATACAAACAGTAGTGGTACTACTGATTGACTGGTAGCTTTCAAATCTCAGCCTTTCCATAGCTATCTTTTGTTTGTCCAAGTAAAATATCAAAAAATTGTATTTACAATGCTATGTTAACTCTGTGCCACTGCATGCATGAATAAATGCTTAAATCTGAAAGAACTGTAGTTTTAGAATCAAAACAAAACAAAGAGATAGCTCTCTGTAATTGTACGCTTAGTTATGAACCACATCAACAAAACAATGAATGTATGGTAGGCCGGAAAAATGTAAAATTTATAATATAAAAAATACCAGTAGTACTACTGATTAAAGCAAGAAAATGATATGAAATTTACTTTATATACAGCCTCGATGAAAATCACTAAATATAGTGAAAAATTACCGAAAGTGGCAACACTGATTGTGGCCATGTGATGATGTGAGAGTTAGATAGCAAAAGAGACAACAAAAGTGAGCACAAAAGACATTATAGTTTTGTTGTGACGAAATAAAAGATGTACGTTGTTAATCCTAAGGACTACATGAACTACGCCACTACGGTATTACGGAACAATCAAAGCATGCGCAATGAATAAAAAAATTCCATTGAGTTAAATACTTAAAATTAAATTGAATTGCAATGTTACGTTGATAAAAACATTATTGCTGCTTGTATGGATTAAAAACAAATAAAGTTTTGCATCTTGTTGATGTGCTTGCGGACTCATTTGAGACCGCAGACCCGGGTTGGGAAACACTGAGCTAGACAGATGCAATAAGATAATGCAATCTTTAACAAGCCAGATGACATCACAATGCTGGAAATAAAAAAAGAACATTTTTGGTAGATGGTGTTAAACTTTTGCACTCGACTGTATTTCTACAAGTCTTCTAAACTTTTTTTTAACAGTTTTTGTTTGGGTTGTGGAGTATTTTAATAGTAGCAAATTATTTGGTTTCAGAACTCTGTTTAAAAAAATCGTTGGACGAACAGGCTGTAAGCCGAGCTGAAATTGTGCTCGCTTATCGTTGGTAGCGCATTTCTTCGTAGTAAATCAACAACGACCATTTGTTTTTTCTGGTACGTGACGCTGCGAAACTTTCATGTCTGCACGTTGCGCTAAGATACTGTAGAAACAACAGCATTGACTAGCATAAAGGCTAAGGAGTAGAGGAAAAGCGTATAATACAATTAAGAATCTTTGCTTTATTAAAGACCTATTTACTGCTTATTAAATTTTACAAATTTTAAAAATCTATGTAACCGCTAAATCAGAAAAATTATTAATTATTATGACTGATAAAAAATCTTTAAAAAATTGATTATGGTTCATTTATTGTTAGCCTAAGATTAATTTCACGAGTTGGGATTGTGACATAAATTGTTTTTATTTCTTTAAAAACTTTGCAAATTAAAGAGAACTAAGAGAGGGATTGAGAAATTTTGTGAAATCTAAATTTTTAAGGTTAAGAGGTAATCAATTTTTTTATGCCAGTAATTTTCCACGATTTTATGTTATTATTTCCCCAATACATGATATGTTTAAGTCAGGTTAAGAGGTTGTAAGTCCTCCGCTACTGGTAACCTGTAAGCCAGTACTACCTGTTTCAGGGTCGGGTTGAGGGCGACTAAACCGTCTCCCCCACCATCTTCTTTTGGAGAATGGATATGACAATTTTTTATGCTGAGCTGTCAATGACACACATTTTTTTAAGTTTAACACCTCAGAAGTTTTCTTGCGAGTTAGAAGAATGAATACCAAATTGTGGACTCGATATCGGACTCGATACGACAACCCTAAGTAAACCAAAAATAAACAGTTTTTTAATTCTCAGTGAAAGCAGGTTGAGACAAAAGCTTCCCGAGTTTTTTGATCATTGGGTGTAGCCGCTACGCTTCGCAGATATATGCTACCGCTATGCATAAGTAGTCAAACGTTCAAGAGTATTAATGACCAGAGGTACGGACGTGCAATTTAACGCGCAACTTCCGCAAATTGCAGAAGTTGGGCTTTAAAAATTACGCTTTCATTTATTTTTTCAAAGTGCTGCGCACTTTGCCATGTGCTCCCAGAAACAAAAAACTACTTACATGTTATTATGTCGTCGCAACTTTCACAATTGCGCAAGTTACGAAAGTTGCACTTTAGATTGCGCGTTTCCACCTCTGCTAATGACCCAAAAGTAACAGAAATTTTCCTAAAACCAAAATGCACGTGAAGTGAGAATATAAGAATTTTTTGAGGAGGACAATTTCAGATCGATAGACACGCTGCTCGAGACCAAAGAATTGTTTGGAGAGAAACCACCGAATAAGAATTTTAATTGCCTCTAAACTTGTGTTGCATGTAGAAATAAATACCCACCTTGCTCATGAAGAAGGCGGAAAGCAAATTTTTAAAGGTCAATCTACAATTTGCTCAATAAGCAGAATTCATCTAGTATATAAAGTTTTACTTTTTAACAATTACATGCTATAAAGCTTATATTTTCGTGCAATAGAATAACAAGGGCATGACTCCTGAAGAAGAAAAAAGCAAAACATTGGTTTGAAGAAAAGTAAGTCAAACAAAGCTCTCATAATGAAGATGGCACTAAACCATAGTCAGCTTTAAATACATTTCAAACAAATATTAATGGTAAGCGCTGTGTGAATGAGCCGGCTGACTTTGTTTTGCACGTCATCGCTTATTTGGTCGAAGTACTGTCGAGAATTTGAATTCAGTCATTCAGTCATCTTGGCTCTTTCTTGTTTAAACACTATTGTTAAAATTACAATGTAAACAAGCAAAACTTTTAATGGAGATGGTCGTATTGAACTTACTTAATAACTACACATGGCAGTAAAAAACTACTTTGGAGGTTATTTTTTGAAATTAAAAAAAGTTGAAGAAAAAAAAAGAAAAAAGATATCAAAAGCTGAGATAATGGTGAAAATTGCCGCGGGCTTTTCATTTTGTTTATCTTTTTGTTTTTATCCTTAAATCCTTGGGCAATATAGGATTGTACTTTAAGCAATAAAAAGTAGGCCAGAGAAAAAACCAACCACGAAAAGAACAAAAAAACTACTGTAAAGCAACCGCTCCATCGGCTGACTAGCGAACAACAGTTTTAGATATATGATTTGATCTTATTAAGCTTGATTCAAATAGCCGTGATATTTTTTGTTTTGTCAGCGATAATGGAACCCATATAAACGATGATTGATCTGCGTACAGTTTTCAGAGAATGCATCAAAATTTCTTTAATTTAAAATTCTTAGTTGGCAGCGTGGTCGAGTGGTTAAGAGCTGTGTGATTGCATGATGGCAACGTGATCGACACGGTTTCGCTTTAAAACTTACTCGCCACATTCTCTTGCGGCCTTGGGAAAAACCTTTACGGCACTTTTCTCTGCTTGGCAGTCTTGGCAAGCAGTTTGAAATTTTAGTTACATCTCTTTTAAACCGACAGCAATATCGTGGCGTCTCCGGAGGCAGTTCGAAGTAATCGCTTTGCGGTCGTCCTTTGTGTAGCACCTCTGACGCTTTCATGCGAATCAGAGGATAACTACGAGGTAAAAAATGTTTAAAAAATTCGATATTGTAGGTAACAGTGCCTATAACACAACAAAATTGTTTATGGATACAGAAAGCAAGAGAACGAGATGTACTTGAATGTCGTGTTTAAAACAGTATTGCACGCTTGGTTTAGAAATAGCAAAAGTTTAAGTTGGACTAACTCAATTTGCTTGATTAAGATTCGATCTAACAGATGATTATTGAAACTTGCAAAAAATTTTGCGGCATAAATTCTAAGCCAGTAGGCTAACACTTCTTTGCTTGGTCAGATGTAACAACACTTTTACAATATTTATGCTAATATTGTGAAGATGCTGCTGTTCTAACGGAAGTTACCACTGTTGATGAACAGGATGTAACGGAAATCACTTGGCTAGACCAAGCATCAAACTCGTTTCCTTCAGTTTGCTAGTCAAAGTATTAAATTACCGAGCTATCTCGCCGACCTTGTAACCGATTTTCTTGTTTACACCAATAATTTAAGAATCAGTCGTTCCAACTAACTTTTTAGAAAAAAAATGAAGTCATAGGCAACTTTTGAATTTTGTTATGTCTCGTAAAACAATTGTGCTGTTTAATATCAATTTTACTGTTTAGATTATTTCGATTGATCTTTCAATTTTTTTTCTATTTATTTATTTATTTATTTATTTATTTATTTGAGTCAGACACAAGGTCCATAGAAAAGAGAAAAAAAAATTAGTTTGAAGAATATTAGACAGAAAAGCGTTGAATGATTATAAAAAAAGAGTTTAAATATGCCGTCATGATCTATGTATTTAATGTAATCAATAAAGATGGCCATTTTATCAATTGTTTCGCAGCAAGCAGGCTAAATATATAAAAATCTTGATTCAACTTGATTAATGATTTATGGTAAAGGATAAAAATGGCATGTCTCATGCTATAGCGATCTCGCAGTTATGGTCACAGCAAACTTTATCACGCTCTTTCAAGCCCTTGCGATCGAAAGATAGTTAATGTTTTATAGCCTTAGCAGAAACTTGAGTTTGATTTGGAACTTAGAGCATGCTTGGGCTACTTTTTCTTAATAAACGCTACAAAACGTCGCCACGACAGCGAATCGCCACGAAGCAGGTTTTGTTATGAAGTCATATAATTAGTTATTTGGCTATATTAAATTAGATTATGACTTATACGTAATGGAAAGCTTAAATATTTAATTGAAAAATAAAAAATAATCGACTGTATTTAGAAAAAGTAACAATTGCTGAAACTTTGCAGTTGAAATATTTCAATCTTATAAACTAAAAAAAATGAAGGACCTAAATGCAACTTGACTATTTTTTTAAAATTGCGGGAATTATTTTTATAATTTTTGTGCAGGTTTTGATAAAAAACAAATTTTTGAAAATGACCAAAACAGGATTACTTGAGCGTTTAGCTAAGGGGCCAGTAATTGGAGATGGAAGTATGTGCATGACTTTGGAAAAACGAGGATATTGCAGAGCCGGCCCGTGGACACCCGAGGCCGTTTTATTATATCCTGATGCAGTCCGCCAGCTTTTACGTGAATATCTTCGAGCTGGAGCAGATGTTTTACAAACTCCATGTTTTTATTCAAGTGACGGTAAACTTGAACATAGCAATTTCAAGGCATTTTCAGTAAGCTTTAAATATACAAAATCTTTTAAAAAAATTTGCGTTTTTTATTGCAGTTACATATTTTTATCTTGCATTTAAGGTTTAATATAATTTTATTGGTAAGAACATCGGTTATTTTGTCACACACCACGTTTTTCTTCGTCATGAAATAACATTATCAGCAATGGACTTCTTGAAGTGTTTTTCATATTTACAGGCACTATTTATAAATACTAGTTTTTGCAGGCATCTCATCGGCTGAGTTTCGCCGCCGAAAAGCTACATTGTCTCTTACCTGCCTAGCTACGGGGTTCAATCACCTGCTGTACCCTATCATCACTGCTCTTAAACAAGAGCAGTTTTGGCTCCAAAAATCAAGACATCTTTTTGCGTTTGCCTCCAAAGGTCTTCTAACAGACCTTGCTCACCCATAGATCAAAGCGGCTGATTAAACAGAATATTCTTAGAATCATGAACGGAGCAATGACAACGCTCGGCTCCAGAACTTCATCCCTAATGTCGGCACTTCGACACTAAGTATAAATCTTTCAAGACGCGCTCGGGGTCCATTGAATCCTCTTCGAAACGGTGTTGAGCGTTTTCGTTCAACTAAACACAAGTGGGGTTTGCCTTCAACGACGGCATGCAAGTGTGCCGCGGAGGTTCAAACGGCAGACTCAGTGATGGTTGTAGTAGGTTGCAAACGGGGCAGCCGCATCGGCTTCCCCTAAAATACGTCAAAAAATGGCCCCTCTACACAAGATATTATTTTATTTCTTTATAGTAGCACCAGGAGGTGGCACCCCTAAATTGAAGACCTTTTTTTAGAGATCACTTGGTTTTGATACACTCAAAAATAGCCTTCTATTGTGTCTTTGAAAAAAGTAATTTATTGCATTTTTCTCCAACGGCGGTCTTGGCTAGCAGTTCTAAATTTCAGTGACATCTCTAAAGAAAAAATAAAAAAAACAATACAAAAATTTTCTTACAGCAATACCTTGACATCTCCGGAAGCAGATCGGGGTAATCACTTAATGGTTGTCCTAAGCATAGCGCCTCCGACGCTTTTTTGCGACCCAGGAGGATAAATATACAGATAAAAAAAATACCAGTACTTTATCATCAACAAATTTTAAATTGCATTTCTTTGTACTCATGCACTCAGTTAAAATCACCAGCCTTCTAATTATACAAAGTTTTTCATCTTCTTGTGATTAACGTACATTTTACATAGAAAATCTTTTGCACCAACTTTTAACATAGATAATTATTTTCAGTTTTTACACACTTTGTTTTCAAAATTAAATTTCTTTTCCCATTTTTGCAAAATGACATTTCATCAGGTAGCGTGAGTTTATAAGATGTTTCGTAGCCTAATCTAAATTTTTATTGCTATTACAATAATTGAACAGTATAGTTGAATATTGCTGGTAAGTTTTAAAATTTTTAGGCTTCTGATATAAACAAGATGGCGTGCGAAATAGCTAAGGAAGTAGCAAGTGAAGGAGACGCGATAGTGTGCGGAAGTTTGTCTCCTGTGCCGGAATACAGAATGGGAAAAGAAGAAGCAGTTGTTCGGCGAGAGTTTAGCAAACAACTTGATACTTTCATAAAATACGAAGTAGATTTCGTCTTAGCAGAGGTGAGGAGTCTATTTATTTATAATTTGTTGGCTTAATTTGCACAAATATTTTGGAAGTTAATTGTAAGTTCAAATGTTGGCCTTGCCTAGTGGTTTTCTAAGTGGTCAATAGGAACATTCAAGGGGTCGAATCATGGTCGATAATTGACTAATTTCCCGCAAATACACCACGTGGATTTCACGTTACCATGGGGATCCCATGTAGATTTCACGTGGAATCCATCCCATGGGATCTACAACAGCAATACAGTAACGATACCTTATTTGAAACTATAGGCTACTAAACTAAAATTTGTATGGTTATTGCATGTGAAGACCTTTTTTTTGGTATTAACTTGTTTTTCTTCACATCTAATAGAAAACATAGTTGCATGAAAATGAAGACCGAAAAAAATCTTCAATTTGTTGATACATTGCATTGGTAAAGAGCGCGTACTGGATGAGGGATCGATAAAAAATTTTTTACTCGATAAAGAATCGACCTACAGAAAAGTTTAAAAACCACTGGTTTTAATCCTTGATTGATTTCATACTTTTACAAGTACATCAGGAGCACATAATTCTTAGTTCAAACATTTGCTGATACTTTAATTTTAAAAGAACCTCGTTCGGCAAAGTGCAATTTTTGATTATTTTTAAATAATTTTTTCTTTAATTTTCGCTTTTATTTTGATTTATATTCACATTAAAGAAATAAACTCCTCGCTTTTCTTTTCTTTTCAAAGTAAACTTTTTAAAAATTCACGACAGAAGCATTAACTTGTTTATGATTACACACATTTTTTCCGCAACAAATTAGCTGTCATGAACATAGCTAGCACAAAAAGTTTGTTAATGATGTAAAACTATAAATAATATATAATATGACGAAAAATTATAACTGTTCGTTTCCGTTTGAGTCGTTCTTGTTTTTCTAGAAACTGTATCAATGGTTCTAAGCTCTTTAGCAGCAACACCGATAAATCAATGTAACTTTAACAGGAAACAGTAATATACAGGGTGTTCCAAAAGTCTTGGGCACATTTGAAGTCCCCATATCTCCTTAACTATGCATGGTAGTAAGATAAATTTGTGCCATTTTAAAACTAATTACATTAAGTTTTTTGTAAGGCTATTGATTTTTTTATTTCTTTTCAGACCCATTAATGGCGTTTACTCAACCAGAAAAGGCATTTTGTGTGCTTGAATTTGCAAAAACTGAATCATGGACTGTTGTTCAACGTGCATTTCGCAGAAAATTCGGAAAGGAGCCACCAGAGAGGAAGTCCATAGTGAGATGGCATGGTACTGTAAATTCGTAATGGAGGGGTGCTTATGTCCAGCTAAAAGAACGGGACGCCCCTCAACTTCAGAAGATGTGATTAAACAGGTTCGAACTGCTCTCCAGCGGAGACCCCGTAAATCGATCAGAAGAGCCAGTAGGGAGCTTCAGTGTCCTACAACAACTGTTTCGCGTGTCTTAAGAAGACGACTGCACATGACGCCTTACAAGCTACAGTTAGTCCAACAGTTGAAGGACACTGAAAAACCAGCTCGTCGTGACTTTTGCATTGCAATGCAACAGAAGATGGAAGATGATGGATTTGACGACCGACTTGTTTTCAGCGATGAGGCAGCTTTCCACGTAAATGGCAAAGTTAACAAGCATAACACTCACATATGGGGTACTGAGAACCCACATGAACTTCTTGAGCATCATCGTAATTCCCAAAAGGTGACCGTGTTTTGTGCTATGTCGAAGAAAGCTGTCTACGGACCATTCTTCTCTGAAAGAGCAACGTCAATGGTGAAACGTACCTCGACATGCTGGAAAACTGGTTAATGGATAAATTGAGTGAGAAAGAGTCTGGTGACTTCATTTTCCAACAGGATGGGGCGCCACCACACTGGAGCCTCAGGGTTAGACAGTTTCTGAACACAACACTGCCAGACAGATGGATTGGACGGTCTGGGCAGAATGATCACGATTTCATGTCCTGGCCACCCAGATCTCCAGATCTCACACCATGCGATTTCTTTTTGTGGGGATTTGTGAAAGGATTGGTCTATGTGCCCCCTATTCCAAGAGATGTGGATGAGCTGAAGGCACGAATAACAAGAGCTGTTGCAACCATTGACAATGCAATGCTGGGACGCGTTTGGCAAGAATTTGACTATCGGCTTGATGGGTGTCGTGTGATCAATGGTGCTCACATTAAACATCTTTGAACATTCCATGTAAAAATTGAGATTACAAGCTTTCTGAATTTACCAGATGCGTTTTTATATCCTTAATAGTTTCTGAGATATTCAATGTCAAAATGTGCCCAAGACTTTTGGAATACCCTGTACATAAAAAAATATAAGCAAGTTCTATAAAAATAATGATTTTCCATCAAACAGATAAATTAATGGTCATTAAAATAACACAAATGACCTTATTTAAAAAGTTTATTTACTTTTTGTGATTAGGCTACAATTAATGTGGTTACCATTAATTAGCCTATATATATATATATATATAATAAGCCTATTCTCTGGGTCTGGTAAAAAGAGTACAAAGGACCGGTGTTGAAAAACTTTGTACTGTCCTTACAGCTTGCATTAAATAAACATTATTCCATTATTCATTCTTATTCCGTTTAAAATGAATAATATTTTTCTTAATTTTTTAACTTTTTTTTACAGAAACTGATGATGAACTTTATAGGTCGAAATCAATTTTTCGTTATAAGTTAGTTAGTCTTAGTTTTTAATTTCTTTATTAAATATTTGGCCCATTGAACTTTGACTAATTTTATTAACTAATTTATGTATTGCAATTTGACCAGTTAAATAAAATCGTCAATTTGATTTTGCTGAAAAGGGTAATAGATTTTTGTTTGAGTTTGCTGAAAAGGGTAATAGATTTTTGTTTTAAAAGGGTAATAGATTTTTGTAATAGACTTTTAACAATTGAATTCATTTTATATTTACCTTTTACTATTAATGTTAATGCTTCTCTGTATGATTTATTTGTTTAATAGTGATCAAAATAAAAGTAATAAAAGAAGAATGAATAACTATACCCTACAACGAAGGTCAGTTTGAATTGCAATGTTTTTCAGTTTTTCGCACACATTGAAGAAATCGAGTTTTGCATTGATGAAATGAAAAGAGCAAAAGTTCCAATCGCAGCGACAATGCGAATCGGTCCTACCGGTGATTTTGGAGGAGTGTCTGTGGAAGAATGCGCCGTTAGAATGGCGAAAGCTGGAGCCGAGATCGTTGGTGAGGGTTGTACAGTATTTGGGGAATACTGTATATTAAAATCGCTTTGTAAATTCTAAAGGTCAGTTTAGATTGAAAGCGGTCGCGGAAAAAGCAAGCAGAAAGCGTAAATTTTGAAAGCATAGACGAGAATTTCACTTCCGGGTTTTTGCGCCACCATTTTCAGTCCGGACTAAGCTAAAAAGTTGAAATATTTTGACTTTAATCTTATTCCGCCAAGCATGAAAAATTTTGCGTTTAGTCGTTTTTTCGCTTTCCGCTTTTGGTCGGAACAGTCTTTACCGGTTGATTTTTTTTGCGCTTTCCGCCACACGCTTTACTTTTTCGGCGTCCGCTTTCAGTATGAACTAATTTGAAGTACTAATTTATGTTAGGTTAAAACTAATTGGAACTAATTTGAATTCATTTTATATTTATTTATTACTTTTCACTCATTATCAGTTTAAATTTATTTCGTGCAGATTAAAATAAAGATTGTGAATATGGGGGCCGCGATTAAACGAAATATGTCATTACACGCACTGCGTCAGCTGTGCATGCCGCGGTGGCTTTAAACAAAGCAGTGACGTGTACGAGAAGAAAAAGAAAATTGCATAGAAATTGAGAAAAATTAATGCACACGCACCAAGGCAAATTCAGAGAATGTTGTGTAACAATGTTTACGTTGAAGATTAATGATTAAATTTAAACAGAAGCTTTAAACAACATGTTAAAAGACAAAAAAATTTAATTTTTAATATTTCAAACCATAATTAGTCTTTTTCCAAAAAAAATTACAAATTCACAATATAAAATTTCAAATAAAGCAATATTCAACCATTTCATCTAATCATAGCTGTACAAATGGAACAGAGGGCTATGGATGTTGAGTTTTTTTGGAAGGGCGCCACGAATGAAGAAAGGTTGCGAAACACTGCTTTGGGCTATTCTAACAAAATGTTTTACGATACAATAGTTAATCTTTTGCAAAAGAAGTAGCTAAACTGCTCACGATTGTTCTTCCAAAAAAAGCGTTTTCGTAGCTAATGTTTACTATACCACAATTATATTTAGTAACACTAATCTATTCATACCAGGTTAAAATATGAAGTAAACAAAGAAACAATGAACTGCTATGAAAATATCATAAACGTTTTTGGCTTACATTGGCCCTCTTTAGATGAATAAAATAAAAAGAAATTTTGCAATTAAATTTAAAGACCTACATCAATGATCTGATTGCGCAGTTATTTTTCAAAATAGTCACATGAGGTTTTCATTTTGATAACCATTTCGATAAACAACTACGTAATCATGTCATTGACTTCAGTCTTTAAATTTGATTGCAAATTTTCTTTACGTTTTCTTCATCTGAAGAGCTAATGTAAACCAAAAACGTTTTTGATACTTTCAAAGTACAGAAGTTTATTGTTTTATTGTTTATTTCATATGTTTATTTTAATCTCGTTTGAATGGATTAGGGTTGCTGAATGTAATTGTGATATGGTTAAAAAAAAATACTCTCTCCCTAAATTGTAAAACGTTTACTATTTTCAAAAAAGGCTCGTCTCTCCAAAAACACAATTTTTTAACAGAAAAAAAAGTTTTTGACCTGGTCGCAATGATTCTAGATCTTAAGCAGCCCAAAAAATTTGAGTGGGCAATACAATTTTGCCGAAATTTTATCGACGATTGCCCGAATCATGATCTTGTAACATTTTACGGAGATGAAGAAATGTCACGCAGATATAGAAAGTAAAAACTTTTTTTTGTCATCAACAGCTGATGCGGTTGAAAATAAGAAAAAGATTGGTTTTCAACTACGAAAACTAGCGAAGACCTAAAAAATAAAAAAGGTCTCCGCTTAGAATCTGCGTCGCATTTTTTCATTTTCGACTAAAAAACTAATGAAGACTAAAAAAGAAGAAATAAAAAAAGGTCTTCACATCAAATCTTAATTGTATTTGCTCAATGATCTAAATCTTTTTTAATTGGGTAACTTTATCTTTCCCAAATAGTACATTGTCGGAGCCCGAAAAATACTGATTTTTTCAAGTCTTTTTAAGTTTTAAGGGGGAAATTGCCCCCTGCTTCCTGCTCGTACAGCTATGATTATCTAGAGTATACGACTATCGTTAAATTTGAAAATTAAGATTGTTACCCGAAAAAAATTTTATAGGCCTACACCGTCAAAATTAATGTTAAAAGTTTAGTGCCATTCTTTTCGGTTCTATTTACCTAGTAATAAAAGGCTATATTAAACTTTGGCCTGGTCCACACTTAACGTATGGGTCTACATTTCGCGTAGATTTCCTTTTTTTTATTTTATCGTCTACGCTCACCATAGATGCTCGCAAAAATTCAATGAACAAACAAACAAACGCCGAGCGTATACGTGCGGTGTAGGCCAGACCAAACATCTATCTCAAAAAAACTCTTTTTTTGTCATAAATTTTGTTTCCAGGAGTCAATTGTATGTACGATCTTGACACTGTTCTAAAAACTTTAAGAAGAATGAAAGCGGCTCTTGATAAAGAAGGACTTTCCCCTTATTTAATGTGCCAGCCGATAGGATGGAGATGTCCGGAAGTGGAGAACCATAAGTCCGGTTATCTTACTCTTCCGGAAAGTCCATTGAGTAAGAAATTTATTAAGAAAAATTACTCATCATCGTCATAGTGTCTTCGTATCATCATCGTATCTTTGCATTTTTGTGCTTTTTCTGGAAAACGGTGCAGGCATCTTGTAGGCTTAAGACAAATAACCCAGCCCGTTTTCAGATTAAAATTGCTTAGTTTTTTTTAGTTTGTATTGATAGGATCGAAATTCAAAGCCACTTGAAAATACTACTAAGCAGAGCAAATTGATATAAAATGTCTTTCAAAGAACCCAACAGCGCGAAAGAGGCGAGAATCAAACTGAAACAGTGTTGGTTATTGCAACGGTCCTCGTAACTCTCAGCCGCATTTTTAAAAATTGTAGCTTAAATACCTTAGGTAAGCTGCTTGACATGCGAGCACTGCAGTCTCTTTGCTCTTTTCTTTGTGGCCTACTTCATTAATACTATATGTAGGGTGGCCATATTTTCAAGGTGATGAATCAGGACTTAGTTAAAAGAAAAAAATTTCTCCCTTAAAGTAGATATCTTTAAAAAAAGGGTTTTCACTTAAATTGTAAATTTCAGGACATAGGTAACCGAGCGAGATGCATATTACCAATCTGTATACCATTTCAATGCACAGGGCTGTTTTTGTCCAATCAAAGACAAGAGTTCTTCTCATTTTATTCTAAAAGAGCAAATGTGTGGAAATTTCAAATTTAAAAAGTGCAATGACACTTATTCAAATTTTATTTCTATTTAATGCATATGTTATAATTATAATTTTCATATAAAAAACTTAATATTATTAAAGTTTTTATTTGAAATTTATGACTACAGCACATGCATTTAATATAAACCAAATTTGTTTGAGGGCAAATACAGTTTTCAAATGTATTTTAAAAAATTTCTATAGAAAAATTAGAATAATCTATACGTTGTAGATTTACGTTATAAATAATTGCCTCTGTAGTTCAATTGTTTATCAGACTGACTCATACGGGATGGGACTATTTGGCCAAGCCGTTTTGGCGCCAGCCATTGTGGCAATGTGTCGTTTTCTTATTCGTAAAATCTTGAAAATTTTAGAGTTAAGGGTTTAGGGGTTAGGTTAGGGTTAGGGCAGTGGTTCTCAAAGTTTTTGCTACATTCCTCCCTTTCAGGACTTGGTTACCATAATTTCCCCCGGGTTCCTTTAAAATGCACAGATCGGCGTGGTCGGCGTGGGGGGCTAGGTTGGCGAGGTTGAGTGGGTTAGTTATATATAAGCCTATAAAATATTCATTTATTGTTGAAACCAACTGTATTTGTAAGCTATAATAAATATGAAAATCATAATCAGTTGGCAAGGTTTGCGTGGACAAGGTTGGTAAAGTTGACTTGCTTTGGTATGTGGGGACTGAGCTAAGGTTGGTTAGATTAACTAGTTTGGAAAAACTTACTATTTTTGATGAGTTTTTAAAACTAAAAATTTTATTATTTCTGTTTTGTACATTAATTTAGATTAGGCCTACATATACAGTTGGGTCAACAAAATTTTAAATCAACCTCGCCAACCTAGCCAACCACGTCGACCACGCTGACCACGTCGACCTCGCCGACCACGCTGATCACTGACCACGCCAACCTTGCCAACCACGATGACCACGCCGACCACGTCGACCACGTTGACCACGCCGATCCGTACATTTTAAAGATACCGTTTCCCCCTTCTAAAAAAGAATACCTCGATGATCAAAGTGAAGAATTTTTTTGTCTTCATCCAAATTTGTGATCCAAATTCCAGTTACCCAGAATGTTCAAAAATTAACATTTAAGTTTGATTCTTTCTCAGATTTTTCAATTTTTATTTATTTTATTTCATCTCTATATTTATATTCCTGACTCGCAGAAAGCATCACAACACAATAGATAGGGCAAGCAATTAACCCAACCTGCTTCTGGAGATGCCCAGATATTGCTGTTTGGTTGAAGTTTTTTTATTTTGTTTTTTTAGTTATACAGAGATATGACTGAAATTTGAAATTGCTTGCCAAGACTGCCAAGCAAGGGAAAGTGCCGTAAAATGTCTTTCCCAAAAGAACACAACAGAATGGCGCGAGTAGGTTTTGAACCGAGACCATGTTGATCATAATCACAGTGCTCTAACCACTCGACCACACTGCTGATATTTTCGTCCCTAAAAAGTAGGTATTCCAAAAAAAACTTTTTACTTTGAAGTACCAATTTTTTTGCCTCACTTACATTGTAGTGAAATTTTCAAATTCCTCTCTGATTTCTCCCCTAGTGATTTTTCCTCCTTGGAGATTTCAAATTCCTCCTCAGGGAGCCAAGTGGCTCACTTTGAGAAACACTGGGTTAGGGTGATTGATTATATTGTTTTATTCAAACCTATCTGCTAGTTTCAAATAGAATGGCGCCCAACCGGCCGCGCCAAAACGGATTCGCCAAATAGTCCCCTACTCTAACTTATATGGGTATAAGTGTGCGTTTGTTACGTCATCACAATAAAACTCATCTGGTTGAAACTGAAGGCAAGTATTAGCAAAAGATCGGTCGATGTATTAGCTTATTACAGTGGTTCTCAAACTTTTGTTGCTTGCGGACTCCTTTTGCTTCTTCAAAATAACAGCGGATTCCAACAATTTTCAAAACAAAAATATTATAAAAAAACAAATACAGAACACTTATTCCAGTACAACATTTACTGTAAGTTAGGTATTTCTTTTAGTGGGAAGGATGTGCTTGCAACTCAGCACATAGCTTTTTTATTCTTGGTTGTGTACGCGAAACTGCCAGTCTCATGTGATCTTGCACATCAAGTTTATTCCTCGCTTTTGTTTTGATTTGAACAAGTGTAGAAAATCCACGTTCACATAAGTAAGTGGAGACAAAGGGGGTAATGATTTTAAATGCAGCCATACTGATCTTTGCATATGACCGTTGCATAAAAACCCAAAACTGAGAGAGAGGTTTTTCCACGAAGAGATCATATGCAGAGAAATCATTTCTCATTTCCAGTAATTCATCCTGAAAATCATCTGAAATCTTTAAGATGTCAAGTTGAGAAGCAAAAGGGTTTCTGGCCAGATTAATTTCTTCTTCTTCTAGCATATCCGGAAAGTAACGGTTCAATTCTTCTTCCAGCGCATGTAGATGCTGTGATATTTCTGATTTAACCTGGTCTGCAGGATCAATTCTACTTCCATGCAAGTCAGAAACGTTTTCAAACATGGCAATGTTACCCAAATAAACTTTTCGGCGCTAATTCCAAAGCTTTGCAATAAAACCACGTAAAGTATCTTAAAACGTGATGAGATTTAATTCGGTTCCTTGAAGTTTTAGATTCAGCTTGTTTAAATGCCCAAAAATATCAGCTAAATAAGCCAATTGCTTGCACCAGTTTTCGTCATTTAATGTAGCCACAAAAATATCTTTTTTTGTAGCTGTAGAAACTCTTACAGTTCTTTCCTCAATTCGAAAACCAGACAAAGGACATTACCCTTCGATAATTATCGAACTGCACAGTAAAATAGTAGTGATTCATGTTCAGCTTTCATATCTCTGCAAAACTCTTTAAATAAACGAGAACTTAATGCGCTTCCTTAGACGAATTAACGAGTTTTATCACTAAGTTGAGCACTTCTTTTAAAGAAATTGGTAGGGTCTTACAGGCAAGAGCATAGCGATGTATGATGCAATGAAAACCTTTTGCCTGGGGAGATTTTGCTTTCACTTTAGTCTGGAATCCCGACCTTGAACCAAGCATAGCTGGTGCACCATCTATGCATATTCCGCATAATTTATTCCACTGTAAACCTTCTGTATCAAAAAATGTAGAAATTTTTTCCATGACATCTTCACTTTCTGTAATAGTTTTTAAAGAAGTGCAAAATAAAAATTCATTTTTGATATCGTATTCATGAATATATCGCACAAACACTACTAATTGTGAGCATAAAGCCACATCTGTACTTTCGTCAACTTGAAAAGCAAACAAAGGAGATGCTTTGATTTCTTCAATTACTTGCTGTTTAACATCCAAAGACATGTGTGAAATCCTTCTTTTAACGGTATCATCAGACAAAGATATTTGCTCAATTTCTTTTGCGGCGGATTCTCCTAATATCAATTTCACCATAGTCATTGCACAAGGTTTCACCAAAGTTTCTCCGATAGAATTAGGCTTAGTTTGTTCAGCGATTGCTAACGCAGCTTCATAGGATGCCTCAACAAGGGCTTTGTTTTGCTGCTGAAAATATCCTTTGGAATCAAGTTTCTGCCGTTTTAAAGTCAATTCTTTGCCTTCGAAGAAGCTGAGGTTTTTCTCTACGTGTTCTGGGTGTTTCGTATTGAGATGACATTTTAGTTTGCTAGGTTTCATTGCTTCGACACTTAAAACAGCATTGCACAACACACATTGAGGCTTAGTGATGCCATTTTCACTAATTAAAGTAAAGCCAAAGTTAATATATTCGTTATTGTATTTTCGCTGTTTAGTCATTTGCCGTTAATAGATACTATTAATACACTTAGCGCAAATCTAATAAAAAAGCAAAAAAAATTACCCTAAACAAGCAAATAAGTAGCCAAACTCGAAGCTTAAAGCTATAACTGACACGATAACATCAATTCTAACTAGAAGCAGCTAAATAACTTTAAAGGCTAATTTTTTTTGGCTAGGTGTCTTTATTAGAAACATAAAGGAAAGGCTGCTAATCAGTTTTTAAGTAGATATACGGTAATTTTGTAAGCTTCTTAACTGTATGTATCTGATTGAAACACGCATGTAGATTTTATCTTGTTTACAACTACCCCTAATTTTGGAACGCTTTAGAGAGCTCTGCAGGTTGCCTTTGATAAGAAAACTTCAAACAACCCTAAATCAAACCCTTTCGGAGAAAAAGAAAGCGTTAGCCGCCCGTCGCGTTTTTTCCTCGCGCATTGTCAAGGACTGATTGACAGCGCGGTGCTTTGAAGGAGGATGGTTCTAGTGAAGATGAATGAGTTTTGCAAAACTAGAGAAAGAGAACCCATGCGCGTGGAAGGCTATTCGATAAACTTGATTTTGGAAATTAAAAGTCTGTGTGTTCGTGTGAAACAAAACCTAAATAGTTCAGAACAACCTGAGTCTATATCTCAAAAACTGAATGCTGTTGAGGACCCCCTGAAAATTCTTCACGGACCCCAGTTTGAGAACCGTTGGCTTATAAGTAGGGTAGTCGAGAAGTTAGTAATTTAAAGAAAATCTCTTTGAAATATATTTCAATAAAATACGTAACACCAGAATTACATCTGTTTGGGTGAAAAGAAAGATGTAAAAGTTTTAAATCGGGCATTTACGAAAGAAATCCATTGTTGATTTATTAACTACATCCACTTATGATTTTACCATCCAGTTGAAGTAACTTATACAATAAAAAAACATCGATTAACTTTTCTAATCAAAAATTCTGCACATTTGCTCTTGAAGAGCAGCTTTAAACCACTTTTGCTCCTTTAGAGTAAAATGAGTCGAATTCTTGTCTTTGATTGGACAAAACAACCCCGTGCATTGAAATGATATACAAATTGATAATTATGTTGGCGAGACACCAGGACAAGGCCTAAAAATTGGGACTATCCCGGCTAAAATTGCGCGTATGGCTACCCTAACTATACGTTGTATGTAGTGTATTAGGTGTATAACTAAGTTTTTGCCCTCTATCAAAAATAAAAAATATCAGATAATAAAAGATGAAATTAAAAAATAATTTTTAATCAAAGTAGTTTCCTTGTGAATCTATTGTTTTTTGCCATCTTTAATCAAATTTTTAATTCCTCTTTTATAAAATTCTTTCTCTTTTTTCTCAAAGAAATTTTCCAAAAAATTTTGACCTGGTCTTTCGATTCAAATTTTTTGCCATCTAGAAAATGAGATAAAGATCAAAAAAGATGATAATCACTAGGAGCAAGATCTGGAGAGTAAGGAGGATGAGCGAGTACGTCCCATTTAAACTCTTTAAGTAAATTTTTAACTTTTTTGCCCACATGTGGCCGGCGTTATCATGAAGAAAGGCGACTTTGTTTCGAGAGTGTAAGATTACATTTCTGAAAAAAATTTATCTCTGTTCATGAAGTATCGATTCTTTTATAAATTTTAATCTAAAAAAAAATAAAAATGAAAAAATTTAATAACACTTATGCGAGGTACTAAAAACTTCATTCAGTTAGAAAAATAAGTTTGTAAATTTTTAGATACATTTGAAACTATTAGAAGGCAAAAACTTAGTTATACACCTAATAAATGGAGCAAATAGAAATAAAAAATAAGGTATATTAAACAATGCTGTTGGGTTTTTCTTTGGCGTTGCTGAAATATATTTTTATTAGAGTTTATTTTTAAACTATTACCACATGACAGACGATCAATCAATTTAACCCTTTAAACTGAAATAATTGTACTTAGGTATAACATAATAAAAAAGAACGAAAAAGTTTTTTAAGATTTGGATGCTCGTACGTGCACAAGAATGGAAGTTCATAAGTTCACCAGATCAGCTTACGAACTTGGTGTTCGATACATTGGGGGATGTTGTGGAATGGAACCCCACCATATAAGAGCTATGGCTCAAGAGGTCTACAACTCTTTTTTCGTCTATAGATTTTTTAACCCATTTTTAGTCGTCTATAGACTTGCAACAACTTTATTAAAAGTCTAATGATTGCTTAAATTTTGTCGCGCTTATAGCTGTTATGTAATTAAAACATGGGTTTTTTAATTGGCCTATTACAGACACGTGCAACCCACGGCCCTCCATATTATTTCATGCGGCCCGCGTAATAATTCATATTATAGAAATTTGTATCATAGGCCTAGGCTACATGTATCATAATTATAAAGGTACTCTGTAAAAATTTTTGAATCAAAATCAAAGAAACTTTGCAAAATTTTATACTCGTAAACATCATTAGCGCCATCTGCAATGATCAAAGAGTGATTCGGAGCATTTTTTACCGTGAACCGATTTAAGACAGGGAGTTAGTATCTTGCAAAGTATTTCGAAATAGCTGAAACAGTGATACAGTAGTCTTGTGACATGTGATCCACATCAAACAAATACAGTATATATGTTTATGCTCGCAGTGATTTATATTGCGGTCAAGCAGCAAAGCTATTTTTCTGTACAGTTTTACAGTGCTGGGTTAGTAGCAGCAGTATAAAATTGCCAAAGATAGAGATTAAGAATTGTCAATACTATTTTAATTTTCGTAAGCTTCTTTAAAATTTTTTAAATTGTAAGTTACAAATGTTGTTTTCATTTTTCGCAGAAAGCTAAAACCTATATAAACTATACTTATTCTTATTTCAAAACAATTTTTTAATTGATAAAAAACGAAAACTTAGTAATGAAAAGCGAGTCTTTAATAATGAATGGTTTGTAAAGTATGTCGATGTTCAACAAAGTAAAATGGTCGTTTGTCTGATTTGCCATTTCACTTTTTGGAAGCACTTACAAACAAGTGTTTTTGACAAGATCTTGTATTTTTCTTTTAATCTTGGGTTCTTACGTATGTTTTTTTGTCAAAATGGTGTTTAGTTGATATTCCAAGAAAAATTCTGTAGATTGGATAGAAAAACCCATACAACATAAAAATTAGCAAAAAGAAAGCACGTTTTTAGTTGAAAAGACACTCAGAAAATCTTGATTTTGTAAACTTCATTTGTGATTCAAAACCTTCAAATTTGTGATTTAAATTTTTGATTCAAAATTTTTCGAATTTTGTGATCCTTGGCTACTTGATGTTTAGGATACGCCGATATAACATAGTCATATGCGCGCACTCACAACTTGATGAAAAAGTGGGACCTCATTTGTGCACGGACGAATAGAACTGCCTAACACCAGTTCTTAAGCAATTGGTTTGGCCCAAAGTAGTCTGAGCAAATTAACTCCAATGAAGATAGTCATAGGCGTACCAGCCGAAAAAAATTTGCAGGGGCAATAGAGTTTTTTCCAAATCTTGATTTTCTAGAACATTACGCTTATGAGAAGAAAATTTGTTCAAGCTTTAGACTGATAAAGAAAAAATATAAAAATCAAGAAATCGGTCGGAAATGGTGCCAGGCTATCCTTTCCTCTAGAGAAATTGTGTTTTACACCATTCCTCTAATATAATTAGTGCTACACCATTTCTCTTAATAACTAGTGGCTGATTTCTTAATTTTTATACTTTTTTTTTACAAAATTTTGATACGAATCTAGTTATCACTGCTATCGGCTATTTAGTTCTTGGGTATCATTTTGACTACCATTTGTTTACTAGTCTTTCTTGATATTGCTTTAGACCAGGGCTTCTCAAACTGTGGGTCGCGAAACAAATTGGCTTTTAGTGCTTTGTGCCGCGAAACTTTGAAAATCCCAGTAGTACCGCGAACTTTTTGAAAAAACTATGGTTATTGCACATGTAATCGACAAATCGGAGCTCGATTCTGAGTGAAGACTTTTTTTTTAAAGAACACCTAGAGAACACCTGAATTTGGGGATAAAAATCAAGAAATATCGTCTAAATGCCCCGCGAATTTTAAAAAAGTCCCAAAATTCGCCACAGGTTTAAAATGTGGTCGCAGAACAAAAAAGTTTGAGAAGCCCTGCTTTAGACTAATGATGAAAAAAAAAAGATCTTCATTTTGAATCTGTCTCATTTTTCTCGATTTTTTTTTGTCCCGAAACATAGTGATCTCTAAAACACAGGTCTTCACTAAATTTTGTAAACTTTTTTCAGCAACTAGAGTTTATTTTTGATACACAAAAAAATATTTTCCTAACAATTTCTTGTCACTGCCCTAGAATTCTTGATTTTGCCCAAGTATTTCCTTGTTGCTGCCTAAAAATTATGATTTTACCCAAGTTTTGAAACTTGGGGGAACAATTGCGCCCCGTCCCACGGCCGGTACAGCTATAGGGATAGTGCAAATCTTTGAGATGAAAGAACGGAGCGGAGATCTGCTATTACAATAGAATTATTTCGTTTTCTCTTCATAAATCGTCCACTTAACTGCAAATAACCTTTGCCTAATTTGAGTACGTTGTATAGAGTTTCGCTCAGCTGCCACAAACAGGTGACTGGACCTCACCTTATCTTAGCAGTTGTCTGGACATACGCTTAAGAGACCATGCTGTTTAAGGTCAGCACTTTGAATTATATCCATGAGTTTTTGTATACGGGGTAATTTTAAAACCAAAACTCTTTTTTTAGTATTTCCTTAATTTTTGAACAATTTCTACATCTCGGACACAAAAAAGTAAGTATTTTAAAAGTAAAGACTTTTTTTACTGTAGTTTCTAAATTCGTAGTAATGGTGCCCCAAATAACAACTTATAGCCTACATCTAGTGGTTTATAAAGTTTAAAAGATTGGGGACCACTGGTTTAGATGAATGGCTATCGTCAATCTCCAAGTTTGAAGGTACTGGAAATTGAAGTGATGTCTTGACATACGAGTGAAATTACACTAAGCGAAGAAAAAAATTGAAACAAAAAATATTTTTCTAAAGAACAGCAAACCAAACTAACTTAACCAAATTGTTTTCCGTAATAATACGACAGTTAAATTTTTATAGCATAATTTACAATATGATTTTATCAAGGCTAATATGAATTAAAAAAAGACTATTTTTTTTGAAATAGCTTTCAGTTGAAAGAAACAAGGAACCACCAGTAAATGACATGTGCCCTCCTTTTGGCCGTTTCTTAAATTTCAGTTTTTGTTCAAACATCAAAAAAAAGTAAGTCCTAGAAAATTCAAAATTCACATTCCTAACAATGATTTTGATTAATTTTTTGGAATTTTTATTGTTTATAAAGTTACTTTATAAATTCACCAGTAGGCATGGTAAGTGTCGAAGTTTAAAGCTACTTTACCCTAATCATAAAGCTTTTGTACTGTATGTTTGTTTGTTTATTTTATTTTTTCTTTACAGCGTAAAAAAGGCAAAAATGAATTTGAATATCAAAAGCCTGTAAATAAAGTTAAAATATGTAAAACTACAAAACTTAATTGGGCCCTTATATGTTCCTAGTTAAATTGTACGTAAATCTAAGTATCAAGTTAAATTTTGAGTTGTTCTTGTTATAATTATAACAAACATCTTTTACAGAGTTACGAGAGAATATTGGCTTTCACAAGCGCCCTCTTCAGGACGCCCATTAAGTTCAGCTTACAGCGAATTAGAGGAGTGTGAACTTGATATATAATTTTAACGTTCTTCTGCAGCAATTTAGAATGTTAACATTTTTTTCTACATTTCGGATGGCTGATGATGTGATTGATGCTGATTTAAAAAAATTTAACCATTGGACACTTTTTTGATTAATTTTATTGAAATATCGATCACCTTGACATCATTTTAATTTGAAATTATGCTTTGAGTAAATCCATAGCCGTACCAGCTGAAAAAAATTTGGGGGGCAATACAATTTTGCCCAAATCTTGATTTTTTAGTACAATAAAGAGAAGAAAAAAATTTGAGCAAAATTTTGGGTGAAGGCCGAAAACAATGTCTTCACATTGATTCTGACTCTGATTCCTCGATTTTTGTCCCAAAAGCATAGTGATCTCTAAAAAAAGTTCTTCACCTTAAATATTAAAAACTTTTTTCTGCATTTAGTGTTCATTATCTTTGAACAAAAAATTCGTTTTGCCTGAATATTTTCTTGTCGCTGTACTAAAATTTTTAATTTTGCCCAAATTTTTCCTATCGCTGCCCGAAAAATTCCGATTTTTTTCAAATTTTTGAGATTTAGGGAGACAATTGCCTCCTTGCCTCCCCCTCGGTAGGTACGGCTATGAGTAGACCTATAATGTTTTTTGAAGCGTTTCTTGTAATTTTTATCTAAAATAAAGTTTTTTGCTTCTCTGCTACTTGATTAAAATTTTCTGATAATTAAATTGTAGGCCTAGAAGCCTAACTGCTTATTCCAGCTACTGGAAGAATGAAAGTCATGTCCAAAAAACACCAAATCAAAACTTTTATATTTTCGGTTGTTTTCCTTGTGAATCAAGTTTTGAACAATTGTGAAAAATCACATTATAATTTTTTTGAAAAAAATCGATCATAAAACCAGTCTTAAGTTATGGGGCTACTAAGTCTATAGCTTATAGCTTTGGGCCTTGGAAAAATTTCTTCCCATTTTTTAAAGAGTATTTTTTGTTTGTTGTTTTTTTTACAAGTAGTTACCTGATTATCTGTCTCCTTTTAAAATTAATACGATTCGACAAAAGACTTATCAGATTACATTAATTAAAGCAATTCAGTTTTTTGGCAAGGGCGTAACAATACATTTAACAAGGAGACGGCTCATGTATGCAGACCAAGAAAGTTTATTTTTCAGCCGTATTAACATGAATAAAAGCATAAAATACAGACCTATATTACAAGCTGATAAAGAGGAACTATCATTATTTTTTTAGTTTATACAGTGCCCTATCTCTTTAATGAGTGAGGTTGTTATCACATTATTCATGCGTTTGCCAGCTGCAAAGTTAGAGGAAAATGCAAATTTAAATAAGCATTACACTGAAAAACATTTCATAAACGTTTGTAAGTTATCTTTACATTATTCTAAAGTAAATAACTTTATTTTTTGGATTATGTCACTATTTCTATTACTTATAGCTTAGTTTGCAAACTTATAGCCCTTCTCTAGTCATAGATGTCACACCTAATTCTTAATTGCTTTATAAACCTTCAGTTGATTTTCAGCCTTTTGCAGTAGTTTTTAAGCTTTCAATTATAACGCGACATTCTCCATTGTTACGTAGTGATTGCATATTTGGTACGCCACCCCTTACTTAATTTATTTTGCCTGGAAGTTGTTTTCAAAAAAATAATTATAAAGAGTCGCTTTACTGTTTTATTTAAAACGCATTGATTCACTGAAGTTTTTAAGCCATTAGCGAAGAACAATGCGGCAGCGATGCGCGTAGTTTCTAGTATTATCCACAACTTTGGACCATATTCGATTTTGTTTGTAACATAACTAGTTTTGTACTTGATCTTCTGATCGTATTTGTGACGTCACAAAGTGCTTTATTCAATTGCTAAAATTAGCATTATAATTAACCTAAAAAATCTTGTTTGTTCAGGTACATTTGCCTTTTACTTAAAAATTTTAGGCTTACCATACGTCTCAATTTTGGTGAGAGAGTCCCAATTTTTAGGGATTTTTCCCGCATATTTTTGCAGAAATCCCGTTAGAAACCGAAGACAGATTCCATGTGCAAACCCCTTTTTTCTTGTTTTTTTCCGAGATCACTGGTTTTCAGAGACGAAAATCATGAAATTCGTGTCAGATTCTAAGTGAAGACCTTTTTTTCTTTTTAGAAAACACTTCTTTTTGGGATAAAAATCATGAAATCCGAGAATGGTTCAAATTGAAGACCTTTTTTTCAAAAGAACGCTACATTTTAGGGAAAAAATTTTTTCTATTAATTAGCGTCCCGGTTTGCCCCTTAAAAAATATAGTATGCCTGTATATAGAAAGCTAACTTGCAGTTTGTCATTCCAATTCTAGTTCTAGGTAAAAACTAGAAATTGTTTTGTGTTATTGTTGCCTGCGGATTTTGTTTAAGTGTTTAGTTGTTTAAGGGTCAGGCTGACGTCTTAAAAGTTAATTCTACAGTGAGATACAGTAGAATTGTTTGGACGAACTATTAACTTTAATATTAGCCACCGGGGGCAAATTATACTTAAAGTTAGTCGATACAAAGTGGTTCGGTATTATTCGCAGTTAATTAACGTGAATTGCTTTGAAGATTTGCAAAGCTTGAGAATCAAGTTTTGCGAGAGTTCATCGAGTTTATTGCTTTTATAAATAATATGTATTGTTTATAGTTAGAAAATGTGGTTTCTTGCTATCTGTTCAGAGAAGTTTTTGAGAAAATTCAATCGTGCTTAGCCAGAACTAATTGTATTAAGAACTTTAATCTCACTGCGAACTATTTCTTGAGCCGGTATAAAAAAAAAAAATAAACACAGCTTTACTTCATCGTTAATTGGTATTTGAGTTACCAAGTTCAACTGGTCTTTCAAGGTTGCGGAGTAAAGTTATGACAATAGTCAATACCCTAAATTCCGGCCTGCATTTAAATTTGCCATTAGGTTATCACCTCCTCAATAAGGGACACGAATAAAATTTGAAACGAATAATTCTTGAGTTTAAGTAAAAATATTGGGTTTAACTCTAAAGTCAAACAAAATTTTAAAAAACTTCTCGTGATTCGTGTATGCCGAATGCGTGGTTGCAGCATGCTCGGCTTATGATTGTTTTGTCAATCTTGTTCCACTTCTCATGGTATTTATCGTGCGAAATTTTGTGCGACACGTTTTTGTGATTTATACATTCGGTCATGCTCACTATATATACAGTATAGTGACGTGGCTGTACCATTAAGAAATTATGAATAACGTTATAACGCCACTCTGGGACAGAGACTTATTTTTATTACAATTAATTAATAAATTCTATTTGAATTTGTTTTTTGAAACACTGTAGAAAAATCAGTTCTTCTAAAGTGCTCGATAACAAAGTTAGAGCTTGAATTAAAATTAACAATAGCGAAATCACGGAAATAAAACAAAGCTAAAACCCAACAGACTGTTTCACCCATAAAAGGGATCATCAGGGGTATCTAAAAAGTTTTTAGATTTTTAGATACTTTTTAGATACTCCTGATGATCCCTTTTATGGGTGAAACAGTCTGTTGGGTTTTAGCTTTGTTTTTATTTCCGTGATTTCGCTATTGTTAATTTTTATGTTTTTTTGTAATATTGTTTGTAATATTGCAATCCTAACAGATTTTTCGAAAGTTTTTTTGATTAATAGATATTTAGTAGTGTTTGCTTAAACAAAAAGTATTATTATTGTTATTATTTCATTTATCTTCCTGACGCGCGAAACGTCGGAACCATTTACTCAGGGCAACTGGTACGCAATTACCCAGACATCTTTCGGAGACGCTAATTAAGATATTGCTATTCGGTTGAAATTTATTATTTGTTTTCATAGTTTTTTAGTTAGAGGTATAACTGAACTTTGGAGCTGCTGCCGAGACCGCAAGCAGAGAAAAGTGCGATAAAATATTTTTTTCAAGTATACGAAGGACGGGATTTAGAACCACCACCGTGTCCATCACGTTTGTCATCAATATGGCTACTCGGCCACGCTGCCAACAAGTAAGCAAATAGCCATCAGAATTTTTTTTAACAAAGATAAAAAAGCAAATCTTTTTTAGACTATCTAGAACGCGAAAGCATATCATAAGTTTGTGGAGCTCGAATTGCAACATTTCGGTTCAGTAAAACAGCTATTCCTAGTAGCATATATGCTTAGGGTGGCCAGATTTTCAAAGTGATAAATCGGGACTTTCTTTAAAAGTAGAGTTGCCATCAGTGGCGAATATTCCAATTTAGGGGCCCGAGGCAAGAATTTTCAAAAATTGATGTTGTCTGAGAAAAAAAAGGTCTGATCTGGGCTTGCGTATTTTTCTCCCAAAATCAAGGTGTTCTCCAAAAAAAAAAAAAAAGGTCTTCACTTCGATTTCATCTCTAATTTCCCTATTTTTCTCCCAAAACCAAGGTGTTCTCCAAAAAAAAAAAAAAGGTCTTCACTTCGATTTCATCTCTGATTTCACTACTTTTCTCGCAAAATCAAGGTGTTCTCTAAAAATTCTCTAAATCTGGGACAAAACGGTCAACTGGGCGGGACACCGGGACCAAGGCCTAAAAACGGGACGTATTGCCACCCTATATATGCCCCCTCTTGGAGATTACTAATACGAAAAATCAGAGACAGGTTTTTTTTTTAGAAATCACCAAATTTTTGCAACAAAAATCGAAAACTCAGAAACTTGAATAAGTTTTTTCCACGAATTATAATTGATTGTGTTTGCATGCTCCACCCTTTCAAGAATCCTCAATACGCCACTGGCTGTTTCCATATGACCAAATCCAAAGTTTTTAAAGCATTGTTGATAGTTTGAAACGACTTTAAACATTTTTTACATAAATACAGTTGGCTCCGCTTAACTGGCTCACGGATAACTAGATCATTCGGTCACCTGGATCATTTTTCTAAGTCCCAAATTACATAAGCATTTTCAACGTAAAAGTACGCCGCTTTTCTGGATCACTGGATCAATTTTTCGTGTAACTGGATCACTTTTGCATGAAAACTCACAATAAGATTCCACATTTTGCACGGCACGTGTTTCCACATTTCGCACGACACGTGGCACAATCACTGATCACGTGCTCAAACACAAAACACAAACACAATACATAACAAATACAGTTATATTATTGATTATTGATTCTCATTTCATTATTTTTTTTAACTTAGGTTTCTTTGTTGACTAAAAAAAACTTGACTTTTTTTAGATACAGTTCTGTATCTTTTTGGCTAAGTGGATCATTCGGCTAAATGTATCAAAAGCCCTCGGCCCAAAGTGATCCAGTTAAGCGGAGCCAACTGTATTATGTATATTTTTTTAGACACCGACAGCAACTAGTTTTTTTCAGATTATAAAATTTGAAACGCTTAACTGACTTCAAAATAAAAAGTAAAGCGAATATATTTTGAAACAGTGTTTTATTCAGGACGTTTGTCACAGACTTTGTTCGGGAATCTTAAAGGACCAGTTGAGCGAGGTAACCCGAATACTTGCGCTGAAACAAAGCTGTGTCTAAATTTTATTTTATTCCGGCTCAAGAGGTAGCCTGCTATGAGCCTGAAGCTTTTATACAGTTGGTTTGAACGAAAGCTCGGATTGATCCGTTGAAACTCTTCTTCACAACAAACAGGGACCACTGTCTCTAATAGAACGAATGTATTACAAAAATCATGACCGACGAAATTTCTATTCCACACTTTGCCAAACTGCAAAGGGCAATCAACACTATAACTTGATTCAATCAACACAAATAATTCTACGTCTAAAATACTCTACACTGAGCTATCATTTAATTTTACAATTACATATAAAACAACACAAATATACAAATTTTTTATAAAAAACAAACTCACCAACTTTTTGCGGCCAAATTACAAAACAATATTTCAGCAGACCAGTTTTTGCTTCTACTATTGATTCTTCAGAACCGATCTATTCAAGGCGCAGATGACGAAGCGTTTTAATTACATATTTTTGCCTAAGAAGCGAAAATGTCAAAACGGTCAAGCGATTTATCTTTAATTTTCAGCGCGAATAAGCGCCCATGACGACGCGGTCTAGCCATTAATCAATACAAATGAGGGCGCGCCCAATTTTATCTAAAAAAACAAGGCACGAAAATCCACATGTATTTCCCCAGCATAGATCTTAGAATTGGACCCAAATGCCAGTAGCGAACAGTAAGATTTTTTTACAGTGCGCTTAAACTAAAATACTATATAATATCGTGGTAAATTTAAACCACCTGTAACAAAAATAAATTATTTTTTTGGTTTTGGTTTAAATTTACTACGATGTTATACAGTATATTTTAGTTTAAGCGCAAAGGCTCAAAGTCCGCCTCTGCCTCGTGCATTCTTGAACAGAATGCATACAAGAAAACTGTTCACTTTAGTTTAGTTCAGTCGCTTTTTATTTCCGCCACTTGTCGAACAAAATACTTACGTCAACACAATTACACTACAGAAAAAAGGACATGCAACAAAACGAAAAAAAAACGTTGAAACACGCAAAAACTCAATATATGATAGCTGATGGTCTTTCCGATTCCTGTGAAAACACCACCACGGGTAGCGATTCCTCGTTTGGTAGAACTTATATAGATATGCGTTAGATGCAAAAGTCGGTCGTGAAACGGAATTTACTTTTCTTCACTACAAGCATCAATAGCCAAGAACCGGCACAACTTGCTATTAATATAACCTCATAAAACATCTTCGAGTATATGCAATACAAAAAGAAACAAAGGAACAACCCGGATCTCGTTTATAATCACCAGTACCTAATCTAGCGGTTTTCTTTATGCATAAAACAATCACACACTCACACGTAACTAAAAAAACAATAAACTTAACACTAACGTTTACAGTTTACATACCTCATCAAACAAGTAAAATTAAAAAAGATAGCAATCAAATTAAAAAAAAACTGGAGGTCAATGACCTTGTAAGGCAAGGCTGCCCAACCCACGAAGCCTTTTGGTGTGGCCCGCCAAGGAATTTTTAATCAGATGCTCAATCACCTTGAATAATCGCAGTGCCTCTGAACCAGTGTTTCTTAACCTGTGTGCCGCAAGAGATTCCGAAGCGTGCCGCAAAACTTTTTGAAAAACATTAGTTCAGCGATGTCCGACCTGCAGCGGTTATTAGACATATAATCGACAAAATAAAATCTGAATCAGAGTGAGGACTTTTTTTTTGCAGAGTCTCGTTTTGGAGACGCAAATTACGAAATCTGGTCTAAGTGCGCCGCCAATATTGAAAAAGTCTCAAAATGTGCTGCAGGCGGAAAAAGGTTGAGAACCACTGCTCTAAACCAATCCAATGATGCACAGATAATTTACAATACAATTATTTTTGTCTCAGTAAGAGGTTCTTTGCTTTGTTTAAAAAAATATTTGTGGAGAGTGGTGATCTTTTTTTTGTCTTCAACTAAATTTGTGATCCAATTTCAATTTTTTAGAAGTTAATTTAAAATAATTGTTAAAATCAATGTGACCGAAAAAGACCAAAAAAAATCATCCCTTCGACTTTAAAGACTCGTTTCCACTACGAGCGTGGAAAAGAGCATTCTTTCTCTTTTATTGATCTTCGATTGAAGCGAGCGGTTAAAATTGAAGCGAGCGCAAAAAAAAAGCAATAAAACAAACAAAGAATGCTTTTTTCCACGCTTGTAGTGGAAACGGGCCTAACGTAGAATTTTCGAACTAATTTGCATGAGAACATCACTTTGATTACTACAGCGATTGTAGCCCGAGGTAAACTTGCAGACAAATATTTGGCCCGCGACGAAGAAAAGGTTGGACACCCCTGTTATACGGTAAATTGTTTACCAAAATTGTTTTCACGTTTTTTTCAAAAAAGGAATTTAATTAATTTAATTTTTTTTCAAAACAGAAAAACCAAATGAATAAGAAATTAAAAAGGGCGAAACTACGAAAGAAAACCGAAAGAAAATTCATTAAAAATCTGTTTTACTCAAGTGCGATCATTATCTTATACAAATACTGTAGAACTCAATATGTAGATATACGAAGGTGAGTCATTATCATACTTTTGTTGCTAAGCTTTGTGATCCTAACCATTATTAAAAATTGAGTTCGATTTGAGCTGAAGTAATTCAATTATATTAGAGAGCTAAACTCATGGAAAATTTTATTGATATTTAATAGTTACATTTAAGGTTAGACAAAAAAAACTTATGCAATTGCAAGTTGCCCTAAAAAACGTAATAGGCTTACTCTAATTTGGAATGTAAGTGTGAAAAGTTTTCGGCTCATGAGCACTTTTAGTAATCGTGTTTCGACTTGCAAACTCCGCCCCCATGACAAATTTATTCCTTCGCCACTGAAAGAAAACCTTTTTTTGATGTTAACCAAAATTGGCAAATTAAAACTTAAAAAGTTTTTTTATAAAACCATAAAACCCAACATAGCTTAAATTTAATAAAAAAAAAATTGAGAACAATGATTAATTTTTTAAACGTTCCTTAGAATATTTACAATTGCTGCATTAATTTTTTAAGATATTTAAGGGTGCTGCAGCTCTGCAGCTCCAATGGATGAGCTGCCGCTGGGCACAAATGTTGCAAGTCATAATGTTTTTTTCAGTTGTTAAGACAATTACAAGTAATTAATTCATAGAATACAAAAACCGACGGGGAAAACGTTTTTCAACAAATTTTCGGTGTGCTTTTAATCTTCTATTGCCTATGCCGGGCATTGATTTTCTGTGATTTAAGCAACTTCGCTGAAAATACTGCAAATCTATTTTACATGTCTGATGAGAGCGAATCTAAGCCAAAAGCGTTTATTTTAAGTCGTAATTAATTGAACTGTGACAACGCGCCTAAGGCGGGAGTCACGGAAACCTTAATTTAATGCTTTTCTTTTATTACGTTTTATTGCAAGCAGGACCAGTGGTGGCTCGCCCATAAAAGCTACAGGGCTGGAGCGCTCAAAAACATTTGTGCAGCAATTTTAAATATTATCAGCAACGTTTAAAAACTAATAGTTACAATAAATTTATTTTTTCTCAATTTTTTAAAATTAAATTCAAAATATGTTCCGTAGTAAAAATTTTTTTTAACTTCTTGAGCTGTTTTAAATTCAGCTCAAAAGTATATCACGCAAAGACCCGTTTCCACTACGAGCGTTGGTGGGAGTATTCTTTGTATCTTATTGATTTTTTTGATTCGCTTAACCCTTAAGCACCGAAAGAAGTAAAAAAAAAAAGTCAATAAAATCAAACAAAGAATACTCCCTCCAAGGCTCGTAGTGAAAACAAACCTGTTATAAACCAAAATCTAGACCAGGGTTTCTCAAACTGTGTGCCGCGGTACATTGGTGTGCCGTGAAAGGGATTGAAGTGTGCCGCGAAATTTTCGTGTTTTGACAAAAAGCCATAGATAGAGTCTTGGTCCATCTTTTTTTTTTATAGAACACTTGATTTTAGGGACAAAAATGAAGAAATTGCAGCGAGATTCTGCATGACAAGCTTTTTGCGGCCCAGCGACTTTGGCTTGATTTAAAATTTGGCCCAAATTAAAGCAAGGTTGGACACAGTGACGGATATTTAAAGTTAGGGGCCCGAGGCAAGGATTTCCAAAAATTGGTGTTCTTTAAAAAAAGGGGGGCTTTGATCTCGTATTTCCCGTATTTTTCCCAAAATCATACTGATCTCTAAAAAAAATAAAAAAAGGTCTTCACTTCAATTTGATCTCATATTTTGCTATTTTTCTCCCAAATCATGGTGATCTCTAAAAAAGCATGTACAGCAAAATGAAACTATATGCGGTATTTTCAACGAGGGCCCGAGGCAACTCCCTCATTTGCCTCACCCAATATCCACCACTGGTTGGACATCCCTGTTGTACCCTGTATTAAAACAATTTCTGTAGCCACACCCTTTCATTAGGTGTTACTGTTATATATTAAATATAATTTTTGTATGTAAACTTGAAGAGTGTATTTAATATTGTAAGTGTGCCGCAGCTTTCGTCTTCATAATGCAAGTGTGCCGCAGGAAAATTCAGAGTTTATTAGTGTGCCGTAGTGAAAAAAAGTTTGAAAAGCCCTGATCTAGACAATTGACTTGGTTTTATTAAACTTATAATGACACTTTAACATGTGAAAATAATCTGCAATAATAAATAAGTACTAAGCAACAACTAAAAATCAGGTGCGCATTTGACAGTTGCAATTGTGAACTGACACAAGAAAAACACGTGCAGAAACTGAAGAGTAGTACCGCGCTTCAAGCGCTGTGACATCATTATGACGACAGATCCTCTACGCAAAATGACGCATTTCCAAACCTTTAGGACTCGTTTTCACTGCGAGCGTGGCATGGAGTATTCTTTGTTTGTTTGTTTCATTGATTTTTCGGCCTCGCTTAGCGCTCGCTTAGATTTTAAGAGCGGAAAGATCAATAAAAGAAACAAAAAATGCTTCATTTCACGCTTGAAGTGGAAACGAGCCTTTATCCGGTAGATTGATACGAACGGTAGATTGAGCTGCTATAAACGCAACTCACTCGTCGAACCATAGGCGTGACCCGTACAACGCTTCGCTTTCTTTGACATAAAGCGTTTTAGTTGAGATATTTAGTTAGCAATAAAAATTGTGTTTTAGAGGTGACAGATTTTAAGAGGCCGGAAGCGGGGGCAGGAGAAGGAGGGCAGGCAGTATCTTCGGAAATTCGCAAGACAGAAGCATTGTGTTGGATTTGTCTTTACAGTCATATAATTTCGACCGAAATTTAATCCAACAAAATTTGTAACATATGGATTAAGACAAAGATCATTTAACTTTTTTCTAAAAGAATCATATTCAATTTGCATATTACAATAATTAGGGGAGAAATAAAATTTAGAAAAAAGGCACTTTTAACAAACTTAAACTTTAGCAAATCGGAGAAAAAAATTTCTCTAGAAAACTTGATGAATACTTGTCACAGACTTTGTTCGGGAATCTTAAAGGACCAGTTGAGCGAGGTAACCCGAATACTTGCGCTGAAACAAAGCTGTGTCTAAATTTTATTTTATTCCGACTCAGGAAGTAGTCTTGATATGAGCCTGAAGCTTTTGTACAGTTGGTTTAACGAAAGCTCGGATTGATTTCGTTGAAGACTCTTTTTCACGACAAACAGGGACCACTGTCTCTAATAAGAACGAATGTATTACAAAAATCACGACCGACGAAATTCTATTCCACGCTTTGCCAAACTGCAAAGCAAAATCAACACTATAACTTGATTCAATCAACACAAATAATTCTACGTCCGTAGAACACAACTCCAAAACACTGGCGCAAAATAAATTCAACATTCGTCCCAAATTCTACCTCCTCTCCAAGGCAACACTTTTTTGCTTTAGGCGTCTCTCTCTCGCGGTCTATCGTTGTCTGTTTTATTCGACTGTGTTTATCTCTTTACGCATCGCTTTATATAGATAAAAGTCACGTGCCGACGAAAATTCTAGTATATGCGGGATTTAACTAGGACTCCCCAGAGAGATCGCTATGCTCGAATGCACCAAAACATTCCAAAATTATCGAGCTATAGTGGCGCTCGGGCAAAACATATTACGTCATTACTGTTGGCGAGAAGAAAAGAGAGAAAAAAGATACATGCATCGCCCAATAGGAAGCGCATTGGACGTTATATTACATAATACAAGAGCAGCGCTCCAAGGCGACGCGATTATTATCTTATAATAAAACTACGAATTACTTTTAACGGGAATAAACTACATCGTTATGATTAAAATTATTAGTAATGAAGTGTGACAATGCTAAAAAAAGAAGCTGTAAATCTTTTTTAATGCCAACTTAAAAAGAGAAAAAATCTTTATCCGCAACAGGACGTTCCACCTTTTTGAGTAAATTAAAAATAATTGCCAGCTAAGTAAGAAAACACCAAATCCAAAAAAGTAAAGTCCTTTATTTATTTACTTGTTTTCACTTATTATTTTGGTAAGCTTTTTCTCTAATACGCTAAAATTTACATTTGTTGAGAGTTTAATATAGCTGCGTATAATTTTTTTTCTTAAGTAGAGCTGTTCAAGAGTATGTAACCATGATTTGCTTAACTCTCCGCGTGAAGGCTAAAAAATTCACCATCAAGTTTTTGTCGAAAGTGTAACACAGCTTTTACGTTTAACTAAATTGGACTAAAACCTTAACCCTTACCCTCTGAGCGTCGAAAAAACTAGAATCTAAAATTCGAAACAAACTTCAGAAACATTAACCAATTAAACAAACACAGTCCTGGCTTCAGAAAAATTTGGTTAGCATGTTTTTCAAACCTATCGGAATTGTTCTTCGGCAACGATTAAACAAATTTATTCATATTTTGTTTCCATGAGTCACGCAAGCTTCGCCGCAAGTAACCTGAAAAAAAGAAAAAAATTATTGCTTTTTCTTTCAAGAGAAGCTATTTTATCGATTTTTGTAAAATTTAATAAAAACGTGATAATCTTATGAAGCCAGTTTCTCGACGGTAATTTCCATTGAACTATGATACAATTGGCATTAAATTTTATAAATGTTACAGTCAGGGGCGCCGAAAGCGGGGGTGGTGGCAGGGGGCAATTGCCTTCTTTTGGACTAAAGTAGGGATTATGGACTCGATTCTGGTTTTTGTCTGCACTTTAACTTTAGCACCAATGTAGGAATCACGGAGTTGCTACGTTTTTGGGACGAAAATAGATATTTTAAACACTGATTGAAAGTGATAACCTTTTTTTTAAGTCTTGACTAGGTTTTTTCCTGAAAACGGTTGCGATACGAAGTGGAAATTTTGTGAAAGGTGCCTTTTTTAAATTTTTGCCCCCACCCCCAACAAAAAACTCCGGGGCTCCTAGTTACAGCAACAAATACTTGTGGTACGCTAAGCGCGATGAATTTTTGTTTTTTTTGCTACTACTTTGAACTAACTACTTTGAAATACACAAGCCAGAATTAAGGTTTTCCTGATATGGCAGAGCTTTGTAGTCTTACGACTAAAATTTCCTTATGAACACTTGCACGTAACGATCAACACAAGCACCAATCATAATTTTTGCATGCACATATCCCCACAGGCCAATTATTGTTGCCTAAGCTTATGTAAATCTTTACCAGGCAGTAAAACGAGTTTTGAGCGTGTAAACTAAAGCGTAAAATGCACCAAATGGTCTTAGGTAGAATATTATCCTGTGATTCAATTTTTAAAGATAGTACGTAACAATCAGAAAGTAATAAAAGTTGCTTGTTATCAATAAGTGCTATTTTGTGAACATAACCGAACGGCAAAATCTGCGAGGTTATAAGCTACTGCGAAAAATAGTTGATAACTGGAAAATCTGCTGGACGGTTAGTTATCTGTGCTTTGCAAATTGCTGCTTTATTGAAACAGTTTTTGATAAATATTAGTTTAGCCTTAGTCTCAGCAGTATTTTTAAGCAATAAGTAACTAGAGTGCACATTACACATTTAAATTTACATTTTGTACAAATTCGGCAGCTAATAAAAAAAAGATTATAATACAGTAGTACATGTAGGCTATACTACTTAAAATCTCAGAATCTATCAGAATCAAGACATTGTAATTTTCTTTAAAAAATGACTAAAAAGGGATTACTTGAGCGTTTAGCTGAGGGGCCAGTAATTGGAGATGGAAGTATGTGCATGACTTTGGAAAAACGAGGATATTGCAGAGCCGGCCCGTGGACACCCGAGGCCGTTTTATTATATCCTGATGCAGTCCGCCAGCTTTTACGTGAATATCTTCGAGCTGGAGCAGATGTTTTACAAACTCCATGTTTTTATTCAAGTGATGGAAAACTTGATCACACAAAGACTAAGTCTTTTTGCGTAAGTTATTGGCTTTTTTTTTTATAAATTTACGTAGGAGAAAAATCGTGATAAATTATTGTATTACCAGTAAAATAATCATCTATTAGGCTGTTTTTTTTTTTTATTTTTAGTATTCTTTGAGCAAAGAAAAAATGGATGTTAACCTCATCGATTAAAGCGATAAAATGTGACTAATTTTCAGACTAAATAATTTTGAAGTTTCTAGTCGTACGATCCAGAATTTTAGTTTGCGTAGTTATTATAAAGTTTAAGCAAAGCAGAAAAAATAGACTTTTCTCAAATTTTGATTCCTGTAGTGATTAATTCTATTTTTTGAAAAAGAAAGCCTTATTCCATGAACGAGTTTATAAAATAAAAAGTTTTAGCGAATCACTCGCAATCTTTTAACTTTAACACGCTTTGTGCCATTGCAATCATAGGCTTCCCACCGTGGTACAGTTGCTATTGCTGCATTGTGTTTTGTGCCACTAAATAAAAATTACCAATAGCATTATTTTTGAAAAGGCTGCGGATTTGAACGAAATGGCGTGCAAGATCGCCAAAGAAATCGCCGATGAAGGAGACGCGATCGTCTGCGGCGGGTTGAGTCCAGTGCCCGAGTATGTTATGGGTAAGAAAGAAGCTGTTGTTAGAAAGGAATTCAGCAAGCAATTAGATATTTTCGTAAAGCATAAAGTGGATTTTGTTTTGGCGGAGGTGAGTTTTTGACGCTTGATTTTGTTTTGGCTTAGTAATAGAACATAGCTTTTTATGATGTAAGGTTATGTTTTCTTGAAAGATTGATGAAGCAATTCTTTATTATTATCATTTTAATCAGAAATTCAACTATAGCCAACACACCTTATTAGCGAGCCACAGTTTTCTCAAGGGATATTTTGATTTCAGCATATATAAACGAAAAGATTAATGAAACACTTACTTTGTTCCAGTTTTTTGGTCATGTTGAAGAAATCGAATTTTGCATCGATGAGATGAAAAAAGCCGAACTTCCGATCGCAGCAACGATGCGCATCGGCCCATGCGGGGATTTAAACGGAGTGTCTGTAGAGGAATGCGCCGTCAGAATGGCAAAAGCTGGAGCGGATATCGTAGGTGAATACTGATACGATTGTTTATTGATTGAAAAATGTAAAATGTTTTAAGCATCAGTCGAAACAAAACTTTGGTGTCTGTTCAAAGATATCAAACCTAAGCTTGATACAGTTTTTTCTTAGATCGAAAAACGTTGGAAAAATTTGGAATTTAGTATTTTTGGTGTGAGATTTGTTGTCTATTTCAGAAGCGTATTATCTAATTGTGATTTCATTTTATCTCGTTTTAAAAAAGTTTGCCTCGGAAAACAAGGTTTATTATCAGATAATTGAATTTCGCTTGATATTCCGCGCTCGAAGCTATTTAACTAAAACAAACTACAAAATGCAAAATTAAAATTGTAAGAATTGCATGTTCTTGTGGGTCTTTCTTTAGAAATTCACTGAATATCCGACCAGAAAACCTTTTCATAGTGGATTCAGGGTTTGAAAAGCTATAGACGTAGAAGACCTGGTCTCAAACAAACCTTTTTTTGAGTAATATTTGTTTTGTGTCTAATTTAAACTAGAGTCGCAGGTCTGTTACGGTCATATCAAACCAGTCGAATGGTATAAATGGAATCAATGAATCGATTTGCCATGTTTAAAGATAGATTAAATTGTAGAACTTATAAAAAAATAAAATTGATTGGTTCTATTTAGTTAGATTTAAAGGTACTGAGATGTTTTGCATTTTAGGTAGTAGTAATAGTAGTCTACAAAGGAATAGGACGTAGGGCATTTGTTCGATCAAACCAAATTAACTCGTGTGGATGAAGCCGACCTGACATTAACCAGATTTACATAGAAATTGACACAGAAGAGTTTTCAATTTTATTTCACTGTATGTCTACCGTCTTCATCACAGGTGATCTCAAATCAAGATATTTCATTGGTCAACTTCTGTAATACGCACATTGAAAGCGCTTTTTAGCTTTTTTGGCGTATTGATATTATTTCTCCTAAAATCATGCTAGAAATTTATGACGTCGCAGTGATGTATATTGTAACAAAGAGTAATGCTTCGTACCAGTTACTCAAAACTCCGCAAAGATGAATGAAAGCAGTTTCCTCCATTAACTCTTGCAACAATTTTTGAATTTGTCATTAACTGTTCAGGTACGTTCTCCTTCTACTACCGGAACATCTTTTTTTGTTCTATTGCAATTCGATCCTTATGCAAAAAATAAAAATGTGCTCGAAATGCTCTTTAAACTCAATCAACCGAAGGGCTGTCAAACAGTTTTTGAAAAACGAATGTGGCCAGACAAGCAACCTAGAACCTTGCACAAGACTGCAACAAGTCGGGAGCACTGACTTACCAGTTTGGTCCCACGCATGATATTCCTCGATGACATAAGGAAGTGAATAAGTGAAGCAGTTAGTCGCTGGTTTGTGTGTTAAGATTTTTTTCAATTAGTTTGGTATAATTCAAACTTAAATCAGAGAGTGCGAAAAACAATTGTAACCACGGCATTAATTGTGAATATTCGCCGTACTTTGAAGTAAAACATCGAGATATTTTTTTTTAATAAAAAAGTAACTTTTTATTTTTACTGAGATAAATAGGACGGCATGGATAGAAAGTTATTTGTAAAGAATAAAATAAAGAATGTGCTACTGTTTGTCACAGGTGTCAATTGCCTATTCGACTTGGACTCTGTTTTAAAAACTTTAAAGCGAATGAAAGCTGCCTTGGACAAAGAGGGACTTTCACCTTATCTCATGTGTCAGCCAGTGGGATGGAGATGCCTTGAAGTGGAAAACCATCCTTACGGTTACCTCTCTCTTCCTGATTATCCATTGTGTGCGTGTATTAGCGATTGTACTTATAATGATACTTTTATATTTTCATTTGTAACCACGCGCTACCCATGACATCATTACACGATTGATATAATGATTATGATGTAAGCAAAAGTATTTGGGGTAGTGATGATAATGATAATGATGCTATACTAAAACACGTGAGGAAAACTTTGGTTATCTATTGAGCTCTCACTTGCAGCCGCGAAGTGGAGTTGTATTCCATTTTTTCGATTTTTAAAGCTCTGAATAAAAATGTGTATACCTTTAAAATATATTTTAAGCTTTAGACTCCCGAACCTGTACAAGAACGGAAGTTCATAAATTTACTAGAAAAGCTTACGAATTGGGTACTCGATACATTGGAGGGTGCTGTGGAATGGAGCCTCATCACATAAGGGCTATGGCTCAGGAAGTAAAAGCATCTTTTATATCATTTTGATAAGTATGTTTTAATCCAGCGTTTTTTAATCTGTTTTCAAATGCTCACAAGATACTTTTAAAACACATTATAAGTTTTGGAGCATGATGGCTGGAAGGTTTTAGTAATTTTAAAATAAAACAAAGAGCCAATATTGCAGTTATGATTTTATTGATTTTAACGTTCGAGTATGAGCATTTTAATATTTATTTATTTGATTTCTTTATTTTTAAGAGTGTTTTAACGTTATTAATTCTATGATTTTATTATTACTTTGACAATGAGTTAAGTTATATACTCGAAACGTTAAAATCAATAAAATGACAACTGAAATTGTGTCTCTTTGTTTTATTTTAAAATTACATTATAAGTTGTTTATGAAAGCTAAAGCAAAAACAGTTGCATGCTCTATGAAAATTGCATAAGAGCTCAGAAGCAACACAAGTTTGACTCCTGAAAATTGACGATAACTGTAAAAATACAGAAGTGTTTTAACGCTTCTATATGTTTTCTCTGTGTTCAAAAATTTTCTCAAAGTCGGCTAATGTGCACCTCTCACCGATAAGTTGGAAACACTGTTTCTGATTATTTGTTGGCAAGGTGGTCGAGTGTTTAGAGCGCTATGATTGTGATTGACATGGTCTGCGTTCAAAAGCTGCTTGCGCCATTCTGTTGTGTCCTTGGGAAAGACACTTACGGCGCTTTCCCCTGCTTGGTCGTTTTGGAAAATAATTCTAAATTTCAGTCATATCTCTACTAAATTTTAAACGGACAGCAATATCTTGGCATCTCCGAAATCAGGTCGGGGTATTTCCTTATTCTATGTCAGGGTGGTCCAACTTCTGCACTCCTGTGGGCCACTTTTAAAATTATTCGAGCTTGCGGGCCTCAGCCGGCTAGAAATACCTATTTTCGTCCCAAAATCATAGCGTTCTCCAAAAAAAAATAAAAGAAATACCTATTTTTGTCCCAAAATCATAGCGTTCTCCAAAAAAAAAAGATCTTTACTTCGAATCGGTCTCAACCCTAGACTCTGTTCCATCAGCTCGCCATGCCTTGTTATACAAGATTGCCGCTGCTTGTGATCGACAAGACTTGAATTGTGCAAAATTGTTCCGCGGGCCGCACAAATTCCATCTGCGCGCCGCATGCGATTCGCGGGCCCGTAGTCGGATTACGCTGTCCTATGTATTAGCGCCGAGGTTGTTTTCCTGCGAGTCAGGAGGATAAATATAGAGATAAAATAAATAAAAATAAAAAAAATGATAAGAGTTGAAAACTCGAAACCATGGTCAGACAGTGAACTCTGGTTCGGCGTGCGGGATGCACAGTGGCACAGATGGTACTTTTTAGTGTCATCTATTCTCAACTTGATATATTTCCAAACATGTGGCCATTGGTGTGCGTGATGCGCAATGCCGCCTCTATCGGTGCAGTAATGCATTTGGTAGAAGTCCACAAATCTTAATTTTTTTCAACTTAAAATCACATGATTTTGGCACTTTTGATGTTTGTAATGTTGTCTGTCGCTATTCCTACCCGTTGGTAATTTAACATTACGTATGTAGCGCGTAAGCGTGGCTGAAGTACAATAACAAGTCGACATGACCAATAGTAACAAGGCTGTAGTAGAACTCAGGGTTCGGCTTTTGCCAACGAGTGGTTCAAAAGTTTTTATCTTTTTTTGCAAGTTTTTTTTTGCATTTTTAACCTTTTAAACAGTTTTGCATTTTCGTTTATCTTCGTTTAATAAACGGTGTGAACGTTTCTGATTGACGCGTCTAATATAAAGTAGCCTATTGTCACATTGTTGCCATTGGCGCTTTTGAAGCGACTGTTGTACTCTATAGATTTTCTATTCGGCTATATGGACAGTTGTTCTTTTTAATTAAAATTCTTGGTATTTTACTTTTTCATGTTTTAGTTGGCTTCTGAACGTGGAAGAGATCCTCCAGTCAATGACCTATGTCCACCATTTGGTCAATTTTTACATCTTAATGCTTTTACAAACGTTGTCAAGAAGTAAGTTTTTAAATCATAAGGTTTTAAAGTTCTATAGGTTTTTTTAAAACATAACTTGTCAACTTTTGTATGAGAAAGTTTCTGGAGTAAAGTAATTAGCCTACTGCTTAATTGCCAATCGTCATATACTAAATAAACTACATTTACAGTACAGAAAAAGTTCATGTTTTTTAACTTCTTAACATCTTCTACTTTACATAGCAGCTAGGCCAAGTAAGAATCTTACACAAGCAGATGAATTCGATTAATAGAATAATTCAATTTGCAAAACATTCTATGCGATTAATCGAAATCAAAATATGCGTTTATCGGAATAAATTAATTATGCTCTAGTGTGAGATTTGCTGTCTTTATGCAATAAAGCGCATTATGCAGTTATTCGATGTGCAGTTGACTGGATTTGACTGAATTCAATCGGCGTTTTTAAGACTGCACGTTTTTGCCATAAGCTATGGTTTTCGCTACAAAACAATTTGCTGGAAAGCACCTTAGATTTTCGACACACAGAGATGCTTAATGTTGAATAATTTTGAAAGATTGCTCAACTTGTTGATGGCAAAAATTTTTAAATGCCAATTATTATATAAGCCTAAAACAGCGTTTGTCAAACCACCGGTCGCTACCGCAAAATGGGTCCCAACACAAAACAGATGAGTTGCGAAAAGTTTGATTATAATTTTGTATTAGTTTTACCAATTTCAAGATTAAAATATTAAAGTACAGTATATAGACTGTAATGAATAAAGATTTTAAAATAATGAAGGAATTAAAAAACGAAAGCAAAAACAATTTTTAACAACAGAAAGCTAGATGAAAACAGAAAAAAGGTCTTGCGGTCAAAAGCGCGAAAAGGTCTTAAAAGACTTTTATTACAAGTGAAGACCTAGTCTTTGTTTAACTTGCGTCATTGGCCTACATTTTTTTGAATCGCAGTCAATATTGCCGACAGATTTTTCAAATTATTTTGAGTCGCAAAAGAAAAGAGTTGAGAAACGCTAGCTTTAAAGCTATACCGGTAGTTCTGAAAAGTTTTTCAGGATTCTGGTATTGTCATCCGCCAATAATATCCTTTAAAAAATTCTATTGTTATACTAGTACTACTTATAGTGAAAATCTTTTTTTGGTCTTTAACCAAATTTGTGATACAAATTGTCCATTTGTGATACAAATTCGGTTATCCAGGAAATTCATCAATAAAATTATCGTTTGAATTTAAGTGAAGATCAAAAAAGTCTTCACTTTTATCAGCTGTAATGATTCAACTGCGAAGGACATGCCAGTTTTTTGGGTCACTTAACGTAGTAATAACATTTTCAAATTTCTCCTCAATTTTTCCTCTAAAGATTTTGAATTCCTTATTAGAACCTACTGCAAAAACACTTCACGCAATATAACGATCATATATCTAATATTCTTCTTCATTTTAAAATTATTAACAATTTATTTCTGGTTATTTCAAACTGCTTGTTGATTAATGTAAAGAGGCTTCTTCTAAAGTATAGAACTAATTCTGTATTGGGCTTTGAAGGCAACTGCGTTTTTTTTTTTTTTTTTTTTTGAAAACGCTCTGGCAAGCATATCGAAAGTCTGTCGCTCTATAGTCTATAATGTTTCTGTTCTATTTAATCAAAGATTGTGAACAATTTAAGCTAGTTTTAAATTGTTTAAAAAATATATGCTTATTGTTTATTTTGGTATTTTTATGAAGAATACGTTTAAGTCGCCCCAGATCACTGAAAATTAATGATTAAACATATCAACTACTGCCTTAAGGAGTTTCAATCTACTGCACGATTCGATCTTTCAGCTTCATCAATTTATGTTAACTGTTTTTCATCAACGTGGCAAGCCACACCAGAAATGTTGATTAATTATATTTTTGTAATTGTGTCGATTAATATATCGTGAAAGTTTTTTATACAGAAGATGACAGATCTAACAATGTAGCAGTGGCATGCAGTCAGGGCATGCAAGTCATGCAATGCATGACCAACAAACTTTCCTAAATACAAAAAAATAACTATAAATATTACATAAATATATATATATTAAGCAGATTTATTACGTATTGAATTTAGTACATTGCAAACTCTGAGGAACGCATATTCCAAGTCATAAACTCAAAAGTAACGTTTAATTAAACATGACATGCACCAAAGAATTGCATTACTTTACTCGTATAAATAAGCTCTATCGTGACGTCATTTTAAGCATCCTTTTATATTCACTCGGGCATACAATTTAAGAAATTCAATTTGAAATGCAATTTGAGAATTGCATGCAGACTTCTAGATAAATTTAAATATTTGTGATAAACAACCCTAAGTACCAGTGCTGTTTAATGAACAGTTATCCCCATGAACTGGACAGGTATTTCAAGCAGCTATATATTTCAGAGCTTAATTTATATTTTTTAAACATATTATTTTAGGTTTGTTTAGGTCGAGGAGAAGTTAATACCGCATAGTTAGGGATGAGATGACTACTCCAGAAGAATTTAAAAAATAATGATAGGTATGAAAAAGGATCTTTACCATTTGCCTTGAAGCCATTTTACAATAATTCTGTAATATATTTAATGAGTAGGCATACCAATTGCATTACCAACATCAGAGATCACCGCACGCCATTGTAATGTAGTCATTGCACTTGTTAGAATTAGGGATTTTGTTTTACAAACTAACCTTAACACAATATAACAGACTTATAAAAATAAAATCAATCGAATTTTTTAATTAATTATAATTTAAAAAGCGTCTTTGACGCAGAGTAGCGCAATCACGTGGTGCAGAATTTCGTCGCCTATCTCACGAATGGTACAACCACTCCCTATATATAGAAAGCATCAGCGAATGTACAGGTAGCTCTAAATTACTGACCGTGGAAACAGAAACGCCGTTGCACAAAATCGGGAAGTCAAAAAACAATAATTCGAAATTTCACATAATAAAAATTATGGGAAGTAGAGTAGGATTGATAAAACAATTAACATAAGTTGAGTATGCTGAAATCACGCATTTGCCATACACGAATTACGAAACACTCATTTGTTACGGTTGACCTTATTTGGCTTTCACTGGCTAACACAAAGATAGGGTTTGTTTTAAATTATTAGGATTAAAACACTTTCACTGATTATGGACTATTTAAATTAAACGCAACTAATTTTCTTCTGGCCAGCAACCTTCAACTTTTTGTAACGCATAGCAAAATTTTTAAAATTGCTATCAGATTGTCTTGATCTTGTTTGTCACCTTCCACATTTCATGTTAGTGTGGTTTGTTTTATTTTACAGACATATTAATTTTGTTAAAAATGTCAATTAAAAAAAAATTTTCAATCGGACTGCGATAGCCTTGGTATATCCGGATGCGTTTCAATAGTTGATTGCCTTAATCAAAATATTTTGAAGAAACTCGAAGGAATACTGGCTTGCTCGGAAACCAGCGTCTGGACGTCCGTTCAATTCCGCTTGCACGGAATCCGAGGATTGCGAGATGATCACTTCGTAGGTTTCCCGTGTATCATGTTATTGAAAGCGAATGCAATCGTTTGTTTCAATGCAATAAATTTAACTTCAAGATCTGCTGTTGACATTGGCAAAAAATATTTTGGCCGTTGCATTGTAAACGCTACTAGACATTTAGGGACACGAGAAATGTGCAGTGTGGATGGGAATCAAAAATTCTCGCAAGAAAAGTAAATAAACAATAGGAGATAATTATCTTTTTTTTAAATTTATTTTCTACACAAAAGCGTCATAAGTTTGTTCTGCTCATTTTTGCATGATAGCACCTGGAACTACCGAGCCCTTACATGGAGATGTAGTGGTTATAAGCTCGTATGTTTGAGTTTAGTTGTTGAAGTGCATCACTTCAGCAAGTTAACCATTAACATGTTATATAAACATTTTTTTGAAAATTATCTATATTAGCGTGGGAAGAAAGTTTGCTTGTCTCCATTTCAAAGAGTATGCGGGCAGAGGCGTACCGAGGATTTTTGAAAAGGGAGAAGGAGGCATACAACTACTATCAAATATGCTTAGTTGAAAATTTTTTTCAAGGGTAACTAAAGAAAAAAATGGTTTTCACTTTGTCAATTTTTCGTCCCAAAAACACAATATGTTTAAAAAAAGGTCTTCACTCTAAATTTATTTCTAATTTTTTGTATTAGTGATCTCCAAGGGGGGAGGGGAGCATGAAACAATAAAGATCTTTTTTTAGTCTTCACCAAGTTTTCTCAAGAAAACTTTTCTTTAAATTGCCATAGCTTGCGTGTGTTTGGAAAGCAATGGATAAATGTCCATAGATAAATTACTGGGGAGGGTGAAGAACATGTTTGGTAAGAATGGGCAAAGGGAGCAAATAACCAACAGAGCTACTTAGCAGACTAATTCAGAGTTCTTTGTTGTCGTTGCTTTAGGTTAAATCGTATAAACTGATGAAAACCACAACGTAAATCACCAAAACTTGTGCACCAAACAAAACAATGTCAAAAGTTGTTGAAGGAGACATACCATGTTTTTTTCTGACACCCAAGAATTAAAAGAAGAAAGATATCCAAACCACTTTACTGAAAATTCAACACCCTTCTTGCGCTTGCGTTGTTGGAGAATACGCTTGATCTGAAACACGTCATCCTTTTTATAGATTTTCTGTCACTCCTCTTCGTAAAAAGTTCCTTCCAACCGCTCACCTTGTAAATCTTTGATTTTGTAATAAAAAGGATTGTCTCGGAACACTTGAGCAACTTGAAACAATTCGTCGGTCCACCCGGGTAAATAATCTTTGCGAAATCGCATTCGAGTCATGGACAGTCTGACTTGGTTGCCTACTACAAATTTCAGTTTTCTTAACTCGGGATCGGCATAGAGCGTAAGCCAAACCGTCTCTTGATTTTCTGCATTGACTGAATTCGGAGAGCGTTGAATGGATCGATGATAGGTGTTGTTGTAAGATTCGACCAGAGCAGGCATCACGTCCACGTATATTCGGCTGTTGGTGTAGGTAAAACAGCGCCATAGTTTCTCCTTTAAAGTGCATATAAATCGTTCAGCGATGGTTGCTTTGGTGTCGAAACTTTGAGGGTGAAAATGTTCAATGTGATGTTGTTTTAACCAGGTTTGAAAGGGTCGATTCAGAAACTCACGTCTCATATTCGTCTGCAATTTTTGAAACTTGCCAATTTCGGGCATCGACTGCTCAAAAGTCTGGATCATTTCCGAGCTAGATTTGGTTTCTAAGTAAGCGGTAAAGGCTTTTTTCGAGAACACGTCAATGACCACCAAAATGTATTTATAATGGTCGTTGTACGACTTGAGCAAAGAAAAATCAATGAGGTCGGCTTGCATTTGAAAGTTGGCACCTGGCACAATCTTGTTTTTCTGTGTTTGAAATTTTTTCTTACCAGTTTGTGAAGTGTATAGGCGTCTTGCGCTTGCAACCATTGTTGGATGGCTTTTGGAAAGCGATGTGCTCCCGAGAAAGAAGGTTCTTTTTTAGGGTTGTAATAGTTTAAACACTCTCCCATAGCACCGATTAAAACTTACGTACACCGGGTAAAGTTGGGTCTCGTTTCTTTAGGGTCAATTGAAACAAGTCGTCGATATGAGATCCAGGCACCACTAGATCGTCTAACAACATTTCAGCGTCCTCATTCCAGTCCAAATTCTTTTTGCTAGTGGCGTCTTTAAATAACTTTTTGGCTTTGGTTCGTTTTTTTGAAACGCTTTAATACCGCGCTTTCAGACAAGGGTTTTTCACTGGTGTTTTCGATTGAAACTTTTTCAGAAAAAACCTTGATTTTTGCAACGCCCCGTTATAAAGGGTTATTTTCTCGCTGTCGGTAGGTTGGAAGTTAAGGTTTCTTGCATTTTTGCATCGAGTTCAAAAAGCAATTTTTTATGCGTGACTTTGTGTTTGTTTTTGAGTTTTTCATACACTTCGGATTCCAACGCGATTAACTTTTCCCATTTTATAAAACTACCTACCACATCGCTAATGACAGGAGCGAGTGCAGACAACAAGAGGGGTAAAAATCTACCTTTTTGCATAATTTTTCGTTTCGTTTTCAACGCTACCTTAGGGTCAGTCAACTTTCGAAGTTTGCTCTTGTGCGGTCTTAATTTCTGCTTGTGATGATGCGATATGTTGACGTTTCCTTGCAGCACGTTGTGAGCGCAGTCGCAAAAAGACAACGTATTAACTTGGACAATGTCTTATTTAGAATATGCTTTTGCAAAGGTGCGGGGGCTTTTTGTAGCAAGCGCAAGGTGGGGCCTTTCTTTCGCAAGCGATTTATTGATAAAGATAATATGTATCTTCTGGAAAAATTCTTGAACGTAGACGTTGGTTATCGTGTGTTTGGCAGCGTAAGTCAATCACCAAAACAACCTCTTTCGGAAGATACAGCGTCTTTGTATGCCTCAAGAACTTTTTTATACGTTTTGGGGTAGATCTGAGTAAGAAACGTGCAATTTAATTCACGTCCCTACAACTTTTAAAGAGAACCATAATTTGTGCATTGAGACTTATTTCACGCAAACCTTTATGAAACAAGTTTTGCACGGTCATGAGAACAGTGAAACGAAAGTGATGGAAGTAGACGCTATAAATCTTGGATAAAAATTCGGAATTGGCAAACATCAAATCGTCTAGTACCACGAACGCATCTCGACTTTGCCTTGTTTTAAAAGTTTACTTTATCAGTGTAACGATCAAACATTTCTTGTCATAACTCGTAATGATAAACAACTTATTTCATTTTAGGACAGAGTTGTTTTAGACTGTCTATAAAATGTAGGACCCAATAAGACTTTCCAACTCCGAAAGGTCCGCTTACCACAAAGCTAGTTAAATTTTGAAATCGCAAAGACATTACAAAATGAAAACAAACGTTATAACATACAACTTTTGTAATGTAATGAAAAAACAAAGAAAATTCGATGGTTGGGAAACGGAAAAACACAAAATTCACACAAAAAACATAGAACAACAGTTGAAAAAAATTCGCTGGCTGAAAAAAAATCACAAAATACAACAATTTTTGGAATCACCACGGTGCTTGAGAAAACTTTGGTAAAGTGGAAACCTCTTATAAGTCTAACGGCTCTGTGTGAACCCCATCACTCAGCACTTTCCTCTTGGGATAGAGGTTACTTAATCTTTTTTTCTTCTGTACGTAACAAAAAATTTGGTGTTCTTTGGTACGAAATCCAGTTTTCCACAAGAAGCGGCTTGTTTGTCTCTAAAACATTCAAGTATTGATTAAAGGTGAGAGGGTTCTGGGCAAACACCCGCTGAGGGGAGATGTGAGACCATTGGACCACCCCTACTATCTCTGTCTCCTTAAAATTTTTTTATCGCTTTAAACAAAGTCGATTTTTTTGGAGCCATAAGCTTTTCGTGACGCTCTCATCAGTGGCAATCGCGTCAAAATGGGACGAACCAGAGAAAATCAAAGTATTTATAGTCTCAACAGTTGGGAGAAAGGTGCTGCAGTCTCGGAAAGGAGAAAGGCACAATTGCACAGTGTGGTGCAATACAGGATGTTCTCGGAAAGGAGAAACGCACTATGTGCAATTACCCAGGAGAAACACTGTTACTCGCAACTTCGGTTATTTGAAAAGTTTCAATGTGTAAACAAATTCCTTTTGCTTACATAAAACCGGATGTTTGGTTTTGATAAAAGTTGCCTCGAGTAGACACAGATGGAACGAGTTGCGTGCCACAGCAAGAATTTTAAAACGTTTGTCGTTATAGTTTGCAGCACATTGCTCGTTGTCAAGCAAATGTTGTCCTATGGCAGAGTCACAATCTGGATTGTTACGTTTTAGCTTACAGGATCTGCCAGGTTGAGATCGTGTAGGGCGCTTCGCTTGCTGTTGTAGCCATTTAGAAACATGCTGCTTGATTCTATCTTGTAGTCGCTGTGATGTTCGTCCTACGTACCTACTGTCACAGTGGCACGAATATTCATAAACAACGGAGCTTTTCAGCGTGGTAGGTAAAACATCTTTGCGGGCTACAGGCAACATGCGTTTCGATGTAAATACAACTCTGGTGGTAACGGAGCCATAGCAGCTTTCAACAGCCGTTTTGACGTTTTTGTCAAGACCAATGGAAGCTTTCCCTATCCAAGGAACTCTCAAATATACGGGACACTTCTCAGGACCAAATTGTTTGGGCATAGAAAACTGAGCAATTTTCTTGGAAATGTTGCAGTCAATAATAGATTCAGGATAACCATTGTCCAATAGAATGTTCTTGATATGCTTAATTTCTTCGTTTAGTTTAGATTTCGTGCATATCATTAGTGCCCGGTGTACCAAAGTTGATATAAGATTTATTTTTTGTTTAGTGGGACTAAAAGATTCCCAACGTAAGTACTGTCCAGTAAATGTAGGTTTTCTATACACACTTGTTTCAAAACCGGTAGCTGTTCGTTCCACGTTAACGTCGAGAAACGGTAAACAATTATTTTTCTCTTTCTCAAAGGTAAATTTGAGAGAAGGATGGAGACAGTTTAGTTGTTTGACTGAAAGAGAAGATACCCGAGTTAAAAATAATTCATTTCCTACTTCACCGACAGGCTCTTGCTTTCAAAACACTACCTACATGTCTAAAGGATACCCTTAACTCCTGTGTGAAAATCGTGAATTACATCAGAGGTCGTGCTTTGAATCACCGTTTGTTTCTATCGCTCTGCCAAGATGTCAATCAAAACGACAAACATATTCTTCTCTACCACACTGAAGTAAGATGGTTGTCGAGGGGTCGGGTATGGAACATGTTTCTACAACTACGAAGAGATTAAACTCTTTTTGAAAGATCGTAACAGTGACTTGGTTGTTTGTTTTGAATATGTTGAATTTATTCAAATGACAGCATATCTTGCTGATATTTTTAACCACCTTAATGAGCTGAACTTATCACTACAAGGAAAAGAAATGAATATGGTAAAAGCGTCCGAGAAGTTGAAATCTTTCATCGCCAAACTGCCTCTCTGGAGTCGCCGAATTTAGAGTGGCAACCTAGCTAACTTTCCTTTTCTTGGTGAAATACTTGTGGAAGGTGGTGCTAGCTTGCTAAAAAATGTGCAGTTGGAAATTGTCGCACATATGAAAACTCTCAGCGCATCCTTTAACAATTACGTCTCTCCAGGTGAATTAAACGTAATGGAAACTTGGATAATTGATCCCTTTAAGTTTAATGTAGATACACTTCCTGATGACGAGAGTTACAAAGAGGATCTTATAGATTTGAAAGAAAGTCGAAACATGAAAATGGAGTTTGAATCGATAGTTTTAGATAATTTTTGGAGTATACAACTGGAAACATATCCAAAGTTGGCTGAAAAAGCTCTGGCAGTTCTTCTTCCTTTTTCGACTACTTATCTGTGCGAAGCTGGGTTTTCTTCCCTAGTTTATTTAAAGAATAAGTATCGAAATCGATTGGAAACCGTGGAAAATGATTTACGCATCGCTTTGAGTAACAGACAACCACGATACGAAAAACTTGTAGACATGAAAAGGCAAGAAAAATCAAATAAATAAACTTTTTTGTACTTGATTGTGTTTTGTTGAAATTTTTACATACGTTTTGTTTATTTTCATTTATTGAATTCTTTGTTAAGTTCTTCTGGGACTTTTGCACCTATTGATATCAGCGATGATATTGATATCAGCGATAATAATTACAATTTATTAGAGATAGCAAAAATACAGTATTATCAAATCTCTGTAATAAAAAACAAAAATGATTCCACCAAACTATGGAAAACTATTCATGAAATATTACAAACTAACACAAAAAAAACTAACACAAATTTTGAATTAGTCAATGATAAACAAAAAAAGACAACAGATGAACCAGAAATAGCAAACATATTTAATAAATTCTTTAGTACTGTAGGATCCACAATGGCCTCTCAAATTCAATCACCAAAAATAACTCCACCAATACAAATGAAATGCCCCCTGAGTTCCTTCTTCTTTGGAGAAACAGACCCTGAAGAAATAAATCATCTGATTAGTGAACTAAATGAATAAACTGCTGTACGAAAAAATGATATTGAAATAAAGTACTATAAAATAGCAAAGTCTGTAATATCTCCAATTATCAGCAAAATGATCAATAAATGCATAAGTCAGGGTTCCTTCCCAAATTGTCTGAAAATTGCCCAAGTAATACCAATTTATAAAAAAGGATCAAAAACTAACTGTAGTAACTATCGTCCAATTTCTCTCTTATCTCCTTTATCAAAAATCTTCGAAAAAATTATCTCTTCTCGATTATATAACTATATTGAAAAAAAGCAACTTTTATCTGACTGTCAGTTTGGATTTCGACCAAATTATTCTACCTCCCTAGCAATCTCAAATATATGCAATAACATTCTCCTAAATAAAGACAAAAGCTTTTACACTTGCTCCATATTTTTAGACCTCTCAAAGGCATTTGATACTGTGGACCATGCATTACTGATAAATAAATTAAAGAATTGTTATGGCATAAGGGGGACCCCACTATGCTTACTAAACAACTACTTATCTAATCGACTTCAATACACTTGTATTAACAGTACTATCTCAAGCCTTGAATCTATAACTTGTGGTGTCCCACAAGGATCAGTACTTGGACCACTACTGTTTTCATTATATGTTAATGACATGCCACTAGCTTCCTCATTTAAAACAACATTATTTGCAGATGATACTCTCTTGATGATGACAGAATATGATTTAAATAAATTACAACAACAAGTAAATCAAAATCTAGCTTTAATTGAAAATTGGCTAAGATACAACAAATTATCATTAAATTACAATAAAACAACATACTTATTGTTTACAAAAAAAGGTAAGATAAAAAACAGCAATTTTAATGTATCTATAAATAAGATAGAAATAAAACGTTCTGATCATGTAAAATACTTGGGAGTATATATTGATGACAAAATGAATTGGTCATATCACATAAATCACCTAACACAACATTTGGGAAAATCTATTGGTTTTATATGTAAAATTAGGCAATATGTTAATGAAAAAACTACAAGAATGCTATACTATGCTCTTGTCTATTCTCATCTTCAATATGGCATAACCAGTTGGGGTTTTGCTGATGCTTTTTACATAAAACCTCTAAATACTTTACATAACAATGTACTAAGAATCCTAGCTAACTGTGGTTATAGAACAAAATTATCTCCTGTCTATAAAGCACAAAATATCCTTAAATTAGAAGACATATATAAGCTGGAAGTAGGTAAACTCATGTTCAAAATTATCAATAATGGAAAGCCACAACAATATAGAGTTTTATTTACTAAGTCTAGAGAAATTCAAAACCACTCGACTAGACAAGCAAAAAATGAGAGTATTTATATCTCACAAATCCAAACTAATTCTGGAAAAAAATCAATTCAATATGCAGGAGCAATATTGTGGAACAAAATACCTAATTCCATTAAATCTATTTCTTTTACTTCTTTCAAAAAAGAATATAAAAAACAACTAATATGGAAATACTAATAGAGTACTAAAGTGTTATTTCTTGTATGTTGGATAAAAGATTAAAAATTTAATCTCATTTAGCTGGAATATGCACAAAATGTCTCATAATTTTAGAATAAATAATATTACTTTAGAATTATTGTATCAGTTGTATGCTTTTTTTCTCTGCTTGTATTTGTTTACATTTTGTTTTGTTTTTTTGTTTGTTTTTTTTTCTTTTTTTCTTTTATTATTTCTTTTATAATCAGCACCAGTATTTCATATTCAGTATTTCTTGCCTTTTTCAAATTAACTTCATGTTACTACATGAAAAAATGGAGGCACCTCGACTTTGATAACCGTATGGTTCTTTCGATGCCTCCATGGTGTAACTTGCATGCACAATTCTCAATCAGTTAGATTTTGTTTGAATTAAAAAGTTTGTTACTTGTTAATATGTCGTGCTATGGTTATGCCAAATAAAAATTTTGTCTCTCTCTCTACAAAAAAATTTAATTCAAATTGTGCAAGGGGTGCGAAAATGATTTTTCTGTTCCGAAGGGGTGCAAGCTTCAAAATGAATTGAGAACCGCTGCTCTAGTGTAGATGTTTCTGTGTTTGGACCTTTCAAAAAGAATTATTCAGCACTGTGTGATGCATGGCTAACAAGCAAATAAATTGATATCCATATGCGATGTTGCTGAAATATTTGGTGAAGCCTACGCTCGTGCTTTTAATATCCCCAACATCACTAGTGGGTTCAAAGCAACAAGGATTTGGCCTTTTAATCCACTAGTATTTTCAGATGATAAATTCCTGCCAGCTTCTGTCATGGAAGTTTCTTTGCCTGTTGAAACTGAAAATGACACACCAAGCACCGCATCAAATCCCTTGACAATACCTGAAGACATTGATATTCAACCTGAAGAATCAGTTGCTGAGTTAAGCATCTTAACTGATTTTAGCCCTTTCCCCAAAGTCAGTGAAGCACCAAAACGCAGAAAAACCAACCGTTTAAAATTGAGTGTCATCAGTAGTACACTGGTGAAAAACAGACTCTTAGCACAAAAAGAAAACCAAAAAGCTACAAGACAAGCCTATAATGTCAGACGCAGAATACTTTTGCCAAGCAGCAGCTCTGAGAGTGAAATTTCTGTTCACTACGACTCTTCGGACACAAATAACTTGAGCTGTAGTGATAGCAGTACTAGCAGTCAAGCTGATTCTGCTTCACCACAAGTGCTTCATGTTAGACAATATATGGTAGTGAAAGTTTATGGGAATAAAAGAACCTTCCAATTTTTTGTTGCTGAGATATTGTCTGGGCCAGATGAGGATGGGGACTACGAAGTCAAGTTTATGAAATCTTCTTCAAAAATTAAACAAGGCTTCTATTTCCTGAATGATATAGCTGGTAAGTTCTATCCAAAACAAACAGAATTTTCCGCTTTCCGCTTGATTTTTCCGCTTCCGCTTTCAGTATGAATCAACCTTATGTATGATTTCATAATCTGCTTTTTTGTTTTGCTTTCATTTAGTATTTCCTATATAAAAAAAAAATGGCGTAGGTAAAGTCGTAGCTTACGTTCGTAAAATAAAATATTGCAGTGAGAACTTCATTGAGGACTTCATTAATGTTGAGTGAGGATGTGAAGAAGCAGTAAGGACTTCATTAATGTTAACAATAGAACGGGGAGCTGGAGGACGTCCACAAGGCATAATTAATTTTGGTACCTTAATTTTAAGTATTTAACAAAATTAAAAAAAAATTTAGGTAATCCTGTACTTTAGCGCGGTAAATAAATTCACGAATGCTTTTCGTTCTAACCAATAATAACCACAGGGGGATCCGGATCCGGGTTAGTTTACTAGGGTTAATAAAAAAATGGGATTACCCAATTTTTGATAGTGAAACTAACCCGGATTCTCCCCTGTAGTTATTATCGCTTATAACAAAAAGCATTCCTGAATTTGTACTTTAGCGCGGTAAATAAATTCACGAATGCTTTTCGTTCTAACCAATAATAACCACAGGGGGGATCCGGGTTAGTTTACCAGGGTTAGTAAAAAAAATGAAATTTCCCAATTTTTGATAGAGAAACTAACCCGGATCCCCCCCTGTAATTATTATCGCTTAGAACAAAAAGCATTCCTGACTTTGTACTTTAGCGCGGTAAATAAATTCACGAATGCTTTTCGTTCTAAGCAATAATAACCACAGGGGGGATCCGGGTTAGTTTACCAGGGTTAGTAAAAAAATGAGATTTCCCAATTTTTGATAGAGAAACTAACCCGGATCCGCCCTGTGGTTATTATTGCTTAGAACGAAAGGCATTCGTGAATTTATTTACCGCGCTAAAGTGCAGGATTACCAAAATTTAAATATTTTATTTTACGAACGTAAACTACGACTTTACCAATGGCGTTTAATATTAAGTAACACAAAGGGTTAATTTGTAAAAAAGGTTTATTAAGCTAAGTAACAATAATTGGTTCTCGTTCACCATTAGCCGAGTTTAGTTTATTACCTTTTAAATTTTGGGAAATTTCCAAAAGCTGCAAGGTTAGTAACGGTGAACAGTGAACAAAACCCTAAAAAATGATGAGAAAGCTAAGACTTTGTTTTGGTATTGGATAATCGTCTAAAAGATATAAAATAATGTAAATGCCAAGTTTATTAAAAAAGTGGGGAAGCTTCACATGCTGTAAATCAAGTCTATTTTTAAAATTCACATTGCTTATTCTCTTAATAATATTTTTTAAAAGCCTTTTTCAGCCGTACAATTAGATTCCATTGCTTTCTTTAGGTTTAAGAGCAGTTCACCTTTCTCTTTATTGATTTCAGTTTCTCTCATATTTATTTATTCATTTTGGCTTCTTTACGCGCTATTTACATAATTCTTAATTGCCGGTACTATAGAAAGAGGCTATTCAGTTGATTATGCACTTGATACTTTGCTCTCTGTGATTGGATTAATAAAGAGGAAGCAACTAAATCAGCAACCCAAGCAATAGTATTATGCAAAATAAGATATGCTTAAAATTTAAATGTAAACTTTTCATAATTTGCACGCGGCGCCATACGCGGCAAGATCTTCCAAAAAAGGCTACTACGCTGCACTGCGCGGTTGACATCACTATCAATTCATGTGTTTAGAACGCGTGGCCATTTTTTGTCCTATCAAGAATGTTTGTTTGCTGACAAAACTATTAAATATTTATTTACATTACATTTGTGAAAAACTTTTTTATAATAAAAAAAATTTTGATACTACGCAAAATAAGACGTTTTTTCTATAATTTTTATGTAAATGCGAGGAGGGAAAAGGATCAATAATAAATAATTATTTATTATCAATCAGTAATAAATCAATAATAAATATGATCTTACAAACACAAAACCTTACAAAATCAAGTCGTGTAAATGAGGATATACTTTTTGAAAATTAGAAAAGCATTTTGAAGAATAAAAATTATCAAAATTTAATAAAACATAAAATTTACTCAGGGTTGCCGAAAGTGGAGGGAGGGAAAAATTTGTTCTTTTAAAAAAAGGAAGGGTACGTGTGGGCAGATACAGAAGCATTGGGTTAGTAGGCTTTTAATTTAGTACTTGTCAATGTTATACTTTGAATTTTAAACAAAAAGCCAGTTCTTTTTTAGGCCGATTGAAAGTGATGACTTTTCTTCTTTTAGAAATTACTAGATTTTTGCGCTCAAAACGGTCACAATTACAAAAGGTACGTGCTTTCATAAAAATCAAGGTTGTCAAAAAATTGCTTTTGCTGAGAGTGCCCTTTTTTGTTCCACCTCCGGCAAAAAACTCCGGCGCTTCCGCACTTACTCAAAGGTTAATTAAAGTGATACGTGAAGACATGCGGAGTTAAGATAACTTAAATGCTCTCATCCCGAATTTTTAATAAAATAAAATTGTCGGAATAAAGGTTGCAATAACAGTTTTAGATGACAAATGAATTAAAATTTTGAAATAAATTTAAATGCACGACGGCCCGAGTGACTTTTTATGATAGACAGCCTGTAAAATTTTTAGTTGATAAACGAAACAATATATTTTGATGAAAGTGGTTTTTAAATTTCAAAAATCAAAAGGTGGATCTAGCGATTACTAAAACAAAAGTTTCGTCGTGGTCGTCGTCGTCGTCATTTGGAGAGGTATCCACTCCAGGTCAGACACAATGGGGCCGAGGGTTTATCCTTACTACCCCAGGCTGCTGTACTGCTTGATGCTTGCAGTGATGTTATTAAGCCAGCATCGAGTTTCGTCATCCAAAACCGTCAGACCTCGTGCTCCATATGGTGCCCAATATATAGGGCACGCTATTAGAACATGGTCTGCAGTTTGTTCAGGAGAGCCACACTCGCAATTTAGTGAAGGAGTGAGACCTCATTTGTGCATGGACGAATGAAATCGCCCAACACCAGTCCGCAGGCGGTTGAGCTTAACCCCAAGCTGCTCGGGGTAAGCCCATTCCCAAAGGTCTGGCACCGGTCCCGGGCACAAAAACACGATACCTGGAAGCATTTTCACAGTACTCCGTTTTCCATTTATAATTTGTCCATTCAGAAGCGCGGATGCCAAGTCTGTTAAGGTTGTCCAAAAGATTCCGCGCAGCTGGCACAAACGGGCGTCTGGATCTTAGTCTCACTTGGCGAGTACCCGAGGACCCATTTAAAAGACCATACTGTACAAGGTACTGTATGATCGGGGGCAAGAGATCCACTGTGATCCAAGGAGAGTGTCGCTCCCATTCGGCGAAGCTAAGCTGGCTGGATGCCTGAAAGTATGGGTAGGTGTGCGTCCGTTGGAATGGAACGCCGGCATCCAGTGACTATACGCGCAAGGCGTCGTTCAAGACACTGTCGATGAGACGAGTGTGAGCACTGCGACACCAGACTGGCGCACAGTACTCAGCTGTTGAGTAGACAAGGTAGTTATGCGAGTGTTTTAGCACCAGCACCCCATCCCGAGCCCACGAGTCGCCTCAGCAGTGTGATTGCGCGGATAGGTTTTTGCGCAATGCCACTAGATGGTGACGAAACGTGAGCGATTTGTCCAGTTTTACCCCAAGATAAGTAGGGGTTGGACAGAACGGTAAAAGTCTATCGTTGTTGTAGAGTTTCAGCTCACGCTTGGCCTCTCATTTATTTAAATGAAAGGCTTCGTCTTGGCCTCTCATTCGCAATTTACAGTTGAAGAGTGCAGACGTGTTTTGCAAAGCTCTGAAAGAAACAGCTAATTTTAATTACGTCATGACCAAAGAAAAATCAAAATCTTCTACATCGGTTTTAGCTGCAGACGAAAAGTTTTTAAACAGCTGCGCAAATAGAACAGCCGAAATATTTAAAAAGCAATTAGCTACAATTTGTGAAGAAATTAAGCAAGATTTTAAATCCATTTTCGAAGCGGAAATAGCTGTACTGAAAACAGAAATTTCAGAGTTGAAAAAAAGTCAAACTTTTATTTCAACTCAATATGATGAAATCTTGGAAATAAATCGAAATCAAAGTGATGAGTTGAAAATTTTAATGAACAGTTATGAAGATTTGAAATTTAACCATAACAAACTGAAGGCAATAAATGAAAAGCAAAATAAAGATATGAAAATACTGAGGGAAAAAGCAGACGTTTTAGACAAGAAAACCAATGATGAAGCCGTCAAGCTAGATGGGATTGATCAATATAGCCGCAGACAAAACCTTGAATTTCAAGGCATTCCTTTAACTGAAAATGAAGATGCTATTGAGTTAGTTACAAAAATCAGCAATTTGGTTGGTGTAGACGTAAAGAAATCGGACATATCAACAGCGCACAGACTTCCGCCGAAGCGACACGCGAAGGTTGTAGATCCGCCTGCTATTATTGCACGGTTCATTAATAGGAACTTGCGCAACGAGATTTATGGCAAACGCATTGCTGCAAAGCATCTAAAAGAAACGGATTATCCTATTTCTGGTATGAAGAAATTGTTCATTAACGAAAACCTTACGCAAGAGAGAAAAAGATTACTGTGGCTGACTAAGCAAACAGCAAAAAATTTGAACTACACATACATCTGGACAATGAATGGCAAAATTTATGTTCGAAAAAATGAAGATTCTTCGTCGTTCATTATTCATAATGAAAATGATTTAAGTAAGTTGTGAAGTAATGTCTGTTACTTTTTATATGAGATAACCTACGAAAAAGCGTATTCGATGGTAATGACCCACAACAAAATTACCCATGGGGTAATCCAGACAAACCTTTGTGTCTAACTTTTAATGAAATTGATGATTTAACGAAACACTTTAAATCAAATTGCAATGGGTTAATTGGCTTAACCATTTGTCACCTAAACATGATAAGTTTAGTCAAAAATATTGAAAAACTAGAAGATTTTTTAGATAATTTTGCTCCAAAACCTGACATTATTTGTATAAGTGAAACCAGAACTAATGCCAGTAGCGTCGAACTTGTCTCCTTACCCGGGTATAATTTTTTTTGTAATCATTCCAATACCAAAGCAGGTGGTGCTGGTGTTTACGTTGTCGAATCATTAAAAAGCTGCGAACTTCATACATTGAATTTAAAAATTGATGGTTGTGAGGACGTGTGGACGGAGGTCACTATCAGTGATAAGAATAAAATAGTTGTTGGGTCTGTCTACAGACATCCTAAATCAAATTTGAAACTATTTTTTAGCAAATTTCAAAACAATATTATTAGTTTAAAAACTTACAACAAGTTTGTGGTGCTTGGAGATTTCAACATTGACTACAATTGCCATGACACATCAATTGACGTTAAACTCTACGTAAATGGCATCTCTAGTCTTGGTTGTGAGCAATTGGTTACATGCCCTACCAGAGTGTCCTTTTCTAGAAAATCGATTCTAGATCACATTTATATAGATTGTTCTATGTTTAATGAAATATTCACAACCGCAGTTATTGAATGCGATATATCTGATCATTATCCAATTTTCGTCGGACTAAATCTTCCATTAAAAAGAAAAAACACTAGGAGGCCCTTGATAAGGAAAATATTACCCGAAAAAATTGAAAATTTTCTTAACGAACTGGACTCAACTCTAAAAAAAAACGTCCCAACGAACATTTCTGATCTGACCACTTGCATGACAAAAGTAACGAATAATCTTTTTCCTAAAACTCGCCAATCTAGAAATCAATACAAGTCCGCTAAAAAACCGTGGATAACCAAAGGTATCCTAACTTCGATAAAGCAACAAAATAGGCTTTACAATGAAAACAATGTTCCACCAGCGCAACTGCAAAAGACACCGCTAAACCGCAAGGGTATACTGGCGGCGGTTCCGATATGCTAACCACATCAAGTTAACTAACACGGAGACGGGTTAAGACAAGCAAAACCCTGCAGTTCCCATTACAAACATATAGTAAGAATGGTCAAGTCAATCAACAAGCAAGTGCCGACAGACCTGTTTCGTCCTTATTAGGACTCGTCAGGACACTACAGCTTGTTGTTGACCCCAGCTGAAAAAGTTGAAAACTTAAACAGCTGGCACAACTTTCAGTTTGTGGTTTTTACACCTTAAACATCCAGTTGTGGACCTGAACGCTGGGTAGGTAGTACAATGAAAACAATGTTCCACCAGCGCAACTGCAAAAGACACCGCTAAACCGCAAGGGTATACTGGCGGCGGTTCCGATATGCTAACCACATCGAGTTAGCTAACACGGAGACGGGTTAAGACAAGCAAAACCCTGCAGTTCCCATTACAAACATATAGTAAGAATGGTCAAGTCAATCAACAAGCAAGTGCCGACAGACCTGTTTCGTCTTTATTAGGACACGTCATGTCCTAATAAGGACGAAACAGGTCTGTCGGCACTTGCTTGTTGATTGACTTGACCATTCTTACTATATGTTTGTAATGGGAACTGCAGGGTTTTGCTTGTCTTAACCCGTCTCCGTGTTAGCTAACTCGATGTGGTTAGCATATCGGAACCGCCGCCAGTATACCCTTGCGGTTTAGCGGTGTCTTTTGCAGTTGCGCTGGTGGAACATTGTTTTCATTGTACTACCTACCCAGCGTTCAGGTCCACAACTGGATGTTTAAGGTGTAAAAACCACAAACTGAAAGTTGTGCCAGCTGTTTAAGTTTTCAACTTTTTCAGCTGGGGTCAACAACAAGCTGTAGTGTCCTGACATGTCCTAATAAGGACGAAACAGGTCTGTCGGCACTTGCTTGTTGATTGACTTGACCATTCTTACTATATGTTTAAAATAGGCTTTATAAGAAATTTAAAAAATCTTTGTATGTAAAAGATTTTAAACGTTATAAGTCTTTTCGAAATAAACTGACTCATGTAAAAGAGTCCAGTAAAGCAATCTATTTTCAAAAATTGGTTAAAAATAGTAGAGATTCCTCTACAACATGGAAAGTGGTCAACAAAATAATTCGTAAAAACTCGCTAAAATCTAACTCTTTACCGACTCAAATAAGTGTTAAAGGAAATATGATAAGTAAACCGAGTGAAATTTGTCGTGAATTAAACAAATACTTCTGCAGCATTGGCCATGATATGGCAAATAGCATTGTCGGTGGGGCAAATCAATCGTTTACTGATACTTTCTGTGGACATAGAGTTCAAAATTCCATCTTTTTAAACCCTACTGACGATTACGAAGTTATAAGCATTATAAACAAATTTAAGCCAAACAAGGCATCAGGAATTGATGATATTCCTACAAAATTGATCAAAGCAGCCAAGCATATTTTAAGTCCTTATCTAACCATTATCTTCAATTTGGGTTTAGAAAAAGGGCATTATTACGATGAACTTAAAATTGCGCGCGTTACTCCTTTGTTCAAGGGAGGTATAAAAAGCGAAGTAAAAAACTATCGCCCGATATCTATGCTAACTGCATTTAATAAAGTTTTTGAAACAATAATAAAAAAGCGACTTGTAAATTTTTGGAATAGATTTGAGGTCTTTTCGCCAACACAATTCGGTTTTCGGGAAAACTACTCCACAACTTTAGCTATAACACATCTACGAGAATATATATTAACAGAATTAGACAACAACATGAATATTTGCGCTTTATTTATTGATTTGGCAAAAGCGTTTGACACAGTAAATCACGAAATTCTTTTGTATAAGCTCACTCAATACGGTATTCGAGGTTTTGCTAATGATTTGATTAGGTCTTATCTTACTAATCGTAAGCAACTTGTTTGCGGTGACGGTTTCTCATCCTCCTATTTAGATATCAATATTGGAGTCCCGCAAGGGAGTGTTTTGGGACTGTTCCGTTCCTAAAAATCGCCCAAATTATGTAGATTCACAATCTCATAAAAAATATCTTTGATTTTGCTTTGGTCCGGCTCAAATAGCCGAAGAAATAACAGTTTTATGAGCAATTTAAATAATTTATTTTTATTTACAAGAAAAAATGGCAACACCGCTTATTTTTCACGAAATTTAAAGTAATTTCCAGAACTATCCGATTGACCTGTTTTGATTATGACGTAATAGTTGTTTGCTTTGGAGAATGTCAGAACATTCGAGTAATCTTACTGAATGGTATAAATACGATTCGCTGAAAAGCAGTATTATTATAAAATTGGATGTTTCGTTGTGGTAACTTAAAATTGGAAAATTGTTAACTGTGTGAAGTCATAGTTTTTGAACGCAAGTCTTTGGTGATCTACGTGATTGTGAAGAATTAAGCTATTGAGCTTTAACCTGTTGCTTTGATTTATACTATTCGGGCTCCTAAGTGGATTGGAGCATATTTCTTAATAAAGAAGATATTGTGGTAGTCTGAGCTGTGATTTAGCTAGACTATATTTTTGCTGTCGCTGGTTCGAAGGTCAGATCCAGCAAGAAGATTAAGAAATTTATCGTTTAGTAGACACCTAGATTGTGTTATTGGCGAGGCCTTCTTAGCAGGCGCCAAAAAAGGTAGACGATTAAACAACGTACTAAGTTACCAAATAAATTCTACAAAATTTCAAAAAACTTTTTAACATCGGAATAAAATTTAAAAAACTTTCCAAAATTTAGAAAACTAAAATTTGTGGAAGTAACAAAATTTCAAAAACTTTTCGCAAGGTTAACAAGCAAATTTCAAAAGATTTTTCACAAGCTAACAAGTAAATTTCAACAAGTGAAGTTTTTAAGAAGATCAAGTAAATTTGTTATATAAGAAGAGCTCTTAAATTGAATAACCTACTTTGAAATAAACTGTTGGTAAAATTGCTTAATTTAATTGAACTGTGTGGAAAGAATAATTTAATTTGAAGACTCCAGAGGGGAATTGCAAGAAAATTCCTCACAACTAAAGGTACCGTGGAATTTGGATTTTCTTTTATTTAGCTGTGAACTGGTAGTTTATTAATTTGTGGTAATTGTGATTTATTTCATTTGGTAGTGTATTTATTGTTAAGATTTTTAGCTATGTCTAGTAAAGATATTGACGTAGGGCTGCCCGATGTTGGCCCGTCTGGTTTGGGGTTAGATGAGGTTGTCCCGGGGGGGGTGAAGGTTGGTACTCGCTTAGGGATGACCACTAGATCTATGGCCAGGGGGGTAGATAATGATGGGATTATTGACCCAGAGGATAGTGTCTCCAACTTGGGATCCAGAGCTTCATGTACCTCTGTTTTGTCTGAAGCACAAATTGAAATTCAACGGCAGATGGAGACTAATCGCATCATGGCTGATTTAAGGTTAGCCAAACTAGCCCAGGAAGAAAGGCAGGCACAACTAGCCCGGGAAGAAAGGCAGGCACAACTGGCCCAGGAGGAAAGGCAGGCACAACTAGCCCGGGAGGAAAGGCAGGCACAACTGGCCCGGGAGGAGAAAGAGGCAGAGCTCAAGGCAGAGCTGGCCTTAAAAGAGGCAGCATTAAAGGCTGAATTTTTAAAGAAGGACTTGGAATGCCGTAAGTCACAGTCTGGTTCTCAAGTCAGTTCAAGGCGGTCAGCCCACACCAGAACTGATTTACTTCTTGAAACCCATGGTGGGTATTTGAACAATAATAGTCGGCTGAGTAAGAATGTGATCTCTGGTGGTGATGTGTTACTCCCCAAGACTGCTGTCCGGGAGAATTTAACATCGCAGAAGTTTTCTGACTCAAATAATTTGCTAGGTAGCAATGATAGGTCTCTGCGAGGCAATGTGGCTTTTGGGGCCGCCCGAAGTATGCCTCCTGAGTTTGATAATTATTTAGTTTCCCCTGGTGTGCCGACTGGTCAGGCAGAGACATGCCCTAAAAATTGTAGTCCATCTGGTGTTAATGCTGTTGAATATGATGGTGGTGTTAAAAATAAGTATGCTAGTGATGCCTTACCTGCTGTTACGAATGCTAGATTTTGCAATGTTGGTGGTTTAAATTGGAATAATGGATTGTCTCCTGTGCAGTCAGGCTTGACTCAGCAGGACAGTTTCTTTCAATATCAAAATTGTCGTACTTTCATAGATAAGGCATCTTTGATTAATTACAACGGAAGTAATATGCCATATATTTTCTTTCATAATCGCATTAAGGCTTTAATGGATAGTTGTCCGTTCGAAAATTCACGTTTAACTTTGTTGCAAGCTGCTTGTGTTGGACTTGCTGGCCAAAATATTGCTAATCTGGTTGCTGACACACCTGGCCTGTCTGAGGCTAGGCGAATTGAAATGTCTCTTGAAAGATTGTCGCAGAGATTTGGTGTTAGAGGTGGTTTTTATGCTGAACCGGAAATCCGCAAGTTTCGGTATGGTGATAAATTAAAATCAGATTCGGCCTTTGCGCTAAAAGAATATAAAGACCAATTGTCTCAATGTTTGCTCTACGCCAAAGCTTATAATCAACCAGATAAAGTAGAAGGTCGATTTGTATTGGATTTGGCTAAGCGTTTGCCGGATGTAACTAAAAAAGAGTTCTTAAAGTTTTTGGCAAATCGGTTTGGACACACAAATGAGCCTAGTTTTGAAAGCTTATTTGAATTTATAACTGAAGAAGAATCTTACAAGTCGACAGATTTTGGTATTTCACTTCTAAATGCTTCAAGTGAATTGCGCAAATTCGAAAAGCCCCTTGATAAAAGTAAAAATGCTTGCCCAGTAAGACAAACTTCCTTTAAATCACCTAATCTCCCAAGAAGGTCTGATATAAATGATAAACAGAAGAAGTCTCCAACTACTAATAGTCGACGAGAGCATCTTATGTGCATCTACTGTTCTTCTAAAGGGCTGGTTGAGCATCATTATTTGTCGAATTGCTCTGAATTTTTGCGTTTAACGCCTATTGATCGCAAAGATGTAATTGTTAAATCTGGTCGGTGCTTCAACTGTCTGCGTAAGCATTTTGTTAAAGATTGTTTTGCCCCCAATAGCTGTGGAAAATGTGGAGCTGCATATAGTAGAAAGCACTCTTTCTTGTTGCATGATGCCTTTGTCACACCATCTCAAGCACATGAGAGTGGTGATAACACTTCAGAACCTTCAGTTACTGTACGAAAAGTTGGTATTGGGAGTGTGAAGGCTGCCTTTAGTCGTGTCACAGCTGCCCGCATAATGAACCCTGTAAATGGTAAAAGCAGGTTGGTGTATGTACAGCATGACCCAGGGTCACAGGTTACTCTGGTCTCAAACAAGCTGGTACAAGATTTAGGTCTAACTGCATTTGATAATGTTTCATTTGAAATGCAAACAATGACTAGTTGCAAGGCTACCATGGCAGATTTAGTCAAGTTTAATGTGCAGTCATTGCATACTGGTGAGATCTTTGGTAACGTGGTGTCGGTGGTCAATGAACCTTGGAGTGATGATGAAAATACTTTACCTCATAAACAGGACTTGAGTGTGTATGAGCACTTTAATGATATTGAAATTGTTTGCTTGGATAATTGTCATAGTGTGGATGTGTTACTGGGCAATGATAATGCCCATCTTATGTATGCCAAGCAAGAACGAATGGGCAAGAGTCAAACTGACCCACACGCACTACTCTCTCCATTAGGCTGGTTAGCCGTTGGCGGAAAAACATCCTTAAGTGAGGTACCTGTCAAAGTCTTAAGAGCCAATGTTGAAGACAAGCAAAGCAAGACATTAAGCTTGCAACAGGCTATTGACAGAAAAGATGCAGAAATTGCTGAATTGCGTAGTGTTGTTAAAGATTTATCTGTTGAAGATGAGATACCTCAATGGTCTCGCACTGATACTATTGCCAGTCAATTGGTAGAGCCCTGCATAAAGGTAAAAGATGACCGGTTTGAGATTCCTGTACCTGTGGTTGAGAAAGCAATATTGCCTAATAACTTTGAGTTAGCACACGAGCGACTGTCTGCCCTGCGTAAGAAGGCCCTTCGACAACCTGATCTTAAAGAATATTTAGTTGAATCTATGGCAGAAATGCAGTCCAATAATTACATTGAATGTGTGCCTGATGCTGATTGTGCGAATGACCAAAAATGGTATCTACCTTATTTTGTTACCTCTCAAGTTAAGAAGCGTATAGTGTATGATGGAAAGGCCAAGTTTAAGGAAACCTGTGTGAATGATACTATTATGTCTGGACCTGATCTTCTAAACCCCTTGCTGCATGTTTTAACCAGGTTTCGCTTAGGTAAGTATGCTTTGATGTCAGATGTCACAAAGTGTTTTTTCCAAATTCAGTTGCCGGCTGCCCAAAGAGACCTATTTCGCTTGCTGTGGTTTGAAAATAATGATGTAGAAAGAGGTAAGTTGGTATCCTACCGTTTTCGAGTCCATCCTTGGGGCATCAAAAGTAGCCCCTACATTTCCTGTCTTGCATTTAAGAAGCTTGTTGAGGAAAACCCCACATGTGCTAGTGATATGACCCTTCAAAATATACTGCAGAACATGTATATGGATGACCTTATTTTTTCAGTAGATAGTTTAGAGAGTGCACAGACAATCACAAATGAGGCAGTGAGTCTATTTAAAAGTCGTGGATTTAAACTTGTCAAGTGGAGTGCCAATAGGGACACTATGAGTGTTTTGTCCTCTTTAGGTCCTGAACTTTTGTCAGCTTCTATAAGAGAATTAGACTTGTGTGGTGAAGAGCTAGCCTTGCCTTCTGCCAAAACCTTAGGCTGTGTCTGGGATCCTGACTCAGATGAGTTGCGTATTGACTGTTCATTAAAGCCTCTTGGTAAGTATACACGTAGAACCATGCTCAGTCAATTAGGACAGAATTTTGATCCACTGGGATTTGGGTCCCCTTTCTTTATTAAAGCACGTTTGATCTTGCAGCAGTTGGCTATAGATAAATATGATTGGGATACAAAAGTCCCAGATGAGATTGTTAAAGAGTGGGATGCATGGCTGCATTCACTTTCTTTGCTGCAGAGTTTTTCGCTTCCCCGGTGGTTATTCTTAAATAGCAATATACCTTGCTCAATTGATGATGTGAAATATGAGTTGCATGGGTTTAGCGACGCGTCAAATCAAGCTTTTTCTTCAGTGATATATCTGCGCAGATTAGTTAATGGTGCACCTAGTGTAGCTTTTATTTTCGGTAAATCTACAATTGTTCAGCGGCATCAGTCATCTTGGCCCATTGCAAGAAAAGAGTTAACAGCTGCCGTAAAAACCTCCAAGTTGATGTATCAAGCAAATGAGGCTTTAAAACTGGACATTAGTAAGAGATACTTCTGGTGTGATTCTAAAACTGTGTTGTCTTGGATAAAGAATCCAGATTTACGCCTAAATAAGTTCATCACCAGACGAATTGACCACATCCTGATGCTGTCAAATGAATCAGACTGGAGATTTTGTCCAACAAATGTAAATGCTGCTGATGTGGGGTCTCGCCCCAATCTAATCTTGAAAGAAGAGTCACGTTCTCTTTGGCTAAATGGCCCACCATTCTTGGCTAAGTATGGTGAGCCGGAAATACCTGTCCCAGAGCTTGTGCCCATACGAAAGATTGACGTCAAAAAGGATGAAGATCTGAACCAAATTGTGGAAGATAAGTTGGAAAGACTGATTGACAGCTCATCATCCTTATATGTATTGCAGAAGCGAGTGGCATATCTTCTATCTTTCCTGGATTATATTCGAAGCAAAGTCCAACAGAGTAAGTATGTCCCTCCAAAACTGGATGCTTCTTGCTTAAGTAGGGCACTAGAAAGAATTGTGATCTTTGTCCAATGACGCATCTATGGTAAGTTTATTGAATCCCTAAGTGAGAAATCTCCAGATGCCTTTGATGAAATTATCAAGTGCTTAGAAAAGAAAACAGCACCTGAAAGTAGAAAAAGGGTAAAAGAGTTACGCTCTCTGAAGAAGTTTCGGCCATGCTTAGATGACAAAGGTGCATTACGTATAGAAAGCAGGTTAAATAGCTCTCCTGATATTGCATTTGATGCTAAACACCCACTCATCTTGCCATCTAGGCACAGTTTAACAAAGCTTGTTATCTTGTGGTATCATCATTGGAATTGTCACAGTGGAGTGCAACACACTTTGTTGTCAACTCGACAAAAATTTTGGATTACTAATGGTAATGCATCAGTACGAAGATATGTGAATGAGTGTGGTGTGTGTATGATTAAAAAGGCACAGCCTGTAAGGCAATTAATGTCAGATTTGCCACAGTCACGTGTTACTGCAAACAAAAAGCCCTTTTTTTACTGTGGTCTGGACTATTTTGGGCCCATGTCATTTGTGGAAGGTAGAAGCCACAGGAAGGCCTGGGGCCTCTTATTTACTTGTATGTCATCAAGGGCCGTGCATGTTGAATTGGTGACTTCCCTGACTTTGAGTGAGTTTACACTAGCTTTTACCCGATTTACAGACTTACGAGGGCCAGTAAGTACAATTTATTCTGATAATGGAACTACATTCCAAGCTGCAGCCAAAGTGCTGCCAAAATTGCTTGAGTCTACAGAATTGAAAAATTCACTTCGTAAAAAAGGTATCAACTGGGAATTCATTCCCCCCTATGCACCCGCACAAGGTGGGGCTTGGGAAGCTATGGTGAAGCAAATCAAGCATGTGATTGCTAATATACTTGAAAAGTCACAACGCAGACCCAGCTTTGTAGAATTGCTGACATACGTGGGAAGTGCCACCAAGATTGTAAATGATCGACCTTTGACCCCCTTAAGTGATGACCCTAGAGACTTCACAGCAATAACCCCTGCCTCACTCTTAACTCCCTATTCAAGTCCATATTGTGTGGTAGGTTCACCACAACACAAAGACAATTTAAGGAGAGACTATCGCTTTAATATCTCTCTTAGTGATCAGTTTTGGAAAAAATGGCTGGAGTTTTACCTACCTTGGCAACAGGGGAGAAAGAAGTGGTTGAAAATGGCACAGAATCTAACGCCAGGCCAATTGGTAATCTTAACCTCAATGGAAGATATATCAAAACGAGGCAAATACCAACTTGGGAGGGTGCATGAGGTCATTCCCCAGAGTAGAAATGGAAAGGAAATTGTGCGTAGAGTTAAAGTTGCCACTACTAGAACAGATGAAAGCACTGGTGATGTCAAAGTGGTTCATGTATTAAGGGACCTTTCTTGTATTGCCCCAGTAGACTGCCCCTTAGATAGCTGATTTTCAACTTGGCAAGGCTGACGGAGGGCAGACCCTGCCATAATATTTTTACTTGGTTGTGTTGTTATTTTCTGTGCTTTTGTTTATTTATGTGCTTTGCTTATTGGGTTTTCTATTGGAAGAATAAGACGTTCCTGTTGATAGTAGAAGACATTAGCTGTAGCCTATGCTATTTTGGCCCTATTTACATGTAATGAATCTGAGATATTGCTGCTTAAATTGTAAAAGAAAGCTGTGTACTACTTCTGCCCTTGTGATTCATAAATGCTGACTTTGAAGTTGAATTGTTGATTTGAAGCAGGCAATAAGTTGCAGCAAATATAAACTACTGATGTTTCTGTTATTCACATTTGTGCTGTATACAAGATATTGATTACAATTGGCTGCAGTGTTAAAGTTAGTGTACTTCATTTATTTATTGTGCTGTGTTTCTTTTTTATTGAGTATTGAGTTAAGTGAAGTTGTGTATTTGTACATCGAATTCAAGTGTCTTTGTGATTTGTTAAGTTGCGATTTTTCGAACTTCATTTGTGTTTGAAATTTGACAACTGTGTGTCAAATTGGGGCCGCTTTGTTCCGTTCCTAAAAATCGCCCAAATTATGTAGATTCACAATCTCATAAAAAATATCTTTGATTTTGCTTTGGTCCGGCTCAAATAGCCGAAGAAATAACAGTTTTATGAGCAATTTAAATAATTTATTTTTATTTACAAGAAAAAATGGCAACACCGCTTATTTTTCACGAAATTTAAAGTAATTTCCAGAACTATCCGATTGACCTGTTTTGATTATGACGTAATAGTTGTTTGCTTTGGAGAATGTCAGAACATTCGAGTAATCTTACTGAATGGTATAAATACGATTCGCTGAAAAGCAGTATTATTATAAAATTGGATGTTTCGTTGTGGTAACTTAAAATTGGAAAATTGTTAACTGTGTGAAGTCATAGTTTTTGAACGCAAGTCTTTGGTGATCTACGTGATTGTGAAGAATTAAGCTATTGAGCTTTAACCTGTTGCTTTGATTTATACTATTCGGGCTCCTAAGTGGATTGGAGCATATTTCTTAATAAAGAAGATATTGTGGTAGTCTGAGCTGTGATTTAGCTAGACTATATTTTTGCTGTCGCTGGTTCGAAGGTCAGATCCAGCAAGAAGATTAAGAAATTTATCGTTTAGTAGACACCTAGATTGTGTTATTGGCGAGGCCTTCTTAGCAGGCGCCAAAAAAGGTAGACGATTAAACAACGTACTAAGTTACCAAATAAATTCTACAAAATTTCAAAAAACTTTTTAACATCGGAATAAAATTTAAAAAACTTTCCAAAATTTAGAAAACTAAAATTTGTGGAAGTAACAGGGACCTTTACTGTTTTTGATTTACATAAATGATATATCTTTATGTTCAAATCTAAAAGCAACCTTGTATGCGGATGACAGTGTTTTCACACTATCTCACAAAAATGCAAATACTTTGCAAACCAAATTAAATGCAGAATTACCGAAACTTAATCATTGGCTTAAACTCAACCAACTATCGCTAAATTTAAGGAAAACCAAATATCTATATTTTAGTAAAAGTAATAAGAATATCGCTATTCAAATAGACGGCTCTGATATATTGCAGACAAAATGTATTAAATATCTTGGAGTTCATTTGGATGATAAACTTAAATGGCACAAGCATGTTGAACACGTGGAAGCAAAGCTCTCAGCCGCCACCGGTGCCTTTTCAAAACTCTGCAAATATCTTCCCAGTAACACACTTACACCAGTTTATTACAGCTTAGTTTACTCACATTTACAATATGCAATTATATGCTGGGGAAACACCTCAAAAACGGTACTCAATAGACTACAGATTAAACAAAATCGTATTATTAAAATTTTAAGTAAAAAATTTGGTAAAAAAGTTCGGTTACAACCTCTTTTTCAAAAATTAAACTTTTTGAGGCTTAATAAAATTTTTAAATTCGAAATAGCTAAATTTATGGTTAAGTTTCACTCTAACAAGTTGCCCCAATTTTGTGAGGAATACCTAAAAAGTTTTGTAAAGGTGTCCTCCGTCCACACCCATTACACTAGAAGTTCTTTTTCAAATGAGTATTATGTACCTAGAACCTTTTATCACAAAACTGATCAATCCCTTAGAGTTATTGGAGCTAAAATCTGGAACGATCTACCTAAATGTTTAAGAAATAAATTAATAACAACTTCCATTAACCACTCAAGTAAATTGCTCAAACAACATTTTCTTGGTACTCATTTTAATCAATGACTCGCTTAAGAAATATTTCATTTCAAATTTTATTGTGTTGTGTAAACATTTTTGTATTTGGTAACAGTTACTTAATATTAAAATAAACTTTTCATTCTTGTTACTTTTTTCTTCTTAAATCGTCAAAAATAAAACTTTTATTTCACATCCTCGTTGTTTATTTTTGTTGCTATTATAACATTTGGTTGAATCGTCTATTTACATTGCGTTACAATCACCTGATTTTCTAGTCTCTTTTTTAAATTCTTGTTACTTTTATATATTCTTCATTTTTTGGTTCTCCATCAGTGCTGTTATAAATATTATTTTTTGTTTTTTCCTAGTTGTTATATATGTTTATTTTCCTTGCTTGCATTTAAAAAAAAAAAAAAAAAAAAACTTCTAATTTATTTATTTATTTATTTATTTTTTTTTTATATTACTATTGTTATTCTGATGTGTCATTATGCGTTTATTTTAATGTGTAATTGTTTTGTTTTTGTTGCTTATAGTACTAATTTCTTTTACTATGAGGTGAAGCAGACTCGGCGACCGAGTGGCCATCAGGCTACTAATAATGGTCTTTCGCTTCACCTCGTCGCTTTTTTTGTTAGTGTATTTTCATTCCGTTGATTAATTGCCAATTTTGGACGCGATAAAAATAAATACTACTACTACTACTTCTGTCACCGTCTTAGTGTGACTGAACTTTAACCTCCAAGTCTGGAGATGCGCTGAAAGTGCAGACATGTCTTGGCTTAAATAAGTCCCCTCCAAGTCCTTCCAATTTCCAGAAGAGTGCAACAATGCTAAATCATGAGCATAAGCAAACTTTCTGGAAATCAAGGAAGAAAGATCGTACGTATAGATGTTAAATAGGGGGAGCCAAGACCGATCCTTGAGGAACGCCGTTTTTAAGACGGCGTAGCCTGCTTTGCTTGCTGTCCTCGATATTCTGGGTTAGAACAAAATTAGAACAAAAATTTGAGTCTGATGGATATATCGTAATGAAATTTACGGTGGATCTTTCGCTTTTCCACCACACTTTCAAATAAAAGCCTGGAAAAAAACATATTTTTTGAAAGGCACATGTTTTATAATAATTCATGTAGGCTCCAAAACCTACAGGGGGAGGGACGAATGGCCCAACTACCGCTATCTTAAATCTAACAGACTATGAATAATTTCGAATGCGCGAAATTATTACACCAGCGAATAAATAGCTAAATAATTTAATATAAAAGACGAGAAATGCGAAGCACTATGCTGCCTGCTCCAGCACACCAACAACGAGCAAAGAAAAACGAAAACACACGCCGATGCAATAGTTGCGATTCAAAAATTTTATAGGTCACCAAATTATTCAAGATAGCGGAAACTTTCTTCACTAAGCGAGCGAGCCAAAATTTTCGTGCGCAATCAAACCTGCTACTTCACTGAATGAAAGGAATCTTATGCGTGTGAAACGTGGTCCCGATTAGAATGACGTGTACCGTCCTAATTATTCAACCGTAAACTAGGTCACGAAACTAGGTCATTGATTTGGTCGCAACAATTCATATGTTGAATTTTTTTATTTGTTTGTTTTAATTACGAATTGTCCCAATAAATAAAACAATTACGATGAAATTCTTTGACTCTAATGCTTTTCTGCAAGTCAGAAAATGCAAAAAAAATAGGCTACATATAGAGATAATCAATGAATGAATGATATAAAATTGAAATTTTTTTAAACTGTTAAGCTTTATTGTAAGGAATGAAAGATTTGGCCAATTTCTCAAATTTTTTTACGACTTTTTAATCTTTTTCTTGAGTGGAAGGAAGTAAATTGAAGGCATTTTTCTAATCTTCTCCTGTCTTTCAAATTTCAACCAAATCTTTCTCTGGGATTTGCAGCATAGGTCATCACTAAAATTAAATCTTTGTTTTGATCATAAGCATACTATTTAACCATTTAACTCTATATATAAGACAGTGGCGTTCGGTGACCTTTGAGATTGGTCACGCAAATTGCATGCCAAAAACTGGTCATGCAATCAGGTAATTTTTAGGTAGTTAATGGGTAGGAAATGCAATATTTTACGGTTAGCAAAAAAAATTCCGTGTGAGATTTTAAGACATAGGCTGATTATTTGTCCTTAAACCATAGTGCTCTCCCAAAAAAAAGGTCGTCACTACAAATTAGGGGGAAATCTTACACTTTTCGTCCTGAACTTCTAGTCCTTTAAAAAAAAGGTCATCGCCTACAGTCACTCCCAGATTTTATACTTTTTGTCCTAAAATTGTAGTGTTCTTTAAAAAAAAAGTCATTACCTTAAAGCATTGCCGGATTTTGCAGTTTTTGTCATGATTTTGTAGTAATCTCTAAAAAAAAGAGCATCACCTCAAATCAGTCTCTTAATTTTTGCTTTACATACTAAAACCAAGATGTCTACTAAAAAAAAAGAAATGTCTTCGTTTCGGATCGGCCCCAAATTTCTCTAATTTTATACCATTTCTCATTAAATTAAAAGAACATATACCTCATCGCGCAAAAGTTCGTCATGCAACGCATAACTTGCATGACCTGACCGCACGCCACTGATGTACGATATTTATGGATTTGCAGAAAACAAAAAAGGACTGCTAGATTTGGGTTTGAATAAAATAAAATAAAATAAATTCGAATTGGGATTAAAGATTTATATATTTTATCCAAAATTGAATCCGAATTAACGCTTTTTATATTTTCTCAGTAGTTTGCGGGAAAACATTGGTCAAGTTAATGAAACGAATAATAACTGTAGCTGATTTCGAGTTTCAGATAGAAACTCTAAGTTTTTATAAATAAAAAGAAAAAAAATTTGAAGTACATTTTGGTTCAAAAATTTTGACGATACCTATCGCCCGTACAAACTTTCATATTTGTAATTGTTTTGTCTATCAATGCCTGACTAAGACATTTAATATCTTTTTTAGTTTAATTTATTTTCTGTTTGTACTTGAAATAAAATAAAACCAAAATAAAATATAAAATTAAGTAATTTTAGTGTATGATTAACAAAGAAATTAGTTATTTTATTTTCTCATTTCTTATCATTTGCATAGTTTTTTAAAACGTTATGCACCTAAACCTTAAATAGAGTAAATTGCCTTTTTAAAAAACTATTTTATTTTCAATCCATAATTTTGCTAAGCATAATTTTGAAATTTAATGCTGGAACAATGCTTGTAATAGAATCATGTTTATTTGATATCTTATTGGTTTTAAAAAAGTTTTATTGGTAAAAAAATCAGTTTAAATGTTAGTGAAGTTAATGGAATAATGAGCATTATTTGTGATTATGCATTTTAAATTAATGCATTAATTTAAGAAAATATGCATGCACAAACTTTTAAGCACAATGTGTATACTCAAAAAATTAAACAACTGCCTAAACTCTGAACATCTTTATCAGCCATTATAATTCTATCAAAACCTGGACAGCAATTTTTGGATTATAAGCAAAATAGTTGTATTCTTTATTATGAATATTTATTAATACTACTAATAATATCTATATTTGTTCACTCAATAAATCTTATAGCTTATTCTTGTATAGTTTTATCAAAAAGATAGCTCAATTGGATGCTTTGCAACTTTTAAAAAAACGTTGTTTACTTTATCAGCTAATGATGCAGCATATCCTTTTTACCTAACTTTCTCTAAAAATTCATGCTTGAATGCTTTGTGTATCTGAATTTAAATATCTAGACTTATCATTTTTTACTTCAACATAAAGTGTATGCTTGCAGAGCCTAAATGTAAATGAAAAAATAATGAAAGATAATTAAATAATACATATGGAAAAACAATCAAGTTAGTTTAAATTTGGGTCTCTTCAAAAAGTTACCATAAGCGATTTTTTTTTGGTGAAACTAACTTGAAATTTTCCTTTCAGCAACAGTATTGAATAAGAAGAAACCAAGAAAAAATGGATCTTTCAAAAAGCAATAGTAACTGCAAGGGGATCTAGGTTAGTTTTGCAACCAAAAATTGCTTATGATGATTTCTTAAATAAATGCTTAAATTTATTGTTTGCTGCCTAGTAGAAAATTTGTATCAATTGCACTATTAGCTGAAATTTATAAGAAAGCAAATTAGAACTTGAAAGTGTGTATCTGTGCTACTTAGGTCCTCTCAAATAAATGTCTTTGAAATGAAAAAATATTTCCAACACCATTTTATCTGTTAGTGATTAAAATAACTTTAACTTATTTTTGCAAATATTGCTAAAGTAGGTTGTTATTTTGGGTCTTTTTAATTAGCAACTGTAAACAATTTTAAGGGCAGTGAGCTCGGGTTCGGCGTGCGTGATGCACAATGCCACAGGTGGTACTCTCTAGTGCCATCTGTCCCAAACTCGATATATTACAGCATCTGGTCATACGGCGTGCGTGATGCACAATGCCGTTCCTACCAGTGCAGTCTTGCACTTGGTAGGAACCACAAACCTTATAAACAATTTTTATAAGTGAAACTGACCTGGAAACCCCTTGTGGTTACTATGGTTTCTTGAGAGATCCTTTTTCTCTTGGTTTCTTTTTTATTGCCTCTTAGTGGTGTTGGAAAGATGCCAGGTTAGTTTCACTTACAAACAACAGTTATGGTCTCTTCTTGAAGAGACCTGTTATTTTTTTATATCAAGGTTGGTTAATAGCATTATTCAAATAGTTTGATGAAATTTGATACTTCTGTTCCATATTTTATTCTTTTGAGCAATTGTCAAGTCTACTTTATTTGGCAAATTTTTATTAATAATTGATTAAGATGTTAACTGCAGCGTGACCCACTGGTGGTCACAGGAAGGTGCATGTGCCCCACCTGTGGGCACAAATATTGTTTAGACATAGCAATGAATAGCATGCCCACATGTGGCCATATCACATACGAGAGAATAAATGGTATTCACACAGTGGCATGGCCACATGTGGACACACAATTTTATTTCACTAATACATAGTACTGTAGTTACTGTTACTAAAACAGCACACACCACTCTTCACCATAGCTCTCGGCAAACTGTTGTGGGAAGAGTTTGAAAACTCTTGCAATGCAGCTATCGCCTCTATTTGGCCCACTGCAGTTAACAAAGTTAATTATTGTTTAAAAATTATCTCAAGGTAAAATATGCTATTCTTGGTAAATTGGCAAAAACTTTCTATTTACGGTAATTACATTTTGGTAGAATTTTTATTGCTTTATTTTATAATCTAGTGGGTTTAGTAAGATATAGGGACTAATTATTTCCTCATGCTCAAGGGTCATATGCTTTTTAAAAATGATTGAAAGAATAGTAAATTTTTATTAATGCTTTTTGTGGTAAAAAATATCTTAATTTGCTTAATGTTCCCACTGACTATGCTACCTTGAGTTTTACATATTTTGTGTGCAACACAAAAAAAGTAAGTAAAATTAATTTGTATATGACTTTCAATTTTAGGTGTGTTTGTATTTTTTATTTTTTAATAACTCTATTATTTATATTCTAATATTAGCTTAAATAAAGTTTTTAAAGAGCAAAATAACAATACCTTTTAATTTGATATATTATGGGTAATGATGCATCATCACAATATGGAAAAAAAATTGAGAACAATATGAATGTGACATGGACAAAAGCAGATGTTACTTGTCCTTTTCTCCCTAGGGAGGGACAAGCCACAGCAGTAATTGGGAGTTGTTTGTATATGTTTGGTGGTGTTATATTATCACAAGCCAATGATGAGGAACCTGTCACAGAATCAGACGAGCTAATTGTTTATGATGTAAAGTTTAAAAAATGGTCAAAAGAAAGTTCATTGGGTAAATGTCCCAGCCAACGTTCTGGTGCAACTATGGCATCCATTAAGCAATCCTTGTATCTTTTTGGAGGACTTAGCCAGTTGTCAGGGTGGTTGAATGATTTGCATGTATATGATACTGTTACCAAAGAGTGGAATGAGATTGATGTTTGTAATGTTCCTAGTCCAAGAGATAAAGTCATGTCTGCAGCAATAGGTGATAAAATTTACATTTTTGGTGGTTTTGGGCCTGTACCAGATGATGAAATTGTTGATGATGATGATGTAGTGCTTGATGATGATGATGATGATGATGAGTATGAAGACATGGATGAATTGCAGGAAGTGAGAAATTGTCAAGATGCTGCAAATTTTACCTGGTCTGATCATCTTTATGTATTTGACTCTATAGCTAAAACCTGGTCTTTAATAAATGTTGAAAATAATAAACTGCCCACACCTCGTGCAGCTCACAGCCTTACCTATATTAGAGAGAAGAGTGGCAGTGATTGTTTATATGTCTTTGGTGGAAGAGATGCACAATCAAGAAGAAATGATTTATGGAGATTTAATATTGCTGAAAGTGAATGGAAAGAGTGTAAAAGCATTGGCTGCCCTCCTCCACCTTGCTCGTTTCATGCAGCTGCTGCTGTTTGCCATCGATTGGTTATTTATGGTGGTAGGGGTATGAAAGATCAACATTTTAATGAACTTCATATATTTGATACTGAAACAAGCCAATGGTTGCAGCCCAAAACTACTAAAAATGACGACAACTTACAAAATAAATCTGCAGATCCCCCTGCTATTGGTTTACATTCATTGTGTGTTACTGATCTTAATGTTGTTCTTTATGGCGGCAGTAGCGAATTAGATCCTGCAACTGGCACTTGCACCAAAGTTTTCAATGACGTTTACACCGTACCAGTCAGTGATATTTTGTCTGGTGGTGCAGTTCAATTAAAAGAAGGCAATGAGACTAATGAAAGCATCCAATTGTCTGTACCAGGGATTTTAAATCTGAAGCCGAATAGTACTGCAGAAGCAAATGACAGCTAAAATATAAAATCTGTAACAGCTGTAATACTTGGTTGAATTAAGCTTATAGTTATTATTCATAACAATGCGGTTAAAACAAAGGTGCTAGATTTTCACAAAACCAACTTATCGTTTGACTGAAGCTTTTTTATTGAGCTTTGTTAATTTTCTTCAGTTACGTTTTTATCAATCATTTTGCTCGATTTCATGCGCGCTTTTGTCGTTGCTTTTGTTTGATCGCTTTTTGTGTTCCGTTTCCTAGCGCTTCGCTCTATCCATCCGGTCATGTCGCAACCTTTGGTTCTATTACAGGGTTTAGAAACATGCGGCGCGCAAGATATTTCAATGTGGCGTTTATTTGTTTAATTTCCAACACAAAAAAGAGTTTGTTGTGGCCCGCGTGTGGTTGGAAAGAAGCATGTCAAAAAAGCTTTAGAATAAACCAGTGCTTCGCAATCCGTGTGCCTCGTGTTTTTCTTAGTCATTACTAGATTTTTGGAAGGAAAACGAGGAATTTTGATACGTTTTCAAAGTGACGACCTTTTTTTGTCATCAATAGTTATTTTGAAGAAAAACGATAAATTTAAACGTTTTCAAAGTGATGACCCTTTTTTTAGTGATCACCAGTTTTTGGATCAAAAAAATGTTTAATTATTCCATAATATATGCAATGCAACATGATCAAACTTAGGGCAACCATTAATAAAATCTGGGCAAAGCTGTATTGCTCTCCTTATTTTATGCGGCCAGCTCTTAATTTTTAATTTTAAGATGCCATCTGGGAGTGCGATCAGGTTCCCCACCCCTGTTTTATTAGATAATGCAATTATTTGAGGCAGTCTTTTTACTTTAAAGCCTAATTTTAAGCAGTTTTAAATTTTTTTAGTTTTTATGCAGTCAACAGCTAGTTCGCTATAAAATATTTTTCAAACAGTATCCGTGTTTTTCTGCTCTGTTGTTAAACAATTTATAACTTGATAAAGTTCAAATAAGTCCAATAAATAAATTGCGATATATGCCTGTGAAATAATAAAAAGATTGCAACCCATGGTTGTGTCAAAAGTGTTGTTAATTATACGCTATTATTCTTTTAAAAAACAGCGTAACGCTCATACATCTAAAAAAAATTGCTTTGTTCTGTTTTTTAAAACGATTTAATTAATGGTTGTTTGAAATTTCTGCTAATCTTGTTTGCCATATTCACTTGTAGTAATATTTTATAAGCTTGCGTGAAAATAATACCATAAATAAATACTTTTTTGTTTTAATATGGTTATTACAGTTTGTTTGCGTGAGCACCTAGTTCTGTTGCATGCTTTTCTTTTATCTGAAGTTTTTGCTAATCTTTCGCCTTCATTATAGATAATTGTGTCATTCGCATGCTGTTGAATTCATTTACCTGTAGACGGTGGTAAATAGCTGACCTTCGCAAATTATTAAAGCATTTATTCTAACAAAGAAGTTTCCAGATACTTACTGGCTTACTGTTTGTAGCAATATTTCTAGCATAAGGAAAAATTATGATAAACAAAACACAAACGCTGTCGACGTCTACTGCATCATTATACGGTGTTTACTTTCACTGGATCATTACGGTTATTGGTTAATGCAAACAATGTTGTGTTTTGAAATTTTTGGCATCTTTAAGGGGTTGAAAAGTTGTTGATCAACATTTTTTAATTTGATGTCAACATTTTTGTCTTAAAATTGTGTGACGAAAAAGTAAATATTTTGAAAGAATTTTACTGCCTCTAACTGTTTGACTGTGGCTTTATAACTGATATTTTGTATGTGGTGAGAGCGTCTTATTGATGGCAAACATGATCGACGCTGTCAAAACCCATTCTGTTGCGTACTTGGGAAAGACTACGGTATTCTCTGCTTAGCGGTCTTAACAAGCAGCTCTAAATTTGGTTATACGGTATTTCTAAATGAAAAATTTCAACTGGACTACAATATCTTGGCATTTCGGAAAGCAGGTAGGGGTAATCGCCTAACGTAGTGCTTCATAACCTTTTTTGTGGCAATCCAATTGTTAGGCGAAAAGCAAAGCTTTGGCGACTAATCTTTCTTACAGACTTTTTGAACACAAGACAATTTAACATACGCCTAAACAAAGTCATTTAAAAATCATCACCATACGACTGTACAAGAATGCACCGGACTGAGACGCAATAAAGAACCAGTCAAACTAAGGTCAAATGGCAACAAAAATAATTAAATTTTGAAACTACTGCAGTCGTCAGCGACCCAGAGTTTGAGAAGCACTGACTTAACAGTTGCCCTACATATTAGCACCTCCGCCAGCTTAGTGCGAGTCAAGAGACCAAATGTTAAAAATAAAAAAATGCTTATGCAATTCACATTGAAAATTAGGAAAAAAATTAGTTCTTTGGCATAGCAATCATTATAATTTTATATTTGTTTAATTTCCAACACAAAAAAGAGTTTGTTGTTTATTTATAGCTATCAGCCTCAACAACGTACCAGCAGAGTGGGTGCAGACGATTAAAAAAAACTTAATACTGTAGTATATAATAGTTACTAAAAAATTCTGTATCACCTCGATAATTTTCCCGTCAAATAAAGTGAGATATTTAATTAATATTGGTTCCTTTGGTGGCGAAGTCGATTTCGACGTATCGTAGATGGTCCTTGTAAAGTTAATTTTTTGTATTTTGTTTCATGGCACAAAAAATTTTAACAATCATTAAAAAACCAACCAATGTATTGTCCAAATTGCTGTACAATATTTGCCTTCTAGATTGCGACGCAGATGTTTGTCATAATAAACAAAAAACGCTCTGTGTTGGCCAAGACTATGCCATAAACAATGTTTAAATTGACGCAGTTTATAGTGATATTTTAGGCTATTAAAGACATTTCATCCAATTTCTCTCATCAAATCACGAATTTATTTTTTGTTTTATTAATAGAAAAACCGGCGAGGAGTAACACAGGGAAGTAATCCCAATCCGTAGTCTTAAAAAACCTCACATTTTTGGAGTATGCACTATAGACAAAATGACGATAGAACGCTTCTACATCAAGATAAACCAATCAAACATTTACGTAACTCTGACTAAGTCATTTTCTCAACCTTAAATCTTTTTCTACAAGCCAGTTGCTCACTAGACGGGTAGAACACAATAAGTTTTAAATTAATGCCGGGAGTTAATTAGCAAAAATCAAGCAAAATCGGAGCTCATATCATCAGCCTTCACGTGGCAGGTCCCGATAACTGGCAATGGCCAGGCTAGAAAGGATAGATCCTTGGCTTCGGAAGAGAAAGTTACTCAATAAGTCCACAATTCCTAGATACAACCCTTTTGTGACATAATATAACATTTAAATGCTGAAGCCTAGGCGCAAATAAGATCTGCGTTATCAGCCACCAGACACAATGCTCTTGTCATCCTCTTACAAAAGACCAATAGCGCTAATGCAGACCAGCTAACAATATACTTCACACTGGTTGGTTGGGTCTTAAACAAGAAGCATGGCCTTGCTACGTTTGTCCACGAAAAACTCAGGTGGACCCTTGTGGATCAATCTTTGGAACGATCAACAATTAAATGGTTATGTGTGGACATTGATAGTTGCAAGAATTTTCAATGTCTACAAACCACCAAATTCGCAACTCACACTAACAGTCATTTCAGTGTTCCCATACCCCTGTCTTTATGAAGGTGATTTTAACTGCCAGCACACGGACCGGGGCTATAATCAATTTCACTAGCCCAAACGGAGAATGCCTGGCTGACTGGGCAGACAAGAAAAATTTTTCCCTCTTGTAAAGTCCTAAAGATGCCCCAAGTTTCTTGTCTGGTGGCTAAACACTTGAACCAATCCCGACCTGGCTTTTGCTAGTGAAGATTTAAACAGCTCCGAACTGAACGGACGTACTTTCCAGAAGCCCAGCATTGACCATCACTAATAACGGCCTCAAAAAACCTGGCCCTTCAAATGAGCCGTACAAGCGTTACAACTCAAGGCCAACTGGGAATTATACGGCCTCATCACAAACCAGCTATCTCAGAAATTACCATCTCCTGGCTCTAGCTCTACTGATGAGGCTTACCAGGACTTTTGTAATACCATCTTTGCTGCAGCAAAATTGTCAATCCTACGCGGTTGCCGAAATAATTACAGACCGTATTGGGATGCGAAATGCGAACACCTCTACCAGGTTTTTTTAAGGACTCCACAGGGTGAAGTAATAAGTTCAGCTGCTTCCACTGCAAGCTATTTTTTATTTTATTTATTTAATCTCTATATTTATCCTCCTGACTCGAAGGAAAGCGACGGAGCCGCTAATACATAGGGTGGCAATTACCCCGACCTGCTTCCGGAGATACCTAGATATTGCTGTCCGCTTGTAATTTAATAGAAATAGAAAATTCGCTGGTCCGAGGCTATCAATAACATCGACTTAGTCGGCTGGCACGAAACATAATTAACAAGTTGACTGGCAGAAACAGACACACACGCCGCCTCTGCCCATTACCGCCAATTCGATTGCCTCGCAGTTGGTTAAAATTGGAATAGGCATACAAAACTACAAACCGCAAGTCAGCCACACTCGTCATTGGAGAGATGTCCCTACTCTGGAAAATTCCAACACCGCCTGACAAATGTACCTCTGAGATTTTACTCCGGAAGAATTTGCCAATGCCCTCCAGTTGTTAAAGTCTGGAAAAGCTTTGAGCCCTGTCGCTCTATGCCCAGAGCTAATACTTCATGCCGCTCTGCTTTGAAATCCTGGCTAAACAAGTTCTGTCTTCCTGCATGCGCCAACTTAAGTTTCCAAAATTTTGGAGGAGAGCACCAGTGGTTGCCATTTCAAAGCCGAATAAGCCATTAGGGGACCCAAAAAACTATAGAACTATCCCTTTGCTTTGTAGGCCTATTCCCTTTAAGATCTTTAAGAGACTAATCTATGCAAGCGTGGAACCAATTATATACCCACTAATAGAGAACAAGCTGGGGTTCGGCGCGGAAGGTTGACCGTAGATTAAGTCACTTTTCTAACTGAAAAATTTAAGGATAGTTTTTCGGCCAAAAAAGACCGGCGCTGTGTTTGTCAATCTCCCAGCAGCCCACGATACTGTATGGCACCGTGGCCTCACCTGCAAGCTACTTCATCTTCTTCCTAACAGGCGCAGGGTCTCATTGATTATTCGTAATCGCAGTTTTATCCTCACCACCGGTGCCGGAAAACAAAGCAACTTACGACGCCATAAAAATGGCATCCCACACGTATCAGTCCTGGCTCCACTCTTGTTTAATATCAATACATATGACCTGCCAGTCACAATTGGAAGAAAATTTGCTTTTACTGATGATCTGGCCATCAATTGCTACATTCAAGCAACTGGGTGGCGTTGGAGGTGACCCTTACTCAGGACATGGCAACCCTATCCCTTAATCTTTACAAATGGAAACTCAAGCTCAGTACAAAAGAATATATCCGCAGCTTTCTATTTTTATAAGGAGGCACGACGTAAGCTTAACATCTTTGGCAGCAAACAGGTCCTACCGTTTTGTGCTAAACCCACTTATCTTGGCATAAAGCTGGATAGGGCACTTACATTTTGCCCATATTTAGAGTCACTATGAAAGAAGTTAACATCTTACGTTGGGCTTCTAAAGCGATTAGCTGGATCAAGCCAAGCTGCGGTGTGAATTCCACAGTACTCGGCACAGCCACTCTTGCTTGTTTTATATTGGACAAATGAATACTGTGCACCTGTTTGATGTCACAGTGGCTATACTCGCCTTGTTGACGATGCCTTGCGCATAGGGACCGGATGCTTGCATTCCATATCAACGGACAACCTTTTTATCTTCCAACCAACTGAGCTTCGCCGCCAAAAAGCGGTACTGTTTCCAGCTCGCCGCGCTTAGAAGCCAGAACACTTTCTATATAAAAGGTTCCTGTCTTTACTTGGTGGAGAGCTGCGACAACTTAAATCAAGACACTCATTTGTGCCTGTTGCATTGGAATTGCTGAACAAAGCTGCCCAGTCAGGCACCAGTGTAGCACGATGGGCGGAATACAGATGGAGCATAAAGTGGAAAGAAAACGACTCTCGTTTTCATATGCATTTATCAAGGATTTCAGCCTAATGCCACTGAGAATTAGCTTTTCCAGACATGCGTAGGTCAAGCTTAACCGCCTCCGAACCCGTGTTGATCTATTCCGCTCAGAAACGCACAAATGCGGTATGATTTCTACGGCAGCTTGTGAGTATGACGCAAAGGAGCAGACAGCTGAGCACATATCTTGCATCTTGCCTCATCTATCACTATCTATGACAGTGATGGCAAAACTATGACAGGCGTGTCACTAGTGACACGCGAAGAGATTTTGTCTGACACACTAGTGAAAAATTAACTGGAAATTTTCGGTGGTCCCTAAAACGAGCATTGTGTCAAAAAATGACTGTAGTTGAGCTGATATCCCAGATTTGGCCATGTTGTTTTTATTTTTTTACTCAAAAAAGTTTTGTTTATGCCATTGTCGTTTATCGTTTTTGTGATGTAATACATGTAATCGTGTATCACTTGGTAATTTTATTGTAATTATCCTTTCACCTAAAGCAGTGGTTTCCAACCTTTTTTATACGACGGCACACTATTAAGCTGTTTAAATTTTCGCGGCACACCAATCATATTGATTAATAATAATCATGTTTACCACTACGCGCCGATGCTTAGTGAAGCGTAACTACGTTCGGGAACAAAAGATTAGAGAAAGCCGTTTGCTTTTTTACTCTTTTTGTGTGATGTCACATTCAATCCAACGGAATGAACACTGAGTAAAAAGTTAACAAATATTTAAAAGAACATTCTCTGGACACTTTTTTATAACGGTTTTATCTGCAATGGTAAGTTTGAAATTAACTTCAGACCATTATGAACGTTCAGATCGTTCAGATCACAACAGTCGGCAGCGTGGTTGAGTGGTTTAAGCACCGGACTGATGATCAGCATGGTCTCAGTTCAAAACCCACTTGCGCCATTCTGTGAGTCCTTGGGAAAGACACTTTACGGCACTTTCCCCTTCTGGGTGGTCTTGACAAGCAGTTCTAAATTGCAATCATATCTCTACTAAATTACTAGCGGACAGCAATATCTTGGCATCTCCGGAAGCAGGTCGGGGTAATTGCTTACCCTATGTATAGCGCCTCCGTCGCTTTCCTGCGAGTCAGGAGGATAAATATAGAGATAAAAATAAAAAATTTCTAGTTTCTGATCATATTGAAGTGCAATTTGCAAATACTGCTTTATTAACATATACGCCTAAGTAACAATAATGTGATTATTAAAATGATTGATATAAGTTAGTAGATTTAATAAACATAATGATAATCATCAATCTCTTACTGATGACATCGCTGCTTGAACACTGCAAATAATTAAGAATTCGCCCTGCTGGACACAACCGCCAGCCGGGTTAATAGTGACTACAGCCATTCAAGGCATATTTTTTTACTTGATAATTTTTTAAAAAATCGAAACATATGGGAAGCTCACCTTTAACCCTATTTTCCTCAACGGCAGGGCTTCTAAAGCCCAGCCTTTGCAAAAACGTTTGTAATTACTTCATCTTTTGAGATACAATTCAGGAATTTCTTGACTTTTCCTAATTTAAATTGCTGAATAAGATGGTACTATTTTTAGGTGTCCCTAAACAAGGGTTAACGGGTAAAATAGACATTTTTTAGAAAATTTGTTAATTATTGCTTGTTTTCGCAAGCAGAGCGTGAAATTTCAATTTCACGCTTTTATTAAGTGACATGAATTTTACCAAGAATTGGCTTTGCGTGACGAAGCGAATTACGTCGTTTGGCGATGCAGAACTTATTTTATGTAAATCGCATTTTCTTTTTTTGAGCTTTTTGTGATTGCTTGGAAATACTTTACACATATACATTTTGTTGTACAAAACAATTGTTGTTGGACTGCTTGAATACCAATCAAGCGGACAAAATTCAATCTTTACACTATGCATTTTTATAAAACTTTATTGTACCTATTCATTCGTCGGAAAAAGTAAATGAATTAACTAATTCACATTTTAGATCTTATGCTGACGCTTTTAGACAATTAAACAACACCTGACTGTTTATAATTGCATTTCACGTTGCATTTGAAATAACAGGCCGTTTCTAAGTTTAAAATTTTCTGACAATGAAAAATCCGACGTATTTTTTATGTATAAATTTACTTGTTTGAAAAAGTTTTGTAAAAAAATTTATAGCTTTTAGATGTGGGCTTTGCAAACAGAAAACACAAAATAAAAACAAGACGTTTGATACGATCGAATTTCAATGAAACAGGGGTTTCCAACTTGTATAAATTCATGACGGTTTTAAAGTCTGAGATTAACACAAATGACTTCTTTCTTCCAAAAAAATTTTCTCGCCAAAGTTTAAAAAAACGGTTCTTACTCATTGCAAACTTTTTGATAAATTTATTTCGAAAGTTAAATAAAGACCAAAAACCTGAAAATTCGAAAAGAACTTTTTATGTAAACATAAAAATCCTTTTTGGTCTTCATGTACCTTTCGCAATAAATTTTATGTTTGAACTCAAAATGTCATTCAAAAAAATTTTTGATATAACTCCTGGTCTAATATGATTATTCTACAGTATTATATTCAGACGTCTTTGTAGTTTTCACTACAATGACTCACTAATTGGAAACCTTTAAATAAAAATTAACTTTGATATCTTAGTTACGGATGACCTACGCTGTTTACAAAGATTTTTCCACGTAAAACCAGATAAAGCTCCGGGTCCTAATTTTATGTGCATAGAGCTTATAATCTATGTTAGAGCTGCTTTGAATTCTTGATTATATAACTTTCTCTTTTCCTGATTGCGTCAACTCCAATTTCGAAAATCTACGAAAGAGCGCTTGTAGTCGCGATTTGAAAGACAAAGAAGACTGTATAAAACAGTGGTATTATATATATGTATATAACAGTTATGATGGGAGCAGTTAAGATTATCAAATATATTCGGAATCGTGTATTGCATTAAAGGGTTTTTGAGGCACTGTGTGAGCGCATGGGTTTACAACATCACCATCTCATTTTTTATGCAAAAGTGATACGGTTTTGGAGAGGACGCGTTCTTGCGCGTCTTTTTGATTTAAGAAAAGCACATAAATTTTTACGGGAGTGAAAATTCCCTATTAAAAGAACTTTGATTCAAAAAGATGTGAATAGGCAAACTTGCTTACTTAGCATATGTATTCAGCTGCTTGAATAATTGTAGTGGTTCTCTTCAAGGTTATTGCATCAACATATTTAAAGTGTGCAACAAAACTTTTAAAAAAAGTTGTTTTTTTGTAACAGATGTTTGCAAAAAAGCGACATTGATATGTTTCCAAGTTTGCAAGATTTTGTGGCAAGTACCTCTTTTGACACTAAAGAGTTAGTTGTTATTATAAATCAACACTAAAAAGGGTAAGTCATTAATTTTTGCCTATATTTTTCCGAAAATAAGATCCTCAAAAGAAAAAGTTTTGGATCGTTAATCTCTTTACAGAGGATATAAAGTTGTGCAATCCTAACGCTGCTAAAAAAGAATCGCTGATTGAACTCGTTTGCGATACCAAGTTAAAAATTGCATATAAAAACTTACCACTTTTACAATTTTAGACTTCACTTAAAAACAAATATATACAACTTAATAAAAAAGCAATTAAACTGCTGCTAATTTTTTCTACGGCTTATCTGTAAAGAATAGGGTTTGGGTTGGGGTTAGAATGCTCAACCTTATCTAAACAAAACTTAAACAAAACTTAATCAATCTAACCCTATATAAGAAAAGCTTTTCGGCTTTATCTCTTATCAAAACCATAGAGAAAAATTGAATGGATATTCAAGTTGAAGTTTGCCCAGAGGCGCCGGAAAAATTTTTGACGGCGGGAGGTAAAGATTTAAAACAAAAGCTCCTCTTTTTGGTTGAATAAAAAAATTGTAGTTAAGACTTCAAAACTAAATAGAATCGTCCGAAATTAAAAGTCACGTGATCGAAATACAGTTAAAGACTAAAAAAAAGGTCATCACTCTGATTTGCACTCTCATTGTTTCGCTATGACTGCAATAATCACTCGATGATTAGCAAAGTTTCAAAGTTAAGAAAAAAAGGCAGTCGTTTGGTTAATAAAGTACTAACAATAAATGTAAAATATAAAAATCGTTTTGTTTGTATACAAGAAAACCGAAAGTTCATTAGGTGAACGAACTTCCGTAAATAGGAGATAAACCTTTTTTTAGTCTTCAACTAAATTTCCAGGTCATGCATCTGCGTACCTGTTCGAAATACATTTGAAGACAAAAAAATGTTGTCACTGATTTTACCACCTATTCTTTTTTTGTTTTTAAAATATTTCGAACAGGTACGCAAATGCATGGCCTGGAGAGTTAGTTGAAGACTAAAAAAAGAAATTTCATTTCCTGTTTACAGTAGTTAGTTCACCCAATGAACTTTCGTTTTTCTTGTATATATTCAGAAAATTCACTCAGATTTTACCACCTATTCTTTTTTTTTTTGTTTTCAAATATATTTCGAACAGGTACGCAAATGCATGACCTGGAGAATTAGTTGAAGACTAAAAAAGAAATTTCATCTCCTGTGTACAGCAGTTAGTTCACCCAATGAACTTTCGTTTTTCTTGTATATATTCAGAAAATTCACTCCGTTTTTACCACCTATTCTTTTTTTTTTTGTTTTCAAATATATTTCGAACAGGTACGCAAATGCATGACCTGGAAAGTTAGTTGAAGACTAAAAAAGAAATTTCATCTCCTGTTTACGGCAATTCATTCACCTAATGAACTTTTGTTTTTCTTGTATATATTCAGAAAGATTTTTATGTTTTATATTTATAGTAAGTACCTTATCAACCAAAAGAGTGCCTCTTTTTTCGATTTTGCGCCCTTGTTAACTTACTGTTTTTTTGCTGTTCTCAAATCATTGTTTTAAAAACTTTGTTACATTTAATTTCGGTCGAATTTCTGTAAGTGTAGAGACAAATCGAACCCAATGCTTTTGTACTGCAAATTCAAAGGACACTATTTGTCCCCTTGTGCGCCCCCGCTTCTGGCGCCCTTGACTTTGCCTTTTAAAAACTTCAATAGAGCCACTTTTACTACGTATTATATCAAGAAGGCAGCCGCAAAGTTCACATTAAATGGAGTTCTTCTGATGCTAAATGCTCACTTTTGTTATATTAAAATTTTTTTATCAATTTATTGCGTTTATTACAATTTTGTCATTAGAAAAAATTACCGGGTCACAAGATTATTTTGAAATATTACCGGTCCGAAGCTTAAAAAGGTTGAGAAACACCGCTCTAGACCCGTACTCCGCTACTTTTTCGAACCTGCGCCACACTTTGAAAATTTTTTACATTAGCAGAACACCTGGACCAGGTGTAAAGAGCTAAATTTTGAATGCTTTCTGTTACCTGAAATTTCATTTGGATGTCTTAAAAAACCTAAAAATTTCAATCTAAACTCTAAAAATAAAGTGATGACTTCTTTTTTCATCTGAAGTTACCAATTTGCGCATATCGTGCACAATCGAGCCTGGGTGAAAATTGATCAAAAAATTTTTTTGAAGTTTGAAGTTTGGACACATCGGTTTTGTTGCACAATACTCAGTTTTCCCATGGGGATTTCCCTAGGTGTTTTCAGGATATTAGAAGAACATTGCAAAATTCTGGCGCAATCTATTACTAAAAATACCACAAACAAGTCAGGACACGCCTAATAGGTGTTGTTGTGCAATAACTTTCCACAGGTATATAAACTTGTGGTAAGTTATTGCACAACAACACCTGATGGTTCTGGTGATTTGTTTATTCTACTCGTGATTTGTTTATTCTACTATAAAGTTATTGAAGAAAAAAGAACTATTCAAGATGTTCAAGTGTAATATTTGCGAAAATACTTTTACCAGAGAGCGTGTATGTATGCGTCGCCATAAGAAAAACATTCATCAAAAGACAACTAGAGTTTGCTGTAACAAATGCAACAAAACTTTTACCAGACCTGATAGTTTGAGAGCACATCAGAAAGTATGCTGCAAGTGTCGTCGTTGCAACAAACAATTTGAGACGTTGAACTTGTTAAGCAACCATAATTGTTTCACCAACGTTTCTAAGGAAGCACCGCCAATGAAAAAATGCAACTCTGTTGCGGCCAGCCACGGTAAGTTTATATTCGATAATCAGTTTGTTTGTAACCTAAAGATTGATGTTTCTCATAGATAGTGGAGAAGCACCCCCAAGCAAAAAGGAAAAAATCGTTTCTTCTCAAAATACCAATGGTAAGTTTTTATAGAAAGCGAGTTAATTTTTAAATAATTCTTGTCTTTGTTGTAGAACCCCAGAATTCTACTAAGGATTCAGTTAAAGTTGGAGAGCTAAACTCAAACGATAAGTTTTGATATAAAATTTTTGTTTTAAAACTAATTGTGGTTTTTGTTAGATCGGTCACAAACTGGGACTTTGGTACCGGTACCGGACCTTTGGTACTGGACTTTGGTAACTGGTACCTTGCTGGAAAATTTGTCAAAAATACCGGCTGAAAATTTGCAGGAGGTTGCAAACAGTAAGTCTATTTTCACAGTTTGATTTTGAGATACTATAAATTTTATTTTTTGCAGAAATCATAGAGGAGCCTCCAATGAAAAAATTGAAAACCAAACCTGTTGAAATTACCGATGTTACGTTTTTATATAAAAGAGTTTGATTTGAAATTAATGTTGGTTTTTCTTAGAAGCTGAAGACCGCCCAGAAAAAGTAACGGAACCAGACGAGGAGATCAACATTCTCATGGGAACACATTTTTCCAGCATCCGGACTTTCTCCAAAAAAGGAAAAGTGCAATCAATTTTTAATTTTTTATACAACCAAGATTTGAAAGTACTAATTTCGAAAATTGTTAATCAAATTTTAAAATTTCAATCTAATCGTTTTAAATTAAATTGCAGTTTTGCTCATATTTTAAGAAATATAGAAAAGCTAAAATTGCGTTATTACCATGCGTCTTACAATAATAACGTAATGATGGAAACTGCGCGTTTGATCAATAATTGCCAAGAGTTGTTAGAGTTTTTAAATGCGTTGGCGGAAGAGCCATTTTTTGATAAAATTAATCGTCCCGACACCAAGTGGAAAATTGTAAATATCACTAATATTACCTTTTATGTAAACCATATGAAAGATGCCCCTCTTGGGGCCCCAGTTGATTTACTGAATTACATAAAAACAACCATGGTTTACGAAATGTAAGTTCTGGTGGCAACTTGTGGTTTTTTTGTTATTTGGCAGTACACCAAGGAGCAAACCCTGACTGGTGTGAACAACCTGCCAAAAATTTGTTTCGTAAATATTGTACTCGTTTTGGTGTTGTGCCTGCACATTTTGCAGGCATTCAACTTTTTGATTTTCTGCACTTAGAGGATTTTTTGAACTGAAACTCGTTGCGTATGAGCTTGACGGTAAGGTTGCCAAACTGGTCCAGCGTAGCCGCGAGTTCTACAAGGAGACAATGCGATTGAACGTTTACGAAAATCATCTAAGTGTTATTGTAGATTTTGAGCAATATTGTGGTGTGTACCAATGCGTCCACTGCGATAAGTTGTGGACATAAAACAATAATTATTATGGTCATACCAAAAGTTGTACCACCACGGTGCGTAAAGTTTTTTTGGGGGGATTCACAAAAATCCTGCCACTATTTTTGAAAAATTAGAGGAAATAAGGATTGTTGTGCCCCACTGTGACCGTCATTTTCCCTTCTTTGCGCGTTATGATTTTAAAGCGTATTTTTCGAAAAAACAAATTTCTAATGGTTCCATGTTGACTTTGGATGCTTGTCACGTCCCTTTGAGCGTTGCAATAGCGAGCAACGTCCCTGGCTACGAATCGAATGTTTGTTTTGTTACGGAAGGGAGTGAAGAAGAGTTGGTTCAAAAGTTAATCGATTATTTGGAGAGCCTATCAGAAGTTTCTTACAAGTTGCTTCTAGAAAAATGTAATTACGTGTTTGAGCAGTTGGAAAGGAGAGAAAATTTAAGAAAAGAAAAAATTTTAAACGAATTTAACTCTTATTGTAAGGAATTGGTTGTGCTTGGTTTCAATTTGGCTTCCTACGATTTAAACCTTATTAAACTCACATTAATTTAAATTCTTTTAAAAGATATTCAATTTTTAATTAAAAGGACCAACATTTATCTTTGTTTGAAAACATCCAAATTACGATTTTTAGACAACAAAAACTTTTTGCTCCAGTTTTAGTTACCGCAAATTTTTAGTAGCTTATGGGGCAGAACTCAGAAAGTTTTATTTTTCATGTTACGGCAAGTACTCTGAGTTTCGAACCCGGGTTTATTTTCTGGCTGTGATTTACTTAATTTTTGTTTTGACATTTAATTTGATTCACTTCATTTTTTCACGGCGCTCGCTTGCTAATTGATTGTTGCTTTGACCCGACATTTTCCATTATCTCACTGCTAATTGATTGTTGCTTTGAGCCGACATTTTCCATTATCTCAGCGCTCTCGATTGCTAATTGATTGTTACCTCGAGCTTACTTCTTTTTTTCATAAGTTGGGTGTAATTTGTGTAGTAACGCTTAGTTTTGCTACTTCAGCCTTTGTGGAGCGGTCGTAGATTTACTGTTTGAAATACTGTTAGACGCCGTTGGGAGTGCTGTTGAGGCTTTTGAGCTGTTTTATAATACTGTTGGAAATACTGTTCGATATTGTTAGTTTTGTCGGTCTGCTCCGTGTTAGTCTACAGTTGAAAACCGTCCGACTCTATTATTTCCTCCAATCATCCATTTCGTTCGTCCGTTTTAATTTCGTCCGATTTGTCTTATTTTTGTCCATCCGGCTTATTTCGTCCATAACGTCCGTACATCTTAATTTCGTCCGACCTTATTATTTTCGTCTATCTTATTTACCCGTCCAATTTAGTTCGTCTTATTTCGCATTGTTTTTATATCTTAATACAAATTTAATTCAAATTAAATCAAGGACGCGTACATTTCCGGAGACAGCTACACGGAGTTTAAGACCTCGAAGAACTTACTGTAACATTCCATATGAATTTGTGACTGATCTTGACAAATTAAAAAGTGGATTGCCCGAACACAGTGCTTTTTATTCTTCTCTTTCCAAATCGAACATCACCCAAAAAGAATACAATCTTGTGTTAAAAACTTGAATGGAAAAAGGTTGGAGCTCCCTACATGAGATGCTCATTTACTACAATTTACTGGATTGTGTCCCTTTTGTACAAGCCGTTCAAAACTTACTCCGACCTTATCTACAACAAGGTTTGGATATCTTTAAAACATCTTTTTTGGTTAGCGGAGTGGTTAAGCTGCAAATGATGAAGAAAATTCAAAAAAATACCTTCTTTTGTCTCTTCCCTAAGCGTCATGGAGATCTGTACAAAACCCTTCGATCTCAATTGACAGGTAGATTAAGTTTGATTTTCTGCCGCCTTGCGATTTCTGGAGAAACCAAAATCCGCTCCCACGAAATAGAAAATCCTAAAACCGTCAAAAAAGTTCTCGGTTTGGACGCCAATTCTCTTTACCTTTACGCTATTGCTCAGAATAACCCCACCGGTTATTTTTGTCGCTACAAAGAAGAAGATTTTCGGCCTGACCCTTGTTCTAAATTTGGATATCAATCCTACCAGTGGTTGAGTTATGTTGCCTTTAAGCAAAACACATTTTTGCAAACACGTTTCAATATGGGAGAAAGAAGAGTCAACAAATACAATTTGCCAGTGGACGGTTATTCTGAGGAACAAAACACCGTGTATCAATTTCTCGGTTGTTTTTTCCATTTTTGCGATTGCTGTAATACCAACCGAAATGCTGATGGTAGTTTGCAAGAGGCACATCCCCTTAAAACATTCCTTATGAAAATATTCGGAAAGAAACAGCAGATAATAGAAAAAAATTCGAAGAAGAAGGATTTCGTGTGGTGGAGATGAAGGAGTGTGAATGGTTGAAGTTAAGAAAACAACCAGAAGTTTCTTATTTTCTAAAAACGCTAAAATCAGTAACACCCAAACGGAAATTGACTATTGAAAAAATATTAGAAAGTATTTGAAACGAAACACTCTACGGTTTTCTTATCGTTGACATCCACACTCCCAACAAATTAAAAGAAAAATTTAAAGATTTCCCTTTAATTATAAGGAACAGTTTTATCTCTCGAGAAGACATTGGTGCCTATATGCAAAACGTGGCAGAGAAGCGTCACCTTTTAAAAAAGAACAGAAATATTTAATTAGTAGTTACTTAGCAGAGAAATTTTTAATTAATTCGGAAATGGCCAAATTTTACATAGAAATGGGATTAAAAATCACCAAAATTTACGAACTCATCAAATTTTTCCACAAAAATGTTTTGCTCCTCTGGCACAAGAAATTGTAAACTCCAGAAGATTGGTCGACACAGATAAATCCGAAACAGTAATAGCTCTTACCAAAAAACTAACTGGAAATTCTCTTTATTCGGCTAGCCTATTAAATAAGGAAAAACACAGGAACATTACATACCATTCGGAGGAAACGGTCAACAAAACCATCAACGACCCTCGTTTCATTCATTTGGATGAAATTAAAAAGGATATTTATGAAGTAAAAAGTTTAAAAAACAAAATTGTGAATGATCTCCCTATCCAAATTGGAATCAATGTACAGGGTGTCCCAAAAAAAATGACACCATTTGAGATGCAAATATCTCCAAAAATTATAACTCGAAATCAATGAAACTTGACAGGCATATGAGCAGTGGTGGATATTCCAATTTAGGGGCCCGAGGCAAGAATTTTCAAGAATTGATGTTGTCTGAGAAAAAAAAGAGGTCTGATCTGGGCTTGCATATTTTTCTCCGAAAATTAAGGTGTTCTTTAAAAAAAAAAAAAAGGTCTTCACTTCGATTTCATCTCTGATTTCCCTATTTTTCACCCAAAATCAAGGTGTTCTCTAAAAAAAAAAAAAAAAAGCTCTTCACTCAGAATCATCCTCTGAGCAAACATTTGCAGCGAATCCAAAACAGTATGTACTGTTTTCGAGGGGGGCCCTTAAAATCGAGGGGGGGCCCAAAAAAAGGGGGGGCCTGAGGCGACTGCCTCATTCGCCTCACCCAATATCCACTGCTGCATATGAGTTAATATAATTTATTTTAAAAGATATTGTCATTTACGCGTTGTCGGCAGTACAACACACGTGCTTATTGATTTTCAGAAATTCACAGATTTTCAATGTGTGCTCCTCCTGCAACACGGCAAACGTCTAAGCGATAACCGAGTTCATCCCAAACTCGCTGCAGCATGTCTTCTGTAACAGTCTCTAACGCTGAAGAAATTCTATGCTTCAATTCCACTACGTTTGTGGGCAGAGGAGGGACGTAAACCAAACCTTTTACATAGCCCCAAAGAAAAAAATCGCAAGGGGTCAAGTCAGGTGATCGCGGGGGCCATTTTAGCAAGACACTGTCATCATTTCCAGCACGTCCAATCCATCTTCCTGGCAGATTCTCATTCAAGTAAGCTCGTACTGAAAGTTTCCAGTGGGGTGGAGCACCGTCTTGCTGGAAAATGAAGTCCTCAGCTTCATTTGCAGTGAGTCGATCCATAAGCCAGGCCTGCAGCATATGCAGATAATTGTCACCAGTCACATTCTCATCAAAAAAGTAGGGGCCATGAACATGCTTCTTGGAAATTGCACAAAAAACATTTACTTTTGGAAAATCCCTAACTTGCTCCAATGACTCGTGGGGGTTCTCAAGTCCCCAAATTCGAACATTCTGCTTGTTCACTTTTTCACTAGTGTGAAAAGTGGCCTCATCACTGAAAACCAGTTTTTCATCAAACTGGTCTTCTTCCAGTTTTTGTTGCATATCGATACAAAATTGAATTCGTTTTCGTTTGTCATCTGCTTTTAACGCTTGAACGAATTGCAGCTTGTATGGTCTCATTTGCAAACGTTTTCTCACAATACGCCAAACACTTGATTTTGGAATTTGAGTTTCAAAACTCATTCTTCTTATGGATTTCCTTGGACTGTTTACAAGTTTTCTGCGAATTTGCTCTACGTTTCCTTCTGATATTGGCGTTCTTCCAGATCCTTTTACTCAGCACAAGCAACCTTCTTCTTTGAACTTTTTGTACCATGTCCAAATTTGCTTTTTGTCTGGTACTTTTTCAGATCTTGTTTTTTCAAATCGTTGTGCAAATGCCTTCTGCACTGTCTTGAACGACTGTGTTTTACCATATTCTAGAACACAAAATGCTTTTTGTACACTACTGTATGGTATTTCTAGGCTTAAAATAAGAAATACCTGAAAACCAAAACATGAAAACATATAATATCTGTGTGCATGTAGCTAGAATTTGACACTGTTTGAGTAAGAATGGACATAATTATTACATTTTAAAATGGTGTCATTTTTTTTGGGACACCCTGTATATCTCAATTCAAAACTCCACATATTAAAATTCTTCTATCTATTTCTCAAAAAATACATTCCGCATCGTCATTTTGAGCTTTTATAAACCGATACCGACTCTATTTATTTTAGTATTAGTTAAGAAAATCTGGATGACTGTGTTCCTCCCCATTTAAAACTCAATTATTTTCGTAAGAAGTTAAAGTAGTTGACCACCGAAGTGTGTCCTGAACACGAGGAAGCCTTCATCCAGAGTAAAATCAAAAACATAAGAGTGGGACGCACGACCTTGTTGCTCTTCCTTTGAAGCCTTCAACAAAAGAACATTAGCTAAAATGAAGGTGGAATATGAAGGGAAAAACCAAGTTTGCCTTGCTTCCAAATCCTATTTTGGTCAAGGAGAAACGAACAAACAAGTCTGCAAAGGGGTGTATATTGCCCAGAACCCTCTCCCCTTTGATCAATACTTAAATGTTTTGGAGACCAACAAGCCGCTTCTTGTGGAAAACCGTGGATTTTGAACCAAAGAACACCAAATTTTTAGTTATGTACAGAAGAAAAGAGGGTACAGTAATTTTTATCCCAAGAGGAAAGTGTTGAGTGACGGGGTTCACACAGAGCCGTTAGATTGGTAAATTTTTTCTTTCCAAATTATTAGTTCATCAAAAAAGTCTCATGCACTGTGGGGTTTCCAAAAATTCTTGTATTTTTGTGATTTTTTCCGTGAATTTTTCAACCAGCGAATTTTTATTTTTTCGTGATTTTCTGCCAATGTATTTTTCTCAACCATCAAATTTTCCGTGTTTTTTCGTCAATGTGTTTTTCATCCATGTTTTTTCTGTGTGTTTTTCATTACAAAAGTGGTATGTGATGATGTTTGCTTTCATTTTGTTCCACGACCAGTTAGCGTAATGTCTTTGCGATTTCAAAATCCAACTAGCTTTGTGGTAAGCGGACCTTCCGGAGTTGGAAAGTCTTATTGGGTCCTACGTTTTATAGACAGTCTAAAACAACTTTGCCTTGAAATCAAATGGGTTGTTTATCATTACGAGGTATGGCAAGAAATGTTTGATCGTTACACGGATAAAGTAAACTTTAAACAAGGCATGCCGAGTCTTGAAGACCTAAAAGAAAGTCAACATGCGTTTCTAGTACTAGACGATTTGATGTTTGCCAATTCCGAATTTTTATCCAAGATTTATAGCATCTACTCCCATCACTTTCATTTCAGTGTCCTCATGACTGTGCAAAATTTGTTTTATAAAGGTTTGCGTAAAATAAGTTTCAACGCACAAATTATGGTGCTTTTTAAAAGTTGTAAGGACTTAAACTAAATTGCACAATTTTTACGACAAATCTACCCCAAAACGTATAAAAATGCTCTTGAGGCCTATAAAGACGCTGTTTCTTCCAAAAGAGGTTATTTGGTCATTGACTTACGCTGCGAAACACACGATAACCAACGTCTTCGTTCAGGGATTTTTCCAGAAGATACGCATTATCTTTATCAATAAACCGCTTGCGAAAAAACGGACCCACCTTGCGTTTGCTACAAAAAGCCCCCGCACCTTTGCAAAAGCGTATTCTAGACAAAGCGTCGTCCGAGTTAATACGTTGTCTTTTTGCGACTGCGCTCACAACGTGCTGCAAGGAAACGTCGAGATATCGCATCACCACAAACAGAAATTAAAACCGCACAAGACCAAACTTCGAAAGTTGACTGACCGTAAGGTAGCATTAAAAACAAAACAAAGAATTATACAAAAAGGTGGATTTTTACCCATCTTGTTGTCTGCACTCGCTTCAGTCATTAGTGGTGTATTAGGGAGTCTTATAAAACAAGAAAGTTAATCGCGTTGGAACCTGAAGTGTACGAAAAACTCAAAAACAAACACGAAGTCACAGATAAAAAAGTGCTTTCTGAACTCGACCCAAAAATGCAAGAAATCTTAACGTCCAACCTACCGACAACGAGAAAATAACCCTTTATAACGGGGCGTTGCAAAAGTCAAAGTTATTTCTGAAAAAGTTTTAACCGAAAACACCAGTAAAAAAACCCTTGTCTGAAAGTACGGCGTTAAAGCGTTTCAAAAAACGAACCAAAGCCAAAAAACTATTTAAAGATGCCACTAGCAAAAAAGAATTTAGATTGGAATGAGGACGGTTAAATACTTTTAGACGATCGAGTGGTACTTGGATCTCATATCGACTATTTGTTTCAATCCATCCTAAAGAAACGAGACCCTACTTTACCCGGTGTACGCGAGTTTGAATCGGTGCTATGGGAAAGTGTTTAAATTATTACGATCCTAAAAAAGAACCTTCTTTCTCGGGAACACATCGCTTTCCAAAAGCAACCCAACAATTGTTGCAATCACAAGACACTTATACGCTTCACAAACCCGTACGAAAAAATTTCAAACGCAGAAAAACAATTGTGCCTGGTGCCAACTTTTAAATGCAAGCCGATCTCATTGATTTTTTTTGCTCAAGTCGTAAAACGACCATTATAAATACATTTTGGTGGTCATTGACGTGTTCTCGAAAAAAGCCTTTACTGCTTATTTGAAAACCAAATCAAGCTCGGATATGATCCAGGCTTTTGAGCAGTTGATGCCTGAAATTGGCAAGTTTCAAAAATTGCAGACGAATATGGGACTTGAGTTTCTGAATCGACCCTTTCAAACCTGGTTAAAACAACATCACATTGAACATTTTCACCCTCAAAGTTTCGACAGCAAAGCAACCATCGTTGAACGATTTATACGCACTTTGAAAGAGAAACTATGGCATTATTTTACCTACACCAACAGCTGAAGATACGTGGAAATGCTGACTGTTCTGGTTGAATCTTATAACAACACCTATCACCGATCCATTCAACATGCTTCAAATTCAGTCAACTCTGAAAACCAAGAGACAGTTTGGCTCACACTCAATGCCGACCCCGAGTTAAGAAAACCAAAATTGAAAGTAGGTGACCAAATCAGACTGTCCATGACTCGAATGCGGTTCCGCAAAGGTTACTTACCCGGTTGGACGGACAAATTGTTCCAAGTTGCTCAAGTGTTTCGAGACAATCCTCCTTATTACAAAATAAGACTTACAAGGCGAGTGTTTGGAAGGAACGTTTTACAAAGAAAATTTGCAGAAAATCTACAAAAAGGATAACGTGTTTCGAATCGAGCGTATTCTCCAACAACGCAAACGCAAGAAGGGTGTTGAATTTTTAGTAAAGTGGTTTGGATATCCCACTTCTTTTAATTCTTGGGTGTCCGAAAAAGACATGGTATGTCTCCTTTGACATTGTTTTGTTTGGTGCTCAAGTTTTTGCAACTAACATTGTGCTTTCTATCAGTTTGTACAATTTATCACAAAACAACGACAACAAAAAACTTTGGATTAGTTTACTAAATAGCTCTGTTGGTTACTTGCTCCCTTCGCCCATTCTTACCAAACATGTTCCTCACCCTCCCCAGTAACTCATCCATGGACATTTATTCTGAAAGCAAAGTTTTGGATTACACGGTTCACTTGCCAAAAGAAATCAATTTGTCTGGATCATGGGAGTTGGATCTGTCCAAAATTCTGTACCCCAACACTTGGTACAACATCGACATCAACCAATGCTTCATTTACTACAAACGCGGTGATTTAGAATTGGTAGCAGTGCTTCCACCAGGTTATTATCAACAACCTCAATATGTTGTGTGTCAGATACTTCAGGAAATGAAACAAGAGCTAAAAACAAAGCGCTTGTCAGCGTAGGAGTTTTGAAGAAAACAAACAACTTTCTCTTTGATCTCACTTACAATCCTCAAACGATGCTCAAATCCTCAAATGATGGTGTCTCTTTCGATTGAGTTGGCTTCTATTCTGGGTTTTCGAAAGGATTGGTATCGGGATATTTGAAAGTACAATTCAGCAAGCGTTGCCAACGTGGACACTGTAAACGCCATCTATGTCTATTGTGATGTTATTGAACCTAGAACGGTTGGTCATACTCTTGCACCCTTGATTGGTATTCTTCCTGTAACAGGGAAGCCGGGTGCTTACGTTTCCAAAAGATACGACAAAATACAATACCATCCTGTCTTGAAGAAAAATTTTAGTGACATTCACATCTCACTTTGTGACGATCAAGCAAAATGGATTTGTTTTCGCAAGGGAAAAGTGATTGTGACTTTGCATTTACGACCAAAAAAACTAAATTTCTTATAAAAACCAGGTGCAAAACAAAACTTTGTTATTGCAAGAAATCGATGGTAACAGAAACATGCGGGCCAAATATTATTGTGATGCAAAAGCTTACGAAAACTATTATTTGTCTCAAGTCAGTCATGGTATGCCTTATTTTGTTGGAGCATGAATGCAACAAGGTTATGGACTAGGCAATCTGTTTAGTTCCATTGCCAAAAGCGTTTTTCCTTTGGTCAAAAAAGGTGCCAAAACCCTTGGAAAACAAGCTTTACAAAGCGGTGTTGAGTTTGCTTCTGATGTCTTACACGGTAAAAACGCCAAACAAGCTGCTATCGACCAAGCAAGAGTTGCTGGTTCCAATCTTTTGCAAGTGGCCCAACAAAAAATAGGCAAACGAAAGGCAGCACCGAGAAAAGTACAAAAGAAGAAACGCAAGAGACATCACAACATTTTCTTGTAAGCCATGGCGACTTTAGTACACACCAGTTTGGCAGAATCCACCACCTCTCAACTGGATTTGTTTTCTGTGCCACCAAGTCAAACTAGTTTGGAGGAAGGAAGTCTTACCGAATACCATCCTGTATCTATACTGACCTCCACAGGTCCTATTGAATTTACGATTAGTGCTGAAAATTCCAACTACATTGATCTTGCCAATAGCTTTCTTTATGTGCGTGCAAGCGTGACTACTGCAGCCGGAGCTGATTTGGCAAAGAATGTGGAAATTGCACCTGAATGTAATTTTTTACTTACGCTATGGACGCAAGTGGATGTGTATTTGAACGCTTTGCTGGTAACGCAGTCCAACAACAATTATCCTTATAGAGCTTATATTGAAAACTTGCTTAGTTTTGCACAAGAAGCAAAAAAGTCCCAACTTTCTGCTCTGTTGTGGCACCGCAACACGTCAGAACATTTCGATACTCGTGGAGCTACCAACCTAGGTTATACCAAAAGAAAAGCTTTGGCTGCAGAAAACAAAGAAATTGATATGATGGGGAAATTGTATCTTGATTTGTTCTTTCAAAATCGATATTTGTTAAACGGCATCGAAGTACGTTTGCGTTTGATTCGTTCCAACGATCTTTTTTGCTTGCATGGAAACGCAAACCAAGCAGATAACAAAATGTCTTTGAAAAAAGTGACCTTGTTTGTTCGCAAAGTAAAACCCAATCTCGCCGTAGAACTTGCTCACGTCAAAACCTTGCAACACAGCACTGCAAAATACCCGCTTCGACGTGTGGAAGTCAAGAGTTTACTGTGCCGACTGGGAATCGAAACATCACCAAAGAAAATTTGTTTTTGGGTCAATTACCCACACGAATGGTGGTCGGTGTAGTGGACAACGACGCTTACAACGGTGTCATCACCAAATCTCTTTTTAATTTCAAACACAATAGCATCAATTTTATGACGATTTACCGTGATGGAGTTTAAATCCCTTCCAAACCACTGCAACCAGATTTTACAAATGATCGTTTTGTGCAAAGCTATATTCGTTTGTTTACGCAAACGGGTCAGTACTATCGTGACACAGGGAACGCTATTTCGCGAGAACAATACAAAGACGGTTGTGCTTTGTTTGTTTTTGATCTCAGATCCCAAATGAATTCGAGTGAGGTCGGTTTTGAATTGATAAAGCATGGCAACATACGCATTGAAATTCATTTTGCTACTGCTGCTGCGCGTACTCTTACGGTCATTGTGTTTACCGAACACGACAACCTGCTGGAGATTGATCAAGACAGAAACGTTGCTTTTGACTATACGGCATGAACACACTGCAAATCGAACGGTTGCTCAAAAACCAAAAACATGTTTAAAAAAGTCTGTGCTTTGGATCAGTTGGAAAAACCTACTTTTCCGTCTGCTTACGTCACAATTCGGACCCGAGTAGTAAACCTGGAGAACATTGGGTTGCGGTTTATTTTGACAAACGTGGACGAGGAGAATATTTCGCAGTTATGGACTATCCCCTACATTGGTCGGTCTCAAGTCTTACATGGATGCCTACTTCTTATCGGGTTAGATTTACAATCGCAAAACCTTACAAGCGTATTTTTCAAGTTTTTGTGGTCACTATTGTGTGTATTTTGTTTTATTTCGTTGTCGTGGCGTACCTTTGCATGCTATTGTATCTGATTTTACGTCAAATCTAACTGAAAACGATCGCTCTATCTCTCGCTTTATTCGCGCTGTATCACAACATTGATTGTACACATATCGTTTATTAATAAAACACAAGAACACATCAAGATGTCTTTGGGTTAGAAGGTAGGGTTTCGACCAAAGTTTTGATAGATTTTGAGATTACGAGCTCGAAACATGGCAAACTGATTCTTTTTAAAGACCGTTACTTAAGATCCAAATCAATACCATTCAGCTTCTGAATAGATGTGGTTTCAGGAAATACGTGGAATTGTCTACATCATAAACTTTATAAAATCGTTTTCAATAGAATTTATCTTAAAGCTGCATAATACTAAGACTAAAATACTTTTTTTAAACTAAATCGACTTGAATTACATTTATTTATTTATTTATTTTCATTTTTACTCACAATCAACTTGAAATTAATCATAGTGCATGTAGAAATAAAGATTGTGAATAAGCAAGCAGCGATTAAACGAAGTACGTTATTACATGCACAACTACCGTTGTGCATGGTCGCCGTACCTTTGAACAAAGCGATGTGATGTTAATAAGAAAAGGAAAGCGAAAAGAAGATAATTAATACACACATCCGAGCCATATTCAGAGAATGTTGTATAATCATGGGTGGGAGAAACAACAAACTCAAAGACCAAAAGGGTCTGGACCAAAAAGGGTCAGGCAGGCAAAGAAACCCACCAAAAGAAATCCTGCCACGGGTCAAAAGGACCATTTCAAATACACCCGAGAAAATAAAAATTAATGGTCTACTGTAATTTTTAGAAACCCTAAAGTAAAATCAAGACGTCTTTGGGTTAGAAGGTAGGATTTTGACAAAACGTTGATAAAACTTGAGATTACGAGCTCGAAACATAGTAAACTGATCCTTTTTAAAGACGGTTACTTGAGATCCAAATCAATACCATTCAGCTTCTGAATAGACGTGGTTTCAGGAAATACGTGGAATTGTCTACCTCATAAACTTTATAAAATCGTTTTCAATAGAATTTATCTTAAAGCTGCATAATACTAAGACTAAAATACTTTTTTTAAACTAAATCGACTTGAATTACATTTATTTATTTATTTATTTTCATTTTTACTCACAATCAACTTGAAATTAATCATAGTGCATGTAGAAATAAAGATTGTGAATAAGGAAGCAGCGATTAAACGAAGTATGTTATTACATGCACAACTACCGTTGTGCATGGTCGCCGTACCTTTGAACAAAGCGATGTGATGTTAATAAGAAAAGGAAAGCGAAAAGAAGATAATTAATACACACATCCGAGCCATATTCAGAGAATGTTGTATAATCATGGGTGGGAGAAACAACAAACTCAAAGACCAAAAGGGTCTGGACCAAAAAGGGTCAGGCAGGCAAAGAAACCCACCAAAAGAAATCCTGCCACGGGTCAAAAGGACCATTTCAAATACACCCGAGAAAATAAAAATTAATGGTCTACTGTAATTTTTAGAAACACTAAAGTAAAATCAAGACGTCTTTGGGTTAGAAGGTAGGATTTTGACAAAACGTTGATAAAACTTGAGATTACGAGCTCGAAACATAGTAAACTGATCCTTTTTAAAGACGGTTACTTGAGATCCAAATCAATACCATTCAGCTTCTGAATAGACGTGGTTTCAGGAAATACGTGGAATTGTCTACATCATAAACTTTATAAAATCGTTTTCAATAGAATTTATCTTAAAGCTGCATAACACTAAGACTAAAATACTTTTTTAAAACTAAATCGACTTGAATTATATACACCCTAGAAAATAAAAATTAATGGTCTACTGTCATTTTTAGAAACACTAAAATAAAATCAAAATGTCTTTGGGTTAGAATAGGGTTTCCCAAACTTTTAGTTCATCGGTACCCTTTGGACACTGTAGCAGATTTGCATGTACCCCCGAAATTTTGTGATGTTTCTCTAAAAAAAAAGGCTTTCAGTTAGAATCAGCCACTAATTTCCCCCAATTCATGCCCAAAATCAAGGTGATCTCTGAAAAAAAAAAGTCTTCACTTTGAATCAGATACAAATTTTCCCAATTCATGCCGAAAATCAAGGTGATCTTTAAAAAATGAAAACTCTTTACTTTTCAGCAGCCACAAATTTTCCCCATTTAAACCCAAAATCACGGTGATCTGTAAAAAAATCTTTCCTCTTAATTGTCCTATTTGACGTAATAACAATCGACCGGATTCGAAAATTCTAGACATTTAAGTCTATTATTTTTTCCTGACACCGAATTTAACTTAAATAAGGATATTATCTCACATAATAATGTACCCCTTGAGAAGACTAAATGTACCCCTAGGGGTACATGTACCCCAGTTTGGGAACCCCTGGGTTAAAAGGTAGGATTTCTACAAAACGTTGATAAAACTTGAGATTACGAGCTCGCAACACAGTAAACTGATCCTTTTTAAAGACGGTTACTTAAGATCCAAATCAATACCATTCAGCTTCTGAATAGCCGTGGTTTCAGGAAATACGTGGAATTTCCTACCGCATAAACTTTACAAAATCGTTTTTAATAAAACTTATTAATCTTATTGTTTTTATTTCTTTTAGAACTTATTAATCTTATTATTAATATTAATTTGAAACGAAATTGATTTGAAACCTATACACTCTAGAAAGTAAAAATTAATGGTCTACAACAAAAATTAAGACTTTATAAACCAATGGTTCCCAACCGGGGGTGCATGGACCCCCAGGGGTCCACAGAGTAATTTTTGGGGTTCTATGAGCTTTTCGTGCAAAAAATGAAAGCAATATGTTGTAGTGAAAGCAGTGGTGGATATTGGGTGAGGCGAATGAGGCAGTTGCCTCGGAAAATACATTTAAGATGAAGACCTTTTTTTTTAGAGATCACCATGTTTTTGGGAGAAAAAATAGCGAAACCAGAGGCGAAATTGAAATGAAGATCTTTTTTTTTAGAGAACACCATGATCTTGGGAGAAAAAATAGCGAAACCGGAGACGAAATCGAAGTGAAGACCTTTTTTTTTCAGAGATCACCATGATCTTGGGAGGAAAAAGTGAATTTTATTTCAGTTTTTATTTAAGGGGTTCACAAGTTTTCGCCATATTATCAAAAGGGTTTATGACACCAAAAAGGTTGAAAACCACTGTTATAAACTTTATAAAACCGTTTTTAATAAATCTTATCAATCTTAAAGCTGCATAACACCGGGAAAGACTAAAATAGTTTTTGAAACTAAATAGATTTTCAACTAAAGGTTTTGACTTTTTAGGTTTGCTGGCTCATGAAACCTAGGGTTCGGAACCGTATGTGCACTGATGACGTCAGCGCGCCATCGCCAGCTATGATGACGTCATAATTCACTCCAAAATTCCTTTCATATACTACTCTTGCCTCATCTATCACCATCCAAATGGAGCCCGTGCTCTCTAAGATGTCAACAAGAGCCTGGTGACCTGGCTGATGGAAACATGTCCATGACATTTAGTGGACCATTCAGCTCCCGTCCATCTCCCCCAAACAAAAAAGCAAAATTTAGATGGCATCCTTTCTTTATTAATTTACTGGTCAAAAAACAAGAAAAAAGTTCAAACATAGTGTACTCGTACAAAATCTCATTGCAGCATGTAGCCTACTGTACAAACTGAAATTCTATTTACAATTTCATGAGTATTGCACTTAAACGATCATGACAAATGCTACAGGCGTTTACGCCAACACGGTGACGCTCTAAATACAATTTACCTTTTTAAAATCTTAAGTCTGGTGAATAGGTTTTCAGTTTACAAGTTGTCAAAAATGTACGATCGCGTTTTAAGTTTCAGTGCCAGACAAATTTAAATCGTAATTTCTTAGTTTTTTTGCATATTGAAAAAAAACAAAATACACCATAGAAAAAATCATTGAATTGCTCATTGCTCGCCCAAACAAGACTTGAAAAAAGAAAATTGAAGCAACAGCAATCAGTTTTTCCTGTCTCTTTCTTGCCTTAATCACCCAGAAGCAAAAACTTGGGTTTGGTTTCAATTTGAATGAAACCAACCAACAACTTTTAAAGAAAGTATTAACAACTTTCTTGTTTAACCTTTAAACATTACAGGAAAAACGACAAGAAATATCGAAGTTTCTCGACTTGAGGACATCGCGGTCCACTCGTTTGCTGCTGTGTTTGTGATTGAAATAAATGTAATTACTTGCTTTTGCTTTTTCGCCATCATTGACAAAACAAATTCGAAAATGACTTTACATCTTAAGGTGATTTAAAACAGAAAAGCAAATCTTTCAAAACATAAGTAAAAAACACAACTAAAAAGTAGCATGCATCCTGAATATACGTCACTGTACAAAAAGAAAAACGCGAACCGCGGACACTGCGCCAATCGACGTTTTTTACTGCATTACGAACTGCTGACATAATAAAAGGCGCAATCAAAAAGAACAAAAACTGTACAAAAAAACTATTATTGAACATATTCTCGTGTCAAACATGATTACAGTAAATACGAAACTTTATCTTATTGGCCAGCCAGTACCATCTCTTTCGAAGGCTTTGTTACGCTAACTAGAGAATCAACAAAAGATGAAGAGACTACGAGTGTTGAGCTATAATAGATGAATGGAAAGTGAAACCTCACCACATTTAATTCTTTGGTAAACATTTCGCTGTACGACATACCAGATCTATCTCCTTACTTTCACTACTGGATACTACTACCGTGTTTCCTTGATAATAAGACCAAGCGTAATTTTTGAAAATGATTTTAATATAAGCCCTAGTTGCCTGGTGATGACAAAACTTCTGTAATCTCAGCCAATCACATTCTTCGACGCAAATACACATCTTTTTCACCCATTATGAGATCTATTAATGTGCGTACGCAAATCGAGCCACGTGGAATTTTCCAAGGAACAGAACACAAAGTGAGAGAGTAAGAGCAAAATTCTGCAGGAAATTGAGTCAAGCGAAAACTCTGCTGGAATTTTGGAAACTGATAACTTGCAAGATATTCCAGAGGATGATGATATGATTGTTTTTGAATAAATTGTTGTTAACGAGTTTGTGAATAAAAACCATGTTAATCATAAGGAAATGTTGATAGTTTTTTGTAATTTCTGTTTATTTTGAAATCTAATAATTTTTCTTTTTAACTTCATTTTTTGATATATCAAAATAAGACATCCCCCGAAAATAAGCCCTAGTGTAAATTTTGAACTAAAAATTAATATAAGCCCTGTCTTATTTTCGGAAAAACACGGTAATAGTTTTATAAACAAAACCTCTTCGCTTTGAAACTCGTCAGCGGTGGATTAAAGTTGATTAACGCAAACAGATGACGACTTTTGATCTCTTTGTTCACCTTGGAACGATCAGTAAAAACAGCGGCAGTACAATTAGATAATGTTGAAACGGTGCAAAAACTTTCATATGCAATAAGTCAGTCTAACCGTGTAATAAGTTAGTCGGCAATGCATAGATCTATTCAAAACCTTTAAAGCTTATCAATACAGTATAGCTGTAAACGCCAACAAAAGCTTATTAACTAAAAAATAGAAATGATTGAATTAAATCTCATTGATAACAACACAGAAACTTAATTTAAAAAAACAAAAAACAGGACAGTTAAAAAAACAATATTTACATCTATTTACAAAAAATATTCGCCAACAAGCAAGTAATTTCTAATGCAATCTTGAATACAAAAGTGTAATAAACGTACAACCAAGCTCCAACAGGAACAGCTATGTACAATAATCTCATTGCGGCAATAATCTGCGTATAGAACGAAGGATAAAAGACACGGTGCTGTGCATAGCAAAAAATATGTACAAAAGACTTATATATATATATATATATATAAAAACAACTTTCGATTGAATTTACAAAGTACGAACAAAGCTGCTGTTAAAATGATTTGGATGACTAAACGTCAAAACGGATTTTGAAAAACAATAAAATATTTGAACTTTCCATTAAATTACTACAAAAAAAGAGAATATATGGATCGTAACAATTGAAGAAAGATCATTGAGCAAAAAAAGGTGTTTTTCTATGGCTAAACCGTTTCCGATTTGATTACCGTCGGTCCAAAGCGGCAAAAAACGTCGAAAAACACAATTAACTGGATAAAAACCACTCAACATTAATGGGTCGAAATTAAAGGAAAACTCCACAAAGCAAATAAATAATCTCAATGACAAAACCATAAAATTGCGAAAAAACAATTTCTACAAATGTTTCAACATGATTGAACAAATAAAAATACAATAAACCGATAATTTTCACATGTAATAATCAAACAAATTCTCATCTTTTCCTAATTAAGACAAATTTTTTCCCGAAAAACAAGAATCAACATCGAATCGAGCATGGACTTTACACAAAAGAGCTGGAAATGAGTCGAAATCTCATGAAAACAGGATAAAATGGATCAATAATATTCGGATCCGATAACAATACTGGTCTCATTGCCGATGATCTCAGTCGCGTGAAACCACTTGTTCGTGTCCAAAACAACTAAAAGCAAAGCAGTTGCAAAGCAAACGTGATTTGAATGTGAATTTATTGTGCAGTAAGAATTGTTCTAACATTACGTTGATAGCTGGAGGCTGATTGGAAACAAAGTGTTGTTGCGGCAAATAAAACTGTTCACCTAAGACCGAAGTAATTTGACGACGATCGATAAGTTCTTTGTCGTCTTTTAAACCATAATCAATGTGAAGTTACGCACATGCAACTCATCAAATTTTGGAAATTTGCAATACATGAAATTTCTACTTCAAATTGAAAAATGGAATTACGGTAAATAACATACTCCTAGAGTTTTGATTGGCGAAAACGGTAAATCTATTAAAGCAAATAACTCCAAAATCTATTTAGCTCGTTTATACAATAAGGTGAAACAAATTTCAACATTTAACATACAAGATATTAACAAAACAACAAAATTTTGAGTTCATAAGAACTAGCAACTCATAAACAAGTTTAACACAAAAGATTTGAAATGAAAAAACACTCACTGATTTCGCCAGGGTTGACAACGACTTGGATTTCATCAATGCACTTTCCATAACACTCCGGTGGAGATTGAAGAGTCCACTTTTTCTGTCCTTTGATCTGGGCTTGCCAGGAGAGCGTCGCCACGTTGTCAATCTGAAAAACGAGGGAAAAATTGAATTAGGGTTCAATAAAATAAGCATCAACAATCAACTTGTTCTTACAAAAATACGCCGAAAACAAGACCGTACGTTTGACCGCTGGTATAATAAGCCCAGTCAAACAAAAGGCGGCATCAAAAGACTCTCCGCTTGAATAGTTTGGCCGTTTCAGACATCTATGCTGATTTATGCTAGTTCTTTAATTAATGTTGCGTTTTTCCGTAGTTATATACCACAGGCAGTAACGTATTTAGGGGATGGGGAATTGTGGCGTGTCCCTCCCTTTTTAGACTTAACATAAAGAACTTCAAAAGTAAAAAGATAAGTTATATAATTTTTTTTCTCATAATTGTAAGATAAGTGTGTTCTCCATTTTAAGCTAATTATTATTGCTGTTAGCTTAATCATTGAAACTGTTTGAAATATCCAAAACTATACTCGTTTGTTTTATTTAGACATCAAGAAAATGAGCTCACAGCTGCTGCTATAGCTATTGTACTGTATTCGTTTGGTTTAAAACAGGGGTTCTCAAATTAGAGTGCATGTACCCCCAGGGATACATTTTGACTTTCTAAAGGGGCACATTATATGTTAGAGAATATTCTTATCTAACTTTCATGTTGTGAGGGTAATTGACTATATTGGGATATAGTATATTTTTTATATATTCTCGCTAGTTTCCAATAATTTACCAAAATTGGAATAAACTAATGCAGTGGTTCTACGTGGTCCGTCAAAAGGTCTTCTATGGAAAAAATTTCTGAGTAAAAATTATGAGAAAAATTTTAAAACCAAAAGCTTCACAGAACTGGTCACTAAACATTTTATGAAGTTTGAGGAAATTAATAGATATTTTCCAAGGCTAGGTAAAGATGAGTTTGCACATATAAGAAATTCTTTCACTGCAAAAGCTCAGATGCTGCACGCTGGGACTGGTACGCAAGAGAAACTGGTTTCATTTTATTTCATCTGTATATTTATCCTCCTGACTTGAAGGAAAGCGACGAAGACGCTATACATAGGGCAAGCAATTACCCCAACCTGCTTCCAAAAATGCCAAGGTATTGCTGTCCGCTTGAAACTTTTAATTCTTTTTTTAGTTTTACAGAGATGTGACCGAAATTTAGAACTTTTTGCTAAGACCACCAAGCAGGAGAAAGTACCGTAAACTGTCTTTTCCAAGGACACAACAGAAAGGCGCGAGGAGGTTTTGAACCGAGATGTTAATCACAATCTTGGCGCTCTTAACCACTCGACCACGTTGCCGACTGGTTAAACTCCAACATGATGGTTTCGCACGCGATGTGTATTCTGAGAAAATTTAGGTAAATTTTCAGTTTATGATGCGCAACTCATGCTAAAAGATTGCTACACCTGTTATTTAAGCATTGCTGTTGCTTCTATCATCACGCCTGTGTGAAAGCTGGTGGAGATTAAATCAAAACAGCAGAACATGATCTTCGTTGTGCTGTTGCTAATGTTTCATCTCGTACCCATGAGCTTATTGCCAAAAAGTGGGCTCATCCATATAGCTAAGATAGACCCATTGCTGGTATATTATTAGTTTGATTGCGCTGTTTGCTTAAACTTTTATTACGTAGCTTTGGATGATTTTGTGTACTTTTTATTATTTCGTTTATTTAAAATTAAATTAAATTAATAATAATCTCATTTTTCATATTAAACTTAATTCTGTTGACTAAAACTGTAGCGATTAATTTGATAACCAAAAATATAATTTCATATTTTCACACAAAATTTCACTGCAGTTTTTATATTAATTATAAAATTTTGTTTCAAGCATAGTATTTAACTTTCTTATTCTATACATCTTCGAATTTCACATCCTTTCGTTTTATATCGCATAATCACGTGATAATATATCCGCTTTCATACAGCGAGGTCGCTTTGCCACAGATTGAAATATACAGTTGCTAAGGTTAATGATTTCCCGGGCTTTTTATCATCTTGGGATTTTTCGGAAAACATTTTAACTTCCCGGGAAATCCCGGCACTGCAAATTGTAAACGGGATATGGCAAGATGTCACAAAATTTCGTCTGAAAAATTTACTGATGACCAAAAAAGGCCTTCACCTACAATTAGTATCCAATTTCTTCATTTCGTCTCAAAAAGAAAAAGGTCTTTACGTGCAATTCAAAGCCTTTGCTCAATACATAGGTCGCAATCGACAGACGTATTGAGTACCCCTGCTTTAAATCATTACTTTTAACTCGAATAAAATAAACCGAGATTTCCCGGAAAGTCTGTCCGGGATCTTGGGAATTTGAAACATTAAAAGTCTCCATTAAATTAAAGCATTAAAAGACATAAACCCTAATAGTTACTTTCCGCAGACATTAATTAGGTAACGTTATACGTTTTTTTAATTATGGTAAAATAACTTGTCAGAAATATTGTAATTGTTTTGTTTTTATTTCTATTTGAATAAGTAATTAAATGTGAATCGTCGTCGTCGTCATCGTTTGAAGGGCATCCACTCCAGGCCAGACACAAACAGAACTGGGGCCGAGGGTTTATCCTTTTACTACCCCAGACTGCTGCACTGCCTGGGTCAGATGCTGGCAGTGATGTTATTAAGCCAGCATCGAGTTTCGTCATCCAAAACCGTCAGACCACGTGCTCCATGTGGTGCCCGATGTACAGGGCACGCTGTTAGTACATGGTCTGCGGTTTGCTCTGAGGCGCCACACTCGCAATTCGGTGAAGGAGCGAGACCCCATTTGTGCATGGACGAATGGAATCGCCCAACACCAGTCCGCAGGCGGTTGAGCCTAACCCAAGCTGCTCGGGGTAAGCCCATCCCAACAGGCCTGACACTGGTCCCGGGCACAAAAGCACGGAGCCTGGAAGCACTTTCACAGTACTCCGCGTTCCATTTGTGATTTGTCCATTCAGAGGCGCGGATGCCAAGTCTGGCAAGATTGTCCAAGAGATTCCGCGCACCTGGCACAAACGGGCGTCTGGATTTTAGTCTCACTTGGCCAGTATCTGAGGACCCATTTAACAGACCATGCAAAATATGATCGGGGTCCAGAGATCCACGGTAAGCCAAGGAGAGTGTCGCTCCCAGTCGGCGAAGCTCAGCTGGCTGGATGCCTGAAAGTACAGGTAGGTGGTCCGTTGGAGTGGGACGCAGGCATCCAGTAACTATGCGCAAGGCGTCATTCAAGACACTGTCGATGAGGCGAGTGTGAGCACTGCGACACCAGACTGGCGCACAGTACTCAGCTGTTGAGTAGACTAGAGACAAGGTGGCTATGCGTAGTGTTTTAGCACCAGCACCCCATCCCGAGCCCACAAGTCGCCTCAACAGTGTGACGCGCGATGATAGTTTTTTGCGCAATGCCACTAAATGGTGACGAAACGTGAGCGATCTGTCCAGTTTTACCCCAAGGTATGTAGGGGTTGGACAGAACGGTAAAAGTCTACTATTGTTGTAGACCTTTAGCTCACGTTTGGCCTCTCGGTTGTTTAAGTGAAAGGCTGTCGTCACCGTCTTAGTGTGACTGAGCTTCAACCTCCAAGTCTGGAGATACGCTGACAGTGTGGACATGTCTTGGCTTAATGTCCCCTCCAAGTCCTTCCAGTTTCCAGAAGAGTGCAACAATGCTAAATCATCAGCATAAGCAAACCTTCTGGAAATCATGGAAGGAAGATCGTACGTATAGATGTTAAATAGGAGGGGAGCCAAGACCGATCCCTGAGGAACGCCGTTTTTAAGACGGCGTAGCCTGCTTTGCTTGCTGTCACCGGTGGTAAGGGTGAAACTTCGATTTCGGACAAGCTCCATGATCATTTTGACCATGTGCTTATTCGGAAGTAGTCTCAGCAGCTTGCAGGTAAGGCCACGGTGCCAGACAGTGTCATAAGCAGCTGTCAGATCGATAAATACGGCACCGGCCTTCTTTTTAGCCTCGAAAGAATCCTCGATGTTCTGGGTTAGCAGAACAACTTGATCTACGGTTGACTTCCCGCGTCGGAACCCAGCCTGCTCTTTAGGGAGCAGTGGATCGATTAATGGTTCAACGCGGGCGTAGATAAGCCTCTCGAGGATCTTGTAGGGGACACAGAGCAGAGATATCGGTCGATAACTCTTTGGGTCCCCCACGGGCTTTCCTGGTTTTGGGATCGCGACCACAAGCGCTCTTCTCCAGATCTTGGGAATTTTGAGTCGGCGCAAACAGGAAGAAAGGAAGTCACGTAACCAGGACTTCAAAGCAGCTCCAGCATGGAGTATAAGCTCGGGGCAGATGGAATCAGGACCCGGAGCTTTGCCTGGTTTTAAATGTTGAAGGGCAGCAGCAAATTCTCTCTGTGAAAAATTGTCAGAGATATTTACTGCGTCTGGTGTTGTGGCCCTCCAAAGGTCAGACACTTCTTGAAAAACAAGTCGAGATGACTTGCGATCAACAGCCTCGTATTTCCCATTTCTAACCAGCTGAGATGCAATAGCATCGGCTGAAACGGGACAGTGACGAGGAGAGTGTCGTGACCTACCAGTAAGGTTGTTCAAAATACTCCACGCTTTTCGACTAGAGTGTGAGAAGTCAATGCTCCGAACTGCTTCGGACCATCGATCCCTCCGTTTTCTGTCAAGCTTGGCAAGCAGAGTTGTAGCAGCCAAACTTGAGTCGTCTCCCTGAGGAGACTGCAGAAAGGTTTTATAAAGGGATTCACACTCTGCATCCCAACACGGAATATAGTTGTTTCGATACCCGCGTGGGATAGTCTTCTTGGCTGCTTTCTTAATGATGTTACAGAAGTCCTGGTAAGCCGCATCCACATCAAGTGAATCAGGCGGCAACAAAGTCTTTGCGAATTTATTCGTCAAAGCAATGTAGTGACTCCATTTGGCCTTGCGGAAGTTCCATCGCTTAACAGGCATGCTTGGCACTGCCATAGCAAACCTTGGTGGTGTAATAAGCGAGGGTCGATGTTGTGACCTGGGAAACTTCTCAAGGACACGTCTATCCGGTAAGCGACTGTTTGGACCTACGCTAGCGAAAGCTAGATCTGGATTGGTGCCAGTGTTCCAGCGGCCGGAATAAAAACTGGCAGCGTCCTTGGCATTATATAGGAGGGCAAGACAATTAATACTTGCCCATCCAGCCAAGCACTCACCATCCGGACTGTTGTCATCATAACCCCAGTCAGCATGACGACAGTTAAAATCGCCAGCGTACAGACAGGGGTGAGGAAACACTGGGAGATCCAGGGTTCGCAATCGCGTTGGCGGTGGTTTGTAGACGTTGACTATTTTATAGCCATCAACGTCCACACACAGCCACTCGATCTCCGATGTCGGTGGAGATTGGTCCAAAAGCGTGTATCTCAGTCGCTCGTGAACAAACGTGGCAAGGCCATGCTTCCTGCTTAAAGAAGACCCAGCTAGTTGGTAGTGTGGTAGCACCAACTTCTCTGCATCAGTGCAGTGGGTCTCCTGCAGTAGGATGACGAGTGCCTCAGACTGCATAGCGAGGTGATGAAGAACATTCATCTTGCTTGCAGTGAGGCCTTCGATGTTCAGCTGAAGAATAGTGGGTCTTCGGAACTTGTTGGCAATGTGCCCTGAAAAGGGCAGTTTTATCCTGACATTGCCCCGTCCTGAAAAGGACGTTTGCCGATTAACAGACCCACACTGAACATCGGAATGGGTGGATACCCTTCCGTTTTGGTAGGTTCGGTTTCGGTCTGTCATTTTAAAATCAATGAGCAGACTTACTCACGGCCCAGGCTGCGTGAAAGCACCTACCATCTGGGCCAATGTGAATAGAATCAAGTTAGTGGTTAACGTCCTGAATTTGAACTGTCACAACAAAACTTGGTAGATAACGCTCCTAATAAATTATAAACTACCGATTTTAAAGTTTTAAAGATTGCAATGAATTTCTTATCTATAAAAAGTAAGTTATGCATCAGAGCAAGATGAGCATAGCGCTAAAAGTGTGAGCAAATTTTAAGGTTACATGCGAACCTATAAAGTGTCCAAAGGGTTACCCATGAACAAAAAGTTTGGGAAACTCCTGGTTTAAAAAGATAGCCTCTCTATAGAAATTTATCTCAAGCTTTTTCCAATTGCGATTGCGTTACAGTAAAATAACGAGCATTTGAGTAAAACGAGTGAGAGTACTGATACGAGGGAGAGTGTTTGAATAAAACAATGAGCTTTTTTGATGTTTCTGGTACATTTCTTAATTGTTTGTCTTTTATTTTAACGTGAGAATTTATAGGCATTAGTAGAGGTAAGACTGAGATGGCTACTTACATAATAATATAGAGGGAACAAGTTTAAATTTAAGCGATAAGCATTATTGCTTGAGTGTTGGTGTTGAATTACTTGTTAACTGCTTGTCGTCTATTTTAATTACAATTTGCAGCAAGAAAAAATGCAAAAATAATTCAAGTAGAAAAAAATTAGCATGTTTATGGCTATAATTTTTTTTCATGTAAATCCGATGCGAAGGTTTGTTGTCATTTGTCTCCACAGTCTCTTGTGAATACTCTGGCAGTAGCTTTGCGAATGGGAACTTATCCGAAAACATCAAAATTAGTGCTGATATTTGCAATGATTCCAGTCACAACAGCTACAAATGAGCGCTCATTTAGCGCCTTGAAACTTTTGAAAATATTTTTGCGTACAACAATGCATAAAGAAAGACTGAGAGGTTCACCCCTTTTGTACGTCAATAAAGATATAAGCCTTGATTGCGGTTCATTAATTAATGAATTCAGTCGAAAACACAGAAGATTCGAGTTTGTGTAAAATAAATGACTACCGATATTTTTAATAATTTTGGTGAATTTAATAACGCTTTTAAACAAAGTCGATTTCATTGCAGCCATAAGCTTTTCGTAACGCTCTCATCAGTGCCAATCGCGTCAAAATGGGACGAAGCAGAGAAAATCAAGGTATTTATAGTCTCAACAGTTAGGAGAAAGGTGCTGGGTCTCAGAAAGGAGAAAGGCACAACTGCACAAAGTCAAGAAGTGTGGTGCAATACATTGTAGTTTCGGAAAGGAGAAACGCACCATGTGCAAATACCAAGGAGAAACACTGTTACTCGCAACTTAGGTTATTTGAAAAGTTTTAATGTGTAAACAAATTCCTTTTGTTTACATACAACCGGATGTCTGGTTTTAATAAAAGTTGCCTCGAGTAGACACAGATGGAATGAGTTGTGTGCCACAGTAAGAATTCTAAAACGTTTGTCATTATAGTTTGCAGCACATTGCTCGTTATCAAGCAAGTGCTGTCCTATGGCAGAGTCACAATCTGGGTTATTACGTTTTAACTTACAGGATCTACCGGGTTGAAATCGTGTAGGGCGCTTCGCTTGTTATTGTAACCATTTAGGAACATGCTGCTTGATTCTATCTTGTAGTCGTTGTGATGTTCGTTTTACGTACCTACTGTCACAGTGGCACGAATATTCATAAATAACGGAGCTTTTCAGCGTGGTCGGTAAAACATCTTTGCGGGCTACAGGCAAATGCGTTTGGATGTAAATGCCACTCTGGAGGTAACGGAGCCATAGCAGCTTTCAACAACCGTTTTAACATTTTTTTCAAGACCAATGGAAGCTTTCCTTATCCAACGAACTCTCAAATACACTGGGCACTCAGGGCCAAATCGTTCGGGCATAGAAAACTGAGCAATTTTCTTGGAAATGTTGCTGTCAATAATCGATTCAGGATAACCATTGTCCCATAGAATGTTCTTGATATGCTTAATTTCTTCATTTAGTTTGGATTTCGTGCATATCGTTAGTCCCCGGTGTACCAAAGTTGATATAAGGTTTGTTTTTTGTTTAGTGGGGCTGAAAGATTCCCAATGTAAGTACTGTCCAGTAAATGTAGGTTTTCTATACACACTAGCTTCAAAACCGGTAACTGTTCGTTCCACGTTAACGTCGAGAAATGGTAAACAATTATTTTTCTCTTTCTCAAAGGTAAATTTGAGAGAAGGATAGAGACAGCTTAGTTGGTTGAAAAAGTTTTTCGACTCTTCTTCATTGCGAAAAATAGCAAATGTATCATCAACATACCTAAAATATGTGGAAGGTTCTGATATTTGAGAGAAGAATTTTTCTTCATAAAATCCAACAAAGATGTTAGCTAAGGCTGGGCCTAGTGGTGAACCCATTGCAACCCCATCAGTTTGCTTGTACATGATGTCGTTGAAGCTAAACTCTACTCCAGATGTAGCACTTTTCATCAGTTCAATGAAAACAGCCTTAGAAATAAATGGTTGTGCATCCGAGTCATCGCAATATAAGGCATCTGCACAGATGTTAATGGTCTTTTCAAGTGGGACGTTTGTAAAAAGGCTTGAGATGTCAAAGGAGCACATGAAAAGATTATAAGAATCTTTAGAGTTGTGAATAGCATCAGCAAACGTAAATAAGTCACGAATGCAATGTGTCGAGATGCCACTGATGAGAGCATCACGAAAAGCTTATGGCTCCAATGAAATCGAATTTGTTTAAAGCGATATTAAAATTCTGTACCACAAAGAAGCTCTTTATGAATTTAATTAGTTCTAGTTTATGATTCAAGGCCGCCAATTAGGAGGAGGCATAGGGATCCCACTTCAAAATGGTTTGGCCTGTCGGATAAGAACTTAAAACTTTGAAGTTTTCTGTTTTTATCCGAACGCCCACTTAAAAAATTTTTTTCAAGCATATTTGATTGTGGTTGTATGGTCATCGCCCTTTCAAAAATCTTCGGTACGCCACTGACTATAGGCATTACATGTGCATACTATTTGCGGTAGCGTTTATTTATTCTATTGTATCGGTCAAATTTTGAAGGAACGAACAGGAATATTTGCAAAAACTGTTAATAGCCGTCCAGAGTTTTTTTTATATTGCTCATAAAACATATTATTTCAGTGTAAAGGAAGACTTGAAGCTTTCAAGCTATTAGTATTCGCATTTTTCATTTCATCATGTTATTACATATTTTTTTTCCTAAAGTATTTCAATAATAATAATGAATCAAAACAACTTACATTCGATTAATATCGTTTCGTAAAAAACAAATTTGACAAATGATTTTCCGTTTCAAGCTATTATACTACAAAATTTGACCGACATTTGAAGTTTTTGAATGCAAAACAAAAAGTCTACTTTTTACAAAAATGGTATTGTTTTATAAACAAACAGGGCCTTTCTTTTGTAAGTAGCCTACTTTTACGACAAACAAACGTGATTTTAACAAGTTACACTTTCTATAATTGTTTTTTAAATATTTCAAGGTTTTTTACCCATAGATGGAAAGTTTAAAAAAGTAAATTATTGCTTATTTTTAAACAAAATATTTTTGACAATTGTTTCAAACTGCGAGTTCTTTTTCTCCGAGTTTGAAACGATGTTCACACTGTCCCGTTTAACTATTGGTTGTGACTGGTCTTGAAAAAGGTACAGCATTTCCTGTCACGATTAAAATGTGAAAAAGAATGGGCTGTTTAAATAAAAAACAGCTTAACCCTAATTTACCTAAGGGGGGTCCTCAAAGGACCCCCCCTTATATAAAAACGTTATAACTCGTAAAGTTCAGATGATAAAAACATAAAATTTAATAACTTTTCCTAAAATTTATTCCTGAATATTTTGGTATTTTACTTGAGCAAATCCGATGAGTAGTTTTAGTGTATCAGGCTATTTTTTTGACTTACCTTATGATTTTCGTACACTTTTTGCGTACAAAAATTATTAGGTAAGTCAAAAACCCTTTTGAACGTCTTGCTGTGTTTGTCAAGATTACTGTGTCACGTAGTAGTCATTTATTTTTGCAGCAGACCGTGACTAATCCGATTATGTCACAAAACAAAGCAATGAACGAAAATTTAAGGACCTTCAACTTTATGCAAAATAGGAAGAGACTAATAGCAAATACTGTATATTAAAAGTAAAGACGTTTGACTAAACTAGAATAAATTTTTCTCCAAGATATCAAAAAATCAATTGCGCAGCTACTGTCTGTTAAGAATATTGGACATGTAAACTTGAGATCCTTCGAGGATCCCCCCTTAGGTAGTCAACAGAAAAAAGCATCCTAGGTAAATACGTGCGAAGAGCACAAAACCTAATTTTTTGTTTTTAATCTATTTGCAAGACAAGGCATTTTACAGTTTGCAATGTTGCCCGCGCTCTCTTGATATTTTTTGCAATCAACATCGATGCGTAAATCCTTGAAAACTAATTGTTACAAACAGAAAAACGAGTTACGAGTTCACTGTTATACAAATTACGTAAGGGAAAGCGATTGAATGTCGAGTTAACTCTGGAAGAAAAAAAATACATAACAGTTGCAAAAAACTGCTGTTGTGCTTTCCTCGCGCAATTTATCAGCCTTACATTGCAAAAAACGGGGTATCGGCCTTCTTAAACTAATTTTTCTGTGCGATACAGTGTCGTCCAAAACTGTAAATAACCATCAGTAATTTCATGCTTTTAACACGAATGTTTTGTAAAAAGGGACGGTTCATGCACGGAATTCTTGATAACAACCTACTTTTCTTGACTAATCAGTATTAATATTACCATATTATGCCAGTCCCAAAATTTTAAGTTACAAGAGTATTGTAGTAGAATATTTTTTGTGTTTGTTGTAAAGAAATTATTGATTTCAGGTTAACCCACATGTAGATATTCGTATATTTACAAAGGGGTTGTTAGGATTTTAATTACATGCGATTAGCCGAAAAGTTCGATTAAGAAACAGGTGGAATGCTGCCAATTAAACGCGGAGAAATATGTTTGAAACAAAAGACACGACAAATTATGTAAACTTACTGCCCTATTGAACTTATTGCACGCAAAGCGTGAAATGCCTAATGCAGCGATCGGATAAAAATTTGCACAAAAAACTAAACCAAGTTGATTTTACGAAATTTATATGCTGAAGATGAGTTCGTTACAATACGTCTTGGTTTACATTGTATCAAACCAGTAATCATTGCTCCTCAAATCCGACTAGTTGATTTTATTACAACAGGGGTTCCCAATATTTTCACGATCTTGTACCACTTGGACACCCCATATCGTCAACGCGTACTATTTCTCGCTGAACAACTAATTTGATCGAATATTAGTTGATTTGGAAGAATAATAATATACATAATAATAAAAATAAAACATCACAACTAAATTTAATGACATTTTAAAAGTTACTCATACGTACCACCTAGAAGACCTTCGCGTACCACAAATTGGAAACCCCTGTGTTACAAGTATAACCACAAAACTGACTTCGCAAAAACAAGTAGCAAAAGCTAAGAAATTTAATGGTTTGAAAAGCACAAAGATAAAAAAACTTTATTGCAATTTTTAGGTTTTTTTAAAGCATTTTTTTCAAAAACCAAAAGTCACCCATTAGAAAGAGCAGAAATAAAGTGGATTCAATCTTGAATGCAGACTTTGCAGAGCATACTAAATGAATATTCAGGTATTTAAAAAGTTGCACGTTTTAGTTCTAACAATCAAAATGTAATTTCCGCATTTTCATTCCTCGATGTAATATAAAGAATACCCAGTCAGTCAAGGAAGTAGAACGCTTGAACTGACATAATTAATCGCGGTTTTCACGTCAACACACTCGCCAACGATTCAAAACATGCGAGTGGAGAAGACAAACTCATTTTTATTTTATTGTATTTTCAAATTTTGGGCAGATCACAAAATCAAACATTCACTTCAATCAGCTCCATAAATATGCCAAATGCAAATTTCGATTGGCTTATAAACACAAAACCAAAATTAATAGCTACAAAATGAATATTCTAGAAAGCTTTTTCTTTAGCAAGTAAAATTATCACATCTTTAATTTTCATAAAGCTTGATAAAAACAAAACAAAACTTTAAAAGTGTTTAGTAAAGCCTTTTTTAACTTTCTTTTAAAATATTATGTCGGATACGAAATAAGTGACAAGTAATTAATCGTTCGTTAAGAACATGAAAAGTATGAAAACTTTTATGAGCAGACCTTTGAAAACGATCAACGACGAAAGTGCAGTTGCAATAATTTGTGCACAACAAAATTATTATTTGAAACCTAAAAAACTTCTATAATGGTTTATATGTTTTTGTAATAATTCATCTCACATAATACAGAATTCAAAATTTTCGGCAAAAATACCTCAGTGTCCGAACACTCTGTTATGCGAGCAGAAGAACGCGAGTTCGATGCCCAGTTTATTTGGAGCTTTTAGGAAAAGCACTTCACGACAAATTCCCTAAATAGGGTCATTTTGCTCACCAACGAAGGTGACTCTGCTTCAAACAAAAAGCAACAACCAGGTCGATACCAATTCGTTAAACGGAGAAGCGCAGCTGGCGAATAGCTCTGTGTGATAACACCGAGCACAGAGACGCGAGTCAGTCTACCAGAGTCATTTTCCGTTGTTTCCTTAGGAAAAGCGCTTTACGGCTAATTCTAAAAAGGGCCTACGCTGTTTAACTATAATGGTGACTTCGCTGGATGCAGAAAGCAGCAACCAAGGAAATTCCGTAATAGGAATGTAGAATAATTAGAATCTATATAAACAGTCAAGGAAGGTGCAAAATCGCTTGATATATTACTTCTGGCTTTCACTTATATCCTGAACTGTCAGATGGTAATTTGAGAAACTTTATACCATAATTTACCGCTGAATTAAAAAAATAATTTTTCAGTAAAATAAAAATTGGAAGCCAAGCCGCTGAATGTTTACTGTAAGATAAAATAATTTACCGCTACTAAAGTAGATATTTCAAAAAGTATTTTTGTGGGCTCAAAGAAATTTCGTTTCGGGAAACAGCAGTTTAACAATACAATTTATTACAGGCGTGTCAAAATTGCAGCCAGCGAAATTCTTTAAAGAATCTTATTCACCAATTTAAAGCCAAGTTCTATCTGCAAAAACGACATCAAAAAATTCGTCCTAACTAGGTGTTTTCCCCTTTTTTTCTTTGTCTTCACCTTGAAATCGACAAAAAATTCATAAAAAAAGGGAAGCTCTTTGAGACCGAATTTTAACGGTTTATTGAAGAAAAACCTTTTTTTATTTTTTTTAGTTATTTATTATTTTTTTTGGTCTTCACCTTAATCAAAACGTAAAATTTTAGAATATGGTAATCGTGGGCGCTAATTTCATATCTTGATGGGAGAGATTTTAAGATTATAAGGAGCAATGCCCCAAAAAAGGCCTTCACCTTTTTTGGTAATTTTGCATTGCCGCCAAACACAAATCTTTTTAAATTAAAAATTTTCCGATGTGGCCCGCGTAAGTTCAGAAATTTACATGCCTGACCTATTTTACTTTATTATGCTGCTTCGTCTTTTATATCTTTTTAAGTTATTATTTTTATTAAAGCTAGCCGATAAAAAAACGCTAAGAAACAATGGAGCTACAAATGCTTAGAAGGTAATTGAATGGCGAATGAGTTTTCGCAACATTTTTCTAAAATTGCTTACAACTCTGATTACAAAAACTATAATCGAAGCAGATAAAAAGATAAAAAGTTTTTTTCACACCGCAAAAAAACAAAGCTTATTGTCGCATATCGCAAGGGTCAGGCTCAGGGTAAAAATTTTTTAACTACCTTTGTGAATATTTTTTTAAGAACGAATGGTCATAAAGCTAAAAATTTTTAACAATATAGTTACGAATTAAAAATTTTAAGTATCATATTTAACAAAAGTTTCTTACATGCAGAAATGCTCCATAACCGGGGAGGCCCATGAATATCCAATCGGTGCTACTGTGGTCCAAATGGGGCGGCAGAAAATAAGGAGCTTTGTAGTGTTCCCTTAGACGGTTCGCTACCTGTCCCACGCAATTGCTCCTGAAAAACTAGATACGATTAAAAAAGGCATGCTATAAATCAACACGAAGTCAACAAACTTAGCCTTGTAGCCAGCACTTATTTACAATTACTTTAAATCAAGTTAAACTTGAACCTTTGTTAAAGTAACTGATAAAAGCTAAACAATTTAAGCAGCTTAAAGTAAAAAGCAGTCGGAAAATTGAAAAAAGCTTTGAGATATTATTTTAAATTATTGTAGTACGAAGCCAAATACTTGTTTTGTTTAAAGGCTCGTTTCCACTACGAGCGTAGAATGGAGCATTTTTTGTTTGTTTTATTGATTTTTTTCAGCAATTGCAAAGCAAAAAATCAAAAAAGAAACAAAGAATACTCTATTCCATGTTCTTAGTTGAAACAAGACTTAATAAAGCAAAAACTGAAGTAAATCAAAAAACTTATTTATCTTTCTTCAGGATTCTCTGTCTTAAATTGTTGAGAAACGAAAATTTTATTCAAGTTTAAGCGGTTTTAAAAAGATAATAAAATCTAAAATTGTCGGCTTTGAAAATGACTTGGTTAAATTTGGAATGTGCTTATAGTGCTTTCAAGACAACTTAAATGCTAGTGATTAACGGGGAAATGCATTAAAATATAATTTACCATATAGTACAGGGGTGCCAAACGGTGGCTCGCGAGCCGCATGCGGCTCTTCGGACCCTTGCTGGCAGGTCTTTGAAGCTTTTGAAAAATTGAAAAATTATATGGAAAATCGGAGAATGATTTCATGCGACGACCTTTTTTTTTTTTGTAGAGAACATCATGATTTTGGAACGAGAATAGGAAAATATGAGCTCGATTCGAGGTGGGGACTTTTTTTTTTAGAGAACACTGTAAATTTGGGAGGAAAAGTGAAAATCTGAGGATGACTTCAAGTGAAGAACTTTTTTTTTTTTATCAGTGAATGAGTAAATAACTTCATGTTTTTAGATTTTTGTGTCGCGGCTCTTTAAAAGTTTGGATTTATGATATGCGGCTCCAACATGGTAAAAGTTTGGCCACCCCTGATGTAGTATGTTGGACAATTAAAAAAGTTAAAAACAATAAATCTTAAATTCAAAAATAAGAAAAATGTCGATATATTATAAACAGAAGTAAATATAAATTCAAATACTTTTCCAATAAATTTTGCTCTAATTTCAAAACTAAAAAAGAATAAATGAATTCACTATCATTCAACAACAAAAAAATTCAATTTGCTTACCATCCACAATACCAAGGCTCTCCTTTGCCTTCTACTCTACTCTGTGGCATTTCGAAAAAATCCTTCAAGCTTTCAAATTTCGTGCGATAAGGAAAAAATTGACATTCTTCATCGACTTGTTGAAGAATCTTTCAAAAAATGATTTTATGTCGAGCTATATCAAATCTTTGAATTTTAACCTGTTATAGCAAATTATGAAAGCGACCAATTAACAATAAAACAACTAAAGCAAAATATTTCCCGAATAGCGAATTGGTATTATAGCAAAACCTTTCATTATACTCCTTCTATACACCGAGGTGCTTGTTGGAGATGCAATGTTAAGTTGGAGATGCAATTTATCTTTAAGGAGTCAAGACAATACATCTGAGCAACAAAGCAGTTTCAGTTGTACTGCCGCAGTGCGGCGAACGTCAACAACTGTATGAGATATGCGTGGCCCGAAAATAAAACGTAGATCGGAGGAAGTAGGAATGTTAACCACTGAAATACACCAGAAACCCGCGGGTCTTCTGTGGCTAACCTGGTGTTCAAAAGGCAAGTTTGTTTTATTGTAACAATTTAACAACGAAATGTTACAATCGGTGACACAAGACAATTCGTATATGAAAATAACAGAGTAGTCATGCATGATTTAGTGCAGCGACTTAGTGTCGGTTCCATGCTCGAGCGCTTGTTGCCGTACAAGTTGATAAGATTTCTGTCACACGCACAGGAAAAACGGGTTGTAATAAATTGGACTTAAGACAGCTATGCTGTTATCCTTCTGTTTAATGGTAATGATAAAAAATTTTAAATTAGCTAGAAAAACCAAAGGTCTCATACGAAAAAACTCTTTTGCTTTAATAAGCCTTAAAAAAACTGGTTAAGAAAACGCAAAGGTTTTGTTTGGCTTAAAGCTCTAGCGTTTTAGTCTAGTTGGGCTAGATCAGGGGTTCCCAAACCGGGGTACATTTAGATTTCTCATGAGGTACATTACTATGTGAGAGAATATCCTTATTTAAGTTAAATTCTGTTTTCGGAAATAACTTTAAAATAGACTCGAATGTCTGGAATTTTCGAATCCAGTAGATCGTAAACACGTGAAACAGGACAATTAAGAAGACTTTTTTTTTAAGAAATCAACTTGATTTTGGGCATGAATTAAATATAATTTAAATTTGTGGTTGAAACTAAATGAAGATCTTTTTTTTCTTTTTAGAAAAACGTAAAAAAAAATTTGGGGGTACATGCAAAACTGTCAAAGTGTCCAATGGGTACTGGTGAACTAAAAGTTTGGGAAACTCTGAGGTAGATTAAAACGTTTGAGTTTTCTAAATTAGCTTCTAAAGGATATTTATTTAAAAAGAGTTTCATATGCGACCTTTAACTTTTATTGCTTTTTTAAATATAATTTGCAGCTAGAAATGGGTTTTATTTTAAGAAAAATTGAGTTTGAATGGCTCTGCTAAAAGTTAGCGATCTACCGTGTTTCCCAAAAAAAATACAGGGCTTATATTAATCTTCAGTCTGAAATTTACACAAGGGCTTATTTTCGGGGATGTCTTATTTTGATATATCAAAAAATGAAGCTACAAAGAAAAATTAAGAGATTTCTAAATAAACAGAAATTACGAAAAACTATCTACATTTATTTATCATTAACATGTCGAGTCGGCAACGTGGTCGAGTAGTTAAAGTGCCGGGCTCGTGACCAACACGGTCTCGGTTCAAAACCCACTCGCGCCATTCTGTTGTGTCCTTGGAAAAGACACTTTACGGCACTTTCCCCTGCTTGGTGGTCCTGGCAAGCAGTTCTAAATTACAGTAATATATATCTCTACTAAATTACAAGCGGACAGCAATATTTGGCATCTCCGGAAGCAGGTCGGGGTAATTGCTTATTCTATGTATAGCGCCTCCGTCGCTTTCCTGCGAGTCAGGAGGATAAATATAGAGAAAAAATAAAAAAAATGTTTTTTATTCAAACTCGTCAACAACAATTTATTCAAAAACAGTCATATCATTATCCTCTGGAATGTCTTGCAAGTCATCGGGTTCCAAAACTCCAGTAAACTTTCGCTTGACTAAGATTAGGGAAGAATGTCATTGGCTGAAATTAGGGAAGTTTTGTCGTCACCAGTCAACTAGGGGTTATTTTAAGGGTAGGGCTTATATTGAAGCGATCCTCAAAAATCACACTAGATCTTATTATCAGGGAAACATGGTATGTATGGGATAAACGGGACAATAAATTTGTACCATGCTCCTTGAAAAAAAGTTTTTGTTTTACTTCAATACTATTGATGAACACTAATAAATAGTACTCTTTGCTATAACACCTATAAACATCAAAAGACAAAAACGACTGCTGGGTATTTTTAGATGTTAATCTTAGTTCTGCACAAACTACAAAAGTTACAAAAAAATTTATCCCATAATCATGAATTTAAATAACAATGATAAAAAACCGTGGAAGCAAAAACTCCAAATTTGAAAATGGACAAAAGATCACTAATTTAAAAATAAAAAGTGGTCAAAAATGACCACTTGGTACTTCTAGTGTTAATATAGAACTTAAAATAAAAAATTTCACAGACTATGTTTTTTGCAAATTGTGATATCTGATAAGAGCAGGAAATAGGTAGACGATACCTTGGGTATGTGGGGCTTTCTTTGTTAAAAGAAGAGAACAAAGGTGAATTATAGAAGATAGAATATGTGTGAATGAAGAGGAGACTGATAGAACAGTCAAGTTAAGCAGAAGTTATATAGATGGAAGAGTTTCAAGTACTTGGAAAAAACTATCCAGAGAATGAGAGAGTTTAAAGAATATGAAAAAAATATAAGCAGAATAAAATGGAAAAAAAAAATTTCAGGAGTACTGAATGAAAAAAGTCTTGGAAAATTAAACAGAAAGTTTTACAAGTATGTGTAGTATTACCAATTATGTTCTTTAGTTGAAAGATGAAAAACAAAGCAAAACTGAAGTAGCTTAAAAATTTAAGATTTTTCTATAGAATGGCAAGAAAGAATGAAATTTAAACAAAACTATTAGGGAGATAGCCTGGATTAAATGATTGAAGAGGGTTAAATTAAGATGGTTTAGATGTGCGAACAGGATAGATACCAAAAATGTTAGATATTAAAGAGCAAGACAGAAAACAAGGGGGTAACGCATAAATTAAACTTCTGACTAAGTACTGTATAATTGTGAAAACATCCACATTGTTGGTGTAAGAATAGGTGTTAAAAAAAGCAGTTGATGAAATTGGGTTGCTGTGGCAAACCCTAAAAAAAGAGATGCCAAAAAAATCTTGGTTTATCTTCTGTTTAAATTGCTATTAATAAAAAAAAAGTACAAAAATATTTACTTTCTTGTCATTATAAATTTTCTTGAAATAGTCATAACTGAATGTTTCTGAGGCAGTCCAGTTTAACTGAGCATCTTCTACTAATACAGGTTGCATTGAAAAAGCATATTTTTCCAAAAATTCTTCCTGAAATAAAAACATTTAGAACTTGTAAATTAAGCTAATTATTGGTATAAGATGAAATTTGGCTTTTAATTATGCACTTTTTAACAATGTTTGTTTAACTTGATTAATCAAAATAAAAGCAAAAGCCTAATGATAGTTACCTGAGACAAATTTCTTACTCTTCTAACATCTGTAACATTAGCACATTGACTGCAATCAACAGGACTACGAAACTTATCAGATATGAATTCATTATAAGGCACTAAACATTGAGTCTCCTCTAAAACTAGTTGGGGGTCTGTTAAACGCAAATACCTGAAAGAGTCAATAAATGAAGAACTAAATTAACCATGAAACCATAACAAATAAGATTAAAGCTAAGTTATAAACAAAATAAGTTTAACAATCAAAAAAAGCTATGTAACCCAAATCAAATTAAACACAGATTTTTTTATCAATACCTCTATTTCACAACAAGAGTTTTAAATATAATTTACTCACATTTTTGCAAAATAATACCCAAATTGTGTACCATTACGAATAGACCATATAACTGTAATAGGAAAACAAACAAACATCAAAAACAGAAAACTTTTAATGATAATGGTTTGATGGCCTTTGCGTTGATTTAATAATGATTGCACTGATGGCAGTTGAAGAATATCTGCATTACTTAAATGCAGCTCTGACTTAGCTTTTTTTAAAAGAGTACAAAAATCAATTTCATTATCTGATTCAATTTTTTTTATCATATTGGAAAAACACTGAAAAATCATCAGATTGAATAAATAAATTAAACTATGTATCTACTCTAACCCTAACTTTAACTCTAATTAAATTTATCTATCTATCTATTAATGAAAGCACTAAAATAGAACAAAAATTAAGAATTAAAAATCCACAACAGCCTGTTTCGCCAAAAACGGCTCATCAGGTGGAATCTTTGGTGAAACAGGCTGTTGTGGATTTTTAATTCTTAATTTTTATTCTATTTTAGTGCTTTCATTAATAAATACTGCTCTAACTGTTTGGTTATTGAGCTCTGTACCGGCAAAGTAAGGCAAATAGATATATATCTATCTATCTATACATATATCAAATTTTGCTCTGATCTTCCAATCATTGAGCACTGTCAAAAGTGAATTGCCAGCACTCTACCTTATATCTATACATATATATATATAATACAACTGGTAAGATTGACAGTAAAGAGCTCAATGAAAACTCAGAGCAGCAAATTAAATTACAAGAACCTGTTGAGGTTTTTTAATAAAATTTTCTACACGGTTCTTGTAATTTAATATCTATATGTACCGGTATATATTTATTTATACAAAAATAATTGCTTTCAATTCAGCTATTATAGTGTTCGATGACCAGAATCAAAGCAAAATTCATGTATTTATTCAGGTTAAAACCAAAGACATGCTTTCACTACTCGATGATAAGAATCAAATCAAAATTAATTTAATTATATTAAAGTGAAGTGTTTAACTTAAATAAATATATATATTCGAGGTATATCCTATCTGCATCTATCCTAATCCTAACTAAACTATTTTTTTCATAACACTATACATTTTATACTCAACAGTAATAACAATTGGTTGGCTTAAGTTGCAAAAGCTCATAGAATATGACGGCAGCACTAGCAGCGGTTAGCGCTAGGCAACTGCAAGCAAGGACGGCAACAAGCAACAACAAACAATTTGTGTAGAACCTGGAACAGTGAGTCCCTACCAGTGACGTGCGGTTAGGGCATGCAAGTCATGCGTTGCATGACAAACTTTTTAGAAATTACATGACGAACTTTTGCGTGATGAGGTAGATATCGTTAAATTGGATGAGAAATATTACTTGTTTCGAATGAAATGTGAGGCCGATCTGAGACGAAGACCTATTTTTTTGTGTTATTTTAGAGAATATCGTGAATTTAGGGCGAAAAGTAAGAAATCGGAGACTGGTTAGAAGTGATGACTTTTTTTTTTAGAGATCACTGTATGTCTAGGACAAAAAGTGCATTACTCGGAGCGATTTCAAGAGATGATCTGTGATTTTTTTAGAGATCACTGCATTTTCAGGACGAAAACTGCATTGCTTGGAACGATTTTGTTTGGAGATCACTAGATTTTAAGGACGGAAACTGCATTACTTAGGAAGGATTTCAAGTGATGACCTTTTTTTAGAGATCACTGCATCTCTGGGACGAAAACTGCATTACCAGGAAATAACTTCAAGTAATGACCTTTTTTGTTAGAGATCACCATGAATCTAGGTTGAAAATTGGTCTTGAATAAACTCATTTTTATGATCCGGTTTTGGCATGCCAATTGCATGACTAGTCTCAAAGGTCACCGCACGCCACTGCATGGTTCCTACACTAATGGTTCTCAATCCATGTGCCACGGCACAATGGTGTGCTGCGAGAGATTTCTCAGTGTACCGCGAAACTTTTTTAAAAAACATAAGTTCATTGCTTCGCAATCTTTTTTTTGGTGGACATTACTTTTTAGGGACGAAAATCCACAAATCCGAGACGAATTCAAAATGAAAACTTTGTTTTAAGAGAATACTACTTTTAAGGGACAAAAATCAAAATCTGTCCATGTGTGCCAAAAGTTTTGAAAAGGTTGCAAAGTGTGCCGCAGTCGCGAAAGGGTAGAGAAACATTGCCTACTTCCTGAGTGTGACTTCTGTATAACCAAAGTTAATAAAAATAGGGTTTTTATTTTTAATGAGGTGTTAATCGTGATAACATATTTTTATTAACTTTGGGTTACTAACTTTGAAACAACAACATTCCGTGTTGGGATGGGATCTCTGTATAGAACTTTCCTGCAGTTTTTCTGGGAGACGACTCCAGTTTGGTTACTGCCAAACTTGACAGAAAGCGGAAGAAGCGATGCTTCGAAGCAGTTTGGAGCATCAACTTTTTCACTCTAGTCGTAAAACATAGAGCAGGGGTGGCCAAGGTTGCTTCAGCCAGCTGAGCTTCACCGACTAGGAGCTACACTCTCCTTGGCTCATCGTGAATTTTTGGATTCTGATCATATCCTCTGTGGTTTTTTACTGTAAATGAATTCTCAGATGCTCGCCAAGAGAGACTAGAAAGGACTAGACTAGAACCTAGAATCTTTCGTCGATCTTTAAAAAAAAAAGGTCATCACTTTTGATCGGCCTCCAAAAAACTGGATTTTCTTTTAAAATTTAAAGTGTGGATAAGAATCAAAATAAAAGCCTTCACCTTCACTCGATCTGATATTTTCATCGCGTTTTTTAGATTTTTGGAGCAAATCTAATTGGATGCTTTTGTATCTGTCCACTTCTACCCTCCCTTTTGCAAAAGGGCAAATTAATCTCCCCCTGTTTTCGGTACCTTCCGCCGAAAATGATAGACATACCCGACCAAAGTATCTGGAGAAATGGGGTAAAACAATTTTGCTCGTACATTGATTTTTGCAGTCGGCAGCGTGGTCGAGTGGTTAAAGCACCGGGTTGATGATCAACACGGTCTCGGTTCAAAACCCACTCGCGCCATTCTGCTATGTTCTTGGGAAAAACACTTTACGGCACTTTCCCCTGGTTAGTGGTCGTGACAAGCAGTTCTAAATTATAGTCATATCTCTATTAAATTTCAAGGGGACAGCAATATCTTGGCATCTCCGGAAACAGGTCGGGGTAATTGCCTACCCTATGTTTTAGCGCCTCTGTCGTTTTCCTGAAAGTCAGGAAGATAAATATGGAGAAAAAAATAACAAATAATAATTAATGGTTTTGCACAATGTTATCAAAAAGCCCAAACGCTGAGCAGGACCTACATTACGTTCGTTGTGTACCCAAGATTTGTTTGGCGCTCGAAAATGTTACGCATTGAATTGATTAATTTCACCGCAAAAAAGACAATTTTATGAATGAATCCGCGGTGAACAGCACATTGAAATAAGCTATTATTTGGATGTGAAATAACTTCTATTCTTTCGAGAAAAATTTTTACGGGTGTATTTTATGCCTCAAAAATTTTTTTCAGGCTTTTTTGTTGGTGAACAGGTTAAGATTGCAACAATGCCCCTAATCCCCCAAATTTGTAAGGGTATGTTTTTAGTCAAATGATATCTCGTGGGGTCAATTGACAAATTTCTTGGAGAATTATGGCAAAAATTGGATACCTAAAATTTTTAAAGTGAAAGAATTATTTTTGGTACCCATATAAGTTTTAAAAATTAAACACTAAATCTATTTACCGCAAGTTATTTACGTGCGTATTGCAAAACCAACTTTTATAGTTCTACACAGTTAAATAAATGCTTGTGTAATAATAATTTTGCGAGACCTATATAAAAGAGAAGACGAAAACTTTTAGTAATTTTATTTTTGATATCAAGTGTTTTAGGCTATTTTTGCGCTGGTGACAAGCATGAGGGTTGAAGACTCCCTGGCAAAATTTGTATCCCCTAGAAAAATTTCTGCCTTCTTTCAGCCCCCTTGAAACTAATTTGTAACGATCAGTTTAAATTTCATATACCGGTATTTCAGCAGGAGTAAGTTTTTTAAAGTGCTTTTCCGAATACGCAATTACAGCAAGCATCTTTATATCAGTTAGCACTATAATCCCTCAACCACAATTTTGTTTTAAATAGCGGGTGCTCACAAGCATTATCGTATTTATGGGGAGGATTGTGCCATGCCCCCTTGGAAAAAGTCAGACACAGATTCAAAATAAAGACCATCTTTTTTGAGATCACTATGTTTGGGGACCAGAAATCGACAGAGACAAGAAAGATTCAAAGTAAAAACCTTTTTTATCACATGAAAAAATTTTCCTCTAAGCATATTCAATTTTGGTTGTGTGGCCCCCCATTCAAAAATCCTTATTACACCACTGCTCACGAGGCATATAGTGAGTTGCTAAGAAACATAACTAAAGTCTTAAACTGCAAATTTATAGATATATCAACACGTTGACAGTAATAGAATGAGGCAAGAGAACGGGGATCTAGGGGATTTCGCCCTGAGCAACTTTGTGCAGGCGTATCAAAGTCAGTTCTTTATATTGGTGTGTGCATGCATTTATTATTAATAGCCTACAACTTTTAGATTGGCAATTTACCTGACAAATAAGGTGTAGCCATAACAAGTCTTTTTATTAAGTACAGATATTTCTTTTCTACTTTGTCTGCATGCTAATGTTATAAATTAGGCCTGCTAAAGTCAATGAAGCCAATTTTTTCAGGGTTTTACTGCGTCATGAAATCTGTACGATCTTATAGTTTTGGTGCTTCTGGAGTCTTTATACTAGGTTTTATAGATCATAATAAAGTCAAAATTTTATCTTATCGAATTCCACATATAAAAACCTTTGCTTATTTTTGTAATTTTTCGAGCAGCTTATTTTATAGTGGGCCTAGTTATTCTACAACTGGGATGCCCAACCTGTGGCCCACGGGCCGCATTGCAGCCCCCTTAATGTTTTTATGCGGCCCGGCCACTGCTCACTTAATTTTTTAGTTATATTTCCATAACTGTATAGAATTCAATTTCGCAGCTATCACCGTGACGTATAGGGAGGCAAAGTAAATATGTCAGTTGATTGTTGCGTCGAGTGACGTCCAAGCATTGCTCTATGAAAACTTTTGTGGGCGGAGCTTGTCATAAAAACGCTTGCCCCAAGCATCATTATCAGTATTTAAATTGCTTTGTTATTATATTAATATTGATTATTTTCAAACATTTTTTTATTATATCAAGTGATAGCCAAAATATTAGCCATGGTAAAGATAGTAACTTTGAGTCAATGCAGAGTAATATGGAATAAGATTACAGTAAAAGCAGCAATGCTGCTAGAGAAAAAAAGGGAAACGTGTTAATTTATTAGGAGGGTGGAAAGAGGATCAGACATTTTTAGAGATTCTAGGTCTAATCTAGAAACTTAACAAATGGTCCGGAACCAAGGTCCATCATTATTAAAAAAAGTGTCGCTTCTAGTCGGTGAAGCTCAGCTGGCTGGATGCCTGAAAATATCCGTTTCAGTGCGACCCAGGCATCCAGTGACAATGTGCAAGGCGTCATTCAGAACTCTGTATATGAGGTTAGTGTGAGCGCTGCGACACCAGATTGGTGCGCAGTACTCAGCTGTTGTACTGTGATGGTGTTGAGCCAGCATCTTGTTTTGAGAGTTCATACGACGATTTAAATGAAATAAAAAATATGCTTTCAAATTAGAGCATCAAAGGTATTAATATTTGATTGTACTTGATGGTTACGAGCATTAACACATCGAGGTATGTGGTGCAAAATTCTATAAGGATCATTGTAAGCAGCACGTAATCAATTGAAGTTATATTTACAATAATTACACCACAAGTGGCTTCCAAAAAAAGGCATGCAAAAATGTTTAAATAAATAGTTTTTTACTTCCAAGCTACACTTACTAAATTGCTGTTTCAATTTATTCGCTGAGCAATAGAGTTATTTAACCTATTTTTGAATGTCAATGTCATCAGTAAGATCACTGTTAAATGCAACCCAAGATATTTTACAGACTGTACAAAACTGATTTCTGAATTATCAATCAAAAGCTTAGGAGAAAAAGATAGATTGAAATTTTTGGTGCAAACAACATGCCAAATGATTTACTACAATTAAATAATATTTTATGTGACTGGGCGCAATTGTATCATGTATTTAAAAGATCTTGAAGACCAACTAAACTAGGATTAAATGGACAAATGTCATCAGCAAACACAATATGATTTAAGCAGTAATTTCCTGCATAACAGCCAGATTTAACAGTGTTTAAATTATAAGTCAGATCATCAATATACAGGGAAAATAAGTAAGGGCTTAAGATACCTCCTTGGCGAACACCATTTGAGACAAAAATAAGAGTCAGAAAAATAATTATCCCATCTAACTTTCATCATTTGAGTTTTATACCAGTAACGCAAAAGCCTAATGAAGTACAAAGGCACATTTCTAAGTATTTAACTTTTTGAAAAAAAAGATCATGATCCACTTGGTCAAAAGCCTTAGAGGCATTTAAAAACACAGCAAAAACAGGAGTATTTCTAGTTATATATAAAGAAGCTAACTTGTTTGAGAAGAAATACACTTATGTCTACATGACACTGTTTTTTTTATTTCCTGCTTAATAAATTGTTTGCAAGATCGCATTTTAGTCAAAATTTATTAAATTTATTCATTGGTTGAAAAATTGGTTTGTTGAAAAAATGGGCAAAAAGCAGTCTCTCAGCACGGAAGAACGGGCTCAAATTGTAACTTTAAGCAATTTAAAGTTTTTTGTATATCAAATCGCAAAGAAGATGAAGGTTAGCAAAACAGTAGTGCACAATACAATCATCAAATACGAAAATGAGGGTGTTTTCATTGACAGAAAAAGTCTCTATTTCTATGTCTCTGTCCCAACTAGCATATCTCTTGCCAAACCCCAGACGTTTCTTTTTCATTGCCTGAGCCTGTCAAGAGTGGTTTTTGGGCTGGCTTGCATAACTTAAGGCCAAATTTTGCAGACACCTGCGTTGAATTGTTTTTGTATTGATTGCTGTACCGCTTTTCATCAACTTAGCCTGGATTTTTTGGAGACACTCATTCATTGGCGAGTGAGTTACTGCCTTACTCGTGATACGGTCTTCTTGCTGGTGGTAACTGCTGGTTGGCCAGACCTTTTTCTGTCTACAAAAACACCCCATTTTGGTATTTCATGATTGCATTGTGCACTGCTGTTTTGCTAACCTTCGTCTTCTTTGCGATTTGACGTACAGAAAACTTTAATTTGCTTAAAGTTACGATTTGAGCCCGTTCTTCCGTGCTGAGAGACTGCTTTTTCCCAATTTTTTCAACTAATAAATTTAACTGATTTTGATTAAAACGCGATCTTGAAAACAATCTATTGAGCAGGAAATAATAAACAGTATTATACAGATATTATATATTAACACAATAACATAATTATGCCTTATGGCACAATAATACCCATTACTCATCGAGATATAAGCATTTAAAGCTACATGTTGCGTTTTTTAAAAAGTGTCTTCAAACTTTTGTCCCAGAATGTAAAACGTTTGAAACTGAGTCCCTTTTGCGGCAATTTTTTTGAATTTTTTTTTAATAATTTTTGATTCAGCTATATAAGTTTTACATCTTTTGCAATATTCTACCAACTTGAAACCGTATAGTATTAACATTAGTAATATATTTTTACCAAATTGTAAGTTGGTAAACACTTTTACCACATAAATCAAAGATTTCCTTTTTAATCTCTGTACATATTATTTGGTTTCCACAATCTTCAGGAAGTTCGTCTATGCAAACTATCTGGCATTGTTACACTTTTCTCGAAACTGGAAAGACTTTTAATCAAGACATATTCACTCTTTCACTCTTTCTCCAAACTTGAAGGATGAAACTCAGTCACTTAAAGACGATGACGGCAGCTTTAACAAGCGAGTGACGAAACTGAGCTAAAGCTTTACAACACAATGAACACTCATCACTCTGTCTGATACCTAGAGATCTTAAGGTAAAAATGAAAATTCCTTTTGCTTTGTCACTACCTTGGGGCATTGTGCAAAAATATCTTCTGGCATCACGCTGTTGCCCTATATTCGGTCTACTTGATAGCTGAGTATACATTACATTATACATTACATGCTTGTCTTAAGAATAGTGTCTGAATAACCATAAAACATATTGATGCCTGCGTCTTACTCCAACAAATCACTTAGCAATTCTTTTAAGCATCAAGTTTAACTTTATTAACTAAAAGTGGACATTTTTTTGTCTAACAGTGAAACTCTGTATCTCATTTACCTGACTTGCTTCCGGAGATGCCACGATTTTGCTATCCGATTAAATTTTTTTATTTTTTAAGACTTGTGAGCTTCCACCAGATGCATTACTGCACTGATAGAACGCCATTGTGCATCACGCACGTCGATGGCTAGATGCTAGAAATATATCGAGCTCTGGACAGAAAGCACTAAGAGTGAAATCTGTGGCATTGTGTATCACACACATGCCAAATCAGAGCTCACTACCAGACCGTGGTTTCGAGTTTTAAACTCTCACTAAGGACAGTTTGCTTACTCAGGTTTTGTCGCAGATCTGGGCATATATAAAGTGAAAAATCTAAGATTTGTGGGTTAATTCTACCAGATTCATTGCTGCCCAGGTAAAAGCAACAAAACTTGGGCAAACAGACTGTTCCTGATGAAAGTTTAAAACTCGCGACTATGGTCGGGCAATAAGCTCGGGTTCGAGGTGCATGATGTTCAATGCCACAGATGATACTTTTTAATGTCATCTGCCTATGACTCGATATATTTCTAGCATCTGGCCATCGGCGTGATTGATCACAATGTCGCTTCTATCTGTGCAGTAATGCATCAGCTGAAACTCCACAAGTCGTAGAATTTTCTTTATGACCAGCTCTGCGACTAAATCTGTGTAAGTAGAACTGTCTCTGATGAAAGTTCAAAACTGGAAGCCATTGCTTGGCAGTGAATTCGGGTTCAGTATGCATGATGTCATCGTAATTTCAAATTAACAACGAATACCACTAAACTGCTCAGTTAAAACCAGGACGACGGAAATTTTTTTGATAGAAGGGGCAAGATTTAAAACAAAGGCAAATTCATATCCAAAATTTTCTTTATGACTGCCCGAATCCATGACCTGTTGTATGACGTGTTGATGGCAAAAAGTCGCACGGATTTGATCTGAAAACCTTTTTTATTGTTCTGAACAAGTTTTCTGAAATCAAAACTATTCCGCTAAAATAGTTAGTGAAGACCAAAAAAAATTCATCACTTTGAATCGGTGCCACACTACCAAATTTTTTCAAAAAAATCTTGTTCAGACCAAAAAAGGTCTCCACTTTATTGTGGTGTGACATTTTTTCATTTTTGTCCAAAAAAACTAGTTAAGATCAAAAAATTAAAAAAATTACCACATTCAATCATTGTCCGATTTTTGAATTTCATCCTAAACAAAAGATAAAGCCTCAAAAAAGGTTATCAACTTGATCTGAAACGTCCTAAGTTCGGAAACTTTATCTTATCCAAGTAATTTGTTGTCAGTGTCGCACTGGCCTATGTGGCTATGGTCAAATTCCTATTTTATAAACTTTGTTAGATTTAATTTTGGTCTAGTTTTTATGATTGCAGAGAAAAATTTAACTGAATGCTTCTAAACTACAAATTACTTCTTTTCGCGCTTAAGCGCTAAGAGAAGCAAAAAAGAATCAATAAAAAAAATTACTCCTGCCAACTCTCGTAGCGGAAACAAACCTTAAAGGCCCGTTTCCACTACGAGCGTGGAAAAAAGCGTTTTTTGTTTGTTTTGTTGCTTTTTTTTTGCGCTCGCTTCAATTTTAACCGCTCGCTTCAATCGAAGATCAATAAAAGAGACAAAGAATGCTCTTTTCCACGCTCGTAGTGGAAACGGGCCTTAATTGTGATAAATTGTTTGCGAGTTAAGGCCCGTTTCCACTACGAGCGTTAAAAAGAGCATTCTTTGTTTGTTTTATTGCTTTTTTTTTGCGCTCGCTTCAATTTTAACCGCTCGCTTCAATCGAAGATCAATAAAAGAAACAAAAAATGCTCTTTTCCACTTTCTCTCTTTTATTGATCTTCGATTGAAGCATTCTTTCTCTCTTTTGATCTTCGATTGAAGCGAGCGGTTAAAATTGAAGCGAGCGCAAAAAAAAAGCAATAAAACAAACAAAAAATGCTTTTTTCCACGCTCGTAGTGGAAACGGGCCTTAAGTCTTGAACAAAAAGTTTTTTTGGAACATCAGCATTTTTTGCGTTGCTCTGCGCTTCAACACTTTACAGTTCACTGGCTGGTAAAGTGATCGTCAAAGCAAGCTTCAAAGCAAAGATAATATTTATAGCACGTAAAATTCGAATCGAAGATATGTATTCAATGGCTAAACTTTATTTTTTTGTTAATGTAATCTATTTGGTCATGCACTTTTTTGTTTAAGTTGATTTTGCTGACCAGTATACTTGAACAGGACAAATAAATGTTTTTCATTTCAGAGTGAATAAGATGATTATTTCCAGAACTGAATAATAAATTTTTGCTAAAAATTTAAAGCGTTATTCGATATTATGTTCACAACCGTTGTTTTCGCGAGGCTTTTTTTAGTGTCTTTTCTCTACTTCTTCCTAAATACCGGTTGGCTATTTTTAAAATCGGTACCATTGCCGTTTTTATTGCTTAGTTTTGGATTGGCATCTCTTGTAGTAAATAAGGGTAGCCTAAGAGCTGGACGGTTGCCTAAAGTTTAAAACCCCCGATTTTGTCCTGCGAGTCAGGAAGATAACATTGTCTACCCAAATAAATAAATTTCATTCTGATGATGTTTTTTTTAACACAAATTTCACAAACTAAAATAAGTTATACGAGCGTAAATTTCACAAAAACTCCGTCTTATTGTACTGTTTTTGTTTGTAAGTGGGACTCAAGTCCTTAGGAAAAAAGAATATCTGAAATGTCATCATAATAGGTTGTCTGTTTAGCTTAAACTTAACAGTTTCATTTGCTAATTAGCTTGTAAATGATTTGCTTGTTTATCTGAAAAACTTTTGGAAGCTGATCGGTAAACAATTAAGCTTCAAAGCAAAATTAATATTTATAGAACATAAAATTTAAATTGAAAATCTATTAGGTTGGCAACTAAGTTCTTGCCGTTTTATTAAAATTTATTGTGTTTAGAAAACTTATCAATAAATAAATAAATATTGCAATATTTTATTTATTGTGTTTCAATTCAAGTCATTTCACTTTATTTTTAAATCATCAAAATGGAATGTCAAGTTGAAAAAAATGTGCACTTTCGACACCTCCTTCTCTTTGCATTTAATCGAGGCTTTACTGCTGCAAAAGCTGCTCGTGAAATTTGTGTTGTGTATGGGGAAAATGCAATAGCAGAAAGAACCGCTCGTTACTGGTTTGCTAACTTTTCCAGTCAAAAACAAAAGATTTCTACCGAGAAGGTATTGAGAAACTTGTCGAACGCTGGGGAAAAGTTGTCGACATGAATGGAGAATATATCATTGATTAAATAGTTGTCAGTTCTTATTTTTCATTTAAGATATGTGATTTAAAAAAAACGGCAAGAACTTAGTTGCCAACCCAATATATCGAGCGGGTAAAATTGTCTTTCTAAAATGTATTTTTTTTTTCGAATTTGCCTCAGATTTCTTTATTAGATTGATTTTACTGATAATTTCGTGTTAAAAATTCAAAGCACTAACGAAAAAAAGCATTGTAGCCAATCCATCCATACGCCATTGTCAAAGCATGTAATCGTGTTGATTTTTTGAAATATTGCGCAAAGATTTATTTGCTCACTGCATCGTGTATTTGGTACTTAACTCACAACCTTTATTTTCCCATGCCCAGTTTTTACTCAGTAATTTATTTTATTTTTTTGATGCCGTTTTTCTGCTTCCCTTGATATTTTTTTGGCTGATCGTAAAATCTAAATCATTGCCACCTTTATTGTAGAGCTTATCAGCTTGCATGTTGCCATGAAATTGACCATCACGCAATCAGATATCACGTGATTTTGGTTTAAAAAAAGATAAACACTACCAACGACTCTTTAAATTCTAAAAATCCCAGAGAGAAAGAGAAAAACGGTAAACTAGGAAATGAAAGCAAACCTGGATTGATCATAAGTCATTGGCTACTAAGGAATCTACTATAGATTAAAAAATATTCTACACCATTCTGGTTAAATTTTGTTATATTGATTTGTATATTTGGATATAATAAAAAAGTGATTTTATTTGAACTATAAAAAGTAATTCAATTTTGCGACATTAGAAAATTTATCCGTGACACGCTACAGTAAATGTCAATTTTTGATGTGCACATTTCCACAACTTAATTTCTATAATTATTAACTTGACCAAATTTTATAAAACTGTCAACGTAAGTCACTTTTGTTGGCAATAAATCCACATAGTAGACTGCATTAAACGTTTGGTGAAAACTATTTTCACCAACCATTGTTTTTTAAAAATTGCTGACGCGATAAAACATCCTTGGAGTAGTTTCCTCCTGTGGTTCCCTTGTCGATGTTATCCGGAGTTCTAACGTTGCGGCGTCCAAAATTATAACAAGCAATTCCTCCTTGAACTTGTTGATCCTTAGTCCAAGTGGGATGGTCCTTGGCTACATCTCGCATGCAGTCGCGCAAGATACCCGCTCCTTGGTCTATATGAGCTTGAGAGGATGGGCCACTTTCGACAACGTTATGAAAACGTTTATCAACCTATGACAATGTTTATCAAAATTTTGAAAATTTAAAACCAATTTATTTCATTTTTTTGGGCCCATTGATTGTAGATGATTACGGTTAAAAAAATGACTATCTGTTTTGATTTACATTTTCTATAGCAGAAGATTAAAATACTTTTATGCTTAAAAACAGAGCTTGTCAGTGATACTTTAAACTTTTAATTGTGAGAAGCATTGCCTGTTTGTAATAGACTTTTTTTTATGAAGTTTTTTTTCTACGTAGTGAAGTAAATACTAAAAAGAACAAATTTTGCTCTTTGATTTAAATGACAGTTATTTTTTATAATCTTTGCTTCTATTTAACGGCTAAAAATTTTGAACTAAAAAAACTATGATAAAAATGATCAATTTTCTAGCCTATACAGTTTCTAAATTTAGGCTGACTCGGCTCGTTGCATCGTCAGGGTTTCTAATACAGAACTATTGCGATTCAATGATGTGTACAGCTTTGTTTTCATAAACCACAAGTAAACAAAAAGCGAAATTTTGTCGACACAAATGACCGGCTTTTGGAAAAGTGAAATAACTCCGGTCTGCTAATTATAGATTTTCCAATCTTTATTATGTATGTAAAATAAAACCTTGACACAAATAGGCGCACACAAGATTTAGTAACAAAGTATAAACAAAGAATGAACTATACGAGTATATCAAGGTCACAAACTAGACACCAGAGGAACAAATCTGTAAATTAGTATTTCATTGACTTAATAACATACCTATTTAACTAGCCAAAGAAAATCAAAAATCAATTCAAGTGCAGCAGGATCTGACTAAAGTTCACTTTAATTCGAACGATGTCTTTTTTTATTGTCGGCTTTTTAAACATTAAATTATTTTGTTCCAATTAAACTGAACACTAAATCCGCCATATTGCCACAAGTTGCTAGCAATATTGACATTAATAATCACTTTTCTTTTCCTGCTATAAATGTAGACCAAAGTTTCATAGACTGATGGAGTTTTAAAAATAATACATTTAAAAATGATATGCTTTCAACCAGAGATGATTACATGGCATGAAAAATGTAATGACAAATGTAATGTAATTGATTGCGATTACATGACAAATGTAATCGATTACGATTATTTAACCATTTGGAATTACGATTATGATTACTCAAAATTCGAAAGTAATCGATTACCATTACTTACCCACTTTGCAATTACGATTACGATTACTCAAAATGATCATGTGCTTTTTGATTGCTACTACATAAATTCTGAAACGCATTGGTAGTACAATATATTTGTTAATCAGTATCACGATTAGCATTTAAAATGTTGGTTACATTCATAAACATAAGTTTTGAAATCGTTTAAAATTTATCTGAATAAATGCGACATGTGACGTCACAAATGGAGTTTCCGCGCTTAAATGCCAGTTCAATGTAATCAATTATATCTAAGTTTTTCTCAAAGTAATCGATTATGATTACTGATTACGATTACCCCATGTCTGTTTTCAACCTTACCTGCATGATTCCATACCCATTCCCTTTATCTCCATAGCCTTTACTGTCTAGGGTCAAACCACCATTGCTTTCTCGACTGGCAATAGCTGAAAAAATGACGCCGTGGTATAATCCAACTTCTTTCAGCATGTTTACACTAAAAGCCTACGAAACAAAAGCGCAAAAACAATCAACCAGAGAGCAATATTTTGATATTTCACACTCCCCACAATATTTCGGTATTTCACGCCTTTGTTTTCTAGTACGTCGGGGCAATAAATAAAAAATATCAGATATGATATGAATGCAACTGCGGGTGATACTTTGAATATTTACCTCTATATTCTCCTGATTTACAAAAAACGTCAGAGACGTTCGAATTAGTGCAACCGTCAAGTAATTACTATGAGTTGCTTTCGGAAATGTTAAGTATTATTGTCCGGTTGAAATTTTTAATTTTTGCTTTTTAATTTTTATTATTAGATACGACTGAAATTTAGTGCTGTTTGCTAAGACCACCGAGCAGTAGAAAGTGCTGAAAAGTGACTTTCCCAAGAACACAACAGAATAACCAAGGTAGGTTTTGAACCGTAATCGCGGGTTTGCCAACGGTGCACCTACCTACTCGCTCATAATATTTTTTGATAGAATGTAGCAAAAAAATAGTCACGAATCGAAAAAGTTAAAAATATAATTCAAAAGTCTAAAAGTTAAAGTGTATATTTATTGCATTATAAGAGCCAAGCAAAAATTTTATCAAAAAACCTCAGCAAGAAAGGAGACATATTGTTTCATTAAAATTTTTGTGTAACTTGTAATTTAATTTGTTGCTCTGAATTTTTTATTGCACTCTTTTCTGCTAGTTATTCTGCTTTTATTATTCTTACATAGCCTATATATATAATAAAATTATACATTTAATAAAATTATCAGACTACAAAAAAATTTGTTATTTTAAATTTAAATTATTTACCCCAATAGTCTGTTTTGTCTGTTTAGTTAATTAGAAGGCGGTTAAAAATTTTATTTAAATAGAATGTGGCACGGACGAAAAAAGTTTACAAAAAATTTCTATATTTACCAATATACTGTAGGCTATATCTATATAAGTCGTCGGTGCTCTTTAGTAAAGTACTCAATGACTTTAGTTGTTTGAACGATTATGCAAAGGTCTACTTAACGGAACATAAGTTTTTTTTTTTTTTTTTTTTAAATTTTTTTGTTTTTAAAAAATTGTCCCAACAGTCTGTTTTGTCTGTGAGGCTCTCAGCGAACACAAGATCTGAAAAACATAATATTAGTTACATAAAAAAAAAAAAAGTTGATTACCATGCCTCAGGTGCAGGCTTGAATTTCTACGGTAAACGGCGCTGCGGCCAGCAGTTTGCCATTTATTTGAGCTTTTTGTTTTAGTCAATGTGTAGTTATTACCAAATATTTACTTTTGCTATTTTTAATTACTTTTATTTACTTTTGTAAGCAGACTCAAATGCAAAAAAAGGTTGAGATAAGCACAAGGTAACTAGCTTTACGAAGGTTCATAGATTGCTATTTATTATTCAATAAAAATTATAGAATCATATTAAAAATACGCCTCCAAAATTACACAACTGAAATTGCGCCCCAAAATTACACAACTAAAAAATACGCCACCACGGACGTATTTTAAACAACCCATAGTGTGACTTAAATTAAAAATAAAAAATTAGATCATAATAGAACTACGCCCCAAGAATTACACAACTAAAAAATATGCCCGCAGGGACGCATTTTTAACATTACTCAAATAATATCAAGAAAGAATGAAATAAAAATTTATAATCGATTTAATACCTAAGAACCAAATAGCCAAAAAGCATCTTCATGAAAAGTAGGCTATCAAAAGAAATAAAAAAACTAGCCATTATTTATTTAAAGGAATAGTCCCCGGCCATTTTTCGACTGAATTGAGACAGTTATCGGGAAAGGCGATAAGAGTTTCTTAAAATAACTCTTTTTAAAAATTTACAATTCTAATCGAGAATCTTCAAGTTCAAATTTAAATAGAAGCAGTCAATATTGAAAGTAGCAAAAAGAACCAATCAAAATTAATAGCTTACTATTCAAGACAAAAAAAATTCGAAAATAAATGAATTATAGGCCTTGAATAAATTTGCATAAATTACATGGAAAGTATGGGCATTGTTATAAAAGAACCAATCAAAAAATTGGTACTAACAAAGAAAGAAAACTTCAAAAATCTAGTCTCGAATGAATAATATCGAAATACATGGCCTTGAATGAATTTGCATAAATTACATCAAAAATACAAGCATTGTTATTAATGAACCAATGAGAAATTAATACTAATCAAGAAAGAAAAATTTGAAAGTTAAATGAGAAGTACTTTAAAGCAATATTGAAAAATACATTGAAAAATAAATCGAAAAAAACTCAATAAAAATTGAATTTCGAATTAAGCGAGACAATATGCCGAAATTGAAAAAATCTTTTGTTCAAGGCTAGATTTTCGAAATTTTCGTTCTTGAATAGTAAGCTACTAATTTTAGATTGGTTCTTCTATAACAATGCCAATACATTCGATGTTCATTGCTTTTATTTAAGTTTGGATTTGAAGATTCTTGATTAAAATAGCCGATTTCCAAAAGAATTCTTATCGTTTCCTGCTTAGCTTTTCCCGATGACTGGCTCAATTAAGTCGAAAAATAGCCTGGCACTATTCCTTTGATTAATTAGCGGCTGATTTTTTTATTTCTTTTGATAGCGTACTTTTTTATTACCAAATCAATTAAAATAATAAAGAAAATTGTCTTCTCTTAAAATCATGAGTTACTAACGGAATTAAAAGAAAACAAAGTACTGTAGTATTTTTGGTGCCTAAGTAGAAAATGTTAATGTGTAGATAGCGATTTAAGAAATAATAAAAAATAATAATTGTTAAAAAAATAGGATTAGTTTGGTGACGATGAAATTAGCGCTACGTAGTTTAAATTTGCTGCAATGACGACATTTTGAGATTACAGTAGCTTGAAAAGTTTATTTAGTAGACCAATTAGCTTTGCTTGAAAAATTTTCAATTCTTCTGATAAACATAAATACATGATCCGCACTGGTATGATGTAGACAGATTAATTATGTACTATGTCATTTGTGGGATTTTCCAGCCTCGTTTATTTTCCTGACAGCTTTAATGATTTTACGGTGCATCCTTTTAATTTAACACGTAAGAAAATGTTGTGGTTGTTGAACCGCATTTTAAAGCTTGCTTTATAGCTCTTGTGGTGACTCTTGCTATTTTGATTTTAGTTTGAATTTAACAAAACTTCTAAACTCGATTTAGAACAGCATTTACCATTTAAAAAGCAGTTTCTACTTTACTTTTATTACCATTCCAACAATATTTGATAATGAAAACTAAAAATCTTTACAATAATCAGAAATCTGACACCAAATCAAGTAATTGTAGAGTAAAATCTATCCTTTAAATCAGGGGTTCTTAAACTGGGGGGCGTGGAGAGTCTCCAAGGGGGGCGCGAAGGTGGTAGAATGTTGAACTATATTTGACATATATTTAAGATATTTAACATATTTGACATATTTGTAACACTTTTTATTTAACATATATTTGACAGATTTAGCATAAAATTATAAATTAGCCATATATATTGCTTTAAGATGAGTTCTAAGAAAAGGAAATATGACACAAATTATCTAAAATTTGGTTTCATCGAGGCCACTGAGAAAGGACAAGTTGTTCCAAAATGTGTAATATGTCTGGAAAACCTAAGCAACGATGCTCTGAGACCAAGTCGCTTACAACGACATTTACAAGCAAAACATCCTGGGCTACAAGATAAGAGCTTAGCATTCTTTGAAGCTAAAAAAGAGTCATTTAAAAGAATGAAAATTGTGAGTGGTGAGACATTTCGGAATTCTTCTTCTGCCGAAACAGTAGAAGCATCGTTTAAAATTGCTTACATGATCGCTTTGGCAAAGAAACCCCATAATATCGGAGAAACATTAATAAAACCATGCATGCTAACAGCGACCAGTCTTGTTTTGGGGGAAGCTAACAGCAAAAAGCTAGCAAAGATTTCTCTCTCCGATTCAACAGTGAAATCACGAATTGATGAAATGGCGGAGGATATCGAACTTCAATTGCTAGAAAAATTGAACAAATCGCCTCTTTTTGCCATCCAATGTGATGAGACAACTGACGTTGCTCAAATGTCTCAATTGATGGTATATGTCAGATTTGTTGGATCTACTTCAATTGAGGAAGAAATGCTATTTTGCAAACCCCTAGAAAAGACTGGCAAAGCAGAAGATGTGTTTGAAGCCGTTTCCTCTTACTTTGACTACAATTCAATTAAATGGGAGAACCTTGTTGGTGTATGCACGGATGGTGCTCCTGCAATGTTGGGATCACAAAGTGGATTTGTTACTAGGATAAAGGATAAAAGTCCAAACGCAGTAGGAACTCACTGCGTTATCCACCGCGAAGCTCTTGCCTCAAGGACTTTACCTGCTGCAATGAATGAAAAGCTGGCAACTACCATTCGAGTTGTCAACTTTGTCAAAAAAAGTCCTGTAAAGTCAAGGCTATTTGCCATTCTATGCAAAGATATGGATGCTGATCATGAGACTCTGTTATTCCACACAGCTGTTCGATGGTTGTCGAAAGGCAATATGTTAGCCCGGGTTTATGAGTTGAGGAAGGAAGTGGAATTATTCCTCAAAGGTCAAGGGAATAAGGATCTCCTGTGTTCATTTACAGCAGAGGGGTTTCAACTGGCATTAGCGTATCTGGTAGATATTTTCGAAGCACTTAACCTTCTCAACCGACATTTGCAAGGCAAGAATACTAGCCGCATAGATCACTATGATGCCATACGTGCTTTTGTAGAAAAATTAGGGCTATGGTTTCGAAGAGTTCAAAATGGAAACTATGCGTCATTCTCTAACTTAGACGCTGCCCTTGCAAAAAACAAAGTTGATCTGGATGGAAAACTGAAAAGCGAAATTGAAGCCCATCTACAATGTTTAAAACAAGAATTTGAGAGGTATTTTCCAGATCTAACTCATGATGACCTGCCGAATTGGAAGCTGGCAAGGAACCCCTTTCGTGTTGATGTGGACATTCTACCAGACGAAATACAGGAGGAATTCCTAGAGATGAAATGCAACTCCGTTGCCAAAGATGATTTCGAAGCAATGCCTCTCAACGATTTCTGGGCAAAATACGTGCATGTATACACAAATCTAGGCAATGTAGCAATGCGTACTCTACTACCATTTTCGGCCACTTATCTTTGTGAAAGTGGCTTTTCTGCGCTTGCATGTATGAAGACACAAGCTCGGAACAAACTTGACTGTCAATCTGACATGCGCTGTGCATTGTCTTCAACTAAGCCACGAATTGAACTTTTGGTTTCGAAAAAGCAACTACATCCTTCACATTAATGTAGGGAAAAGAAAATTGTATTTTTTTCATTGTGTTCTATTTCAATAAAATCCAAAACATGGAAAATTTATATATTTTCATTTATAAATTTAACGAAAAAGGAGGGTGGAGGGGGGGCGCAAAAAGTTATGAGTTTTGTCAGGGGGGCGCGGCCAAAAAAGTTTAAGAACCCCTGCTTTAAATGATTAGCGCTGTACTAAATCATGAGTTCACAGCGCTTTTTTAATTCAAACCAAAATAGCAAGATTTACGACCGCCATTGTAAAGCAAGCTTTAAAACAGGGCTCAACAGCCACGATAATTACTTCAGAAACAATCAGAAAAGAAACGCCACAAAATCATCAAATGCTGTCTTGAATATAAAACATAGCAAAAAAAACCACAAAAACATAGGATATACAGTTATTAATTAATCTTCATCGTACTAGTGCGGTTAAGTATTTGTAATTGGTGTTTATTAAAAAAGCTAAGAATTTTTTCAGCAAAATCAAACGGTTTACTTTTTAAGGATATTGCAACCTGCAAACCGCAGAGCAGCCACGGATAGCGGTGACTTTGAAATACGTGAGTGATATCTGCTTGATCATTCAAATAATTGTTGTTGAATAGTTTTATGCCCTTACAACTCTGTTTCGAAATAGACTGATTGGCAAAACAAGCCAACTTGAAACCTTTTATTGAAGAGAATCAATAAAAGGTTTCAAGTTTGGCTTGTTTTGCAATTGTAGAGTAATTCAAATTCCGCTGCGGTTTAATCTTGCAGTACGCATTTGGCCAATTTGTATACCATTTTAATGCACGAGGCTTAGAGCAAAACAAGAGATTCTTGTGTGACGACCCAAAGCTATGAACCGTTTATTTTTGTTCTCTTGTCTTGGTTTATCATTTGTACCACATCATTTTTCTTTCGCGTTATTTTTTGTTGCGCCTTTTTAATCGCCCTAAAGCTTTTAGTTGTGATTTTTTATGTTTGCCGCAAAATTTTTAATGTTAGAGAGATGAGAATACAAGCTTGAGAATTGACTGTCAAAGTATTGTGTTTAAACGCAAGAGCAGAAAGAAATTGAACACGCTGAAGGTAGTAGCGGTCTCTACACTTCTGATTAGAATAAGAAAAAAGAAATTAACTTTCTGAATTCGACATAAAAAACAAGCAAACAACAATCAGCTACACTTCACTTGTTTCTGATTGGACAAAAACGGTCCCGTGCATTGAAATGATATAAAATTTGGAAATAAGCAGCCCAACAGCACCAAAATTGGATTTTAATCTTTTTTTGAGCTTAATGAAGTTTAATATAAAAATTAATGCATTCAAATCTTTCTACTATTGTAACAGAAGTGAATATTTAATTATGGTTATACACAGGGGTGCAAAAATTTTTGTTAACTTTAGTAGCGCATAGAAATTTTTAGTAACACATACATCATTCATACGCCAAATGTAATAAAATGCAATCAATTTAGAAATTAAATATGCAATTTATTACAAATGAAATTGCTGTTAATTTGGCAATAAATAAATAAAAACGATGTGTTTGCTTACTTTTAAAGTCTATCCATTGAAATTAAAATTTTTAAACTACGTTTAAAAGAAAATTTTGTTTTATTTAACCTGAAAACATGCTAAATTCGCACAGAAGCTGTATGACCTTATTAAAAATGTGATCGTAGTTGGGAGAAAAATTGGGCAAAACTTATAGGACACCCTAACTAATTTGATGACACATTTTTCGTACTAATTGTTTATGTCTCTGACTTTTTTTAAGTATCTTTTGTATTTATTTTTGCTTTTTCAACGAATGATGATCTCGAAAGCAACTATCTAAGCAAAATGGTACTTTGCATTCAGCACACCATGTACTCGTCTTTTCCTTTTTTGGCTGTCTACTTGAATGCAATCAAACGTAGCAGCATCTACATACATTGTTTTTATTTTCATTTTGAATATAAGCCAGGTTGCATCTTTCAGTAAAGTTAATAAGCTGACAATCTATCCAAATTAGATGCACTTTACCTGCCGTTCTTCTGATGAACTATTCAGTTTTTCAAAAATAAGTTAAACTAGTAAGTTAAAGTTTCAAAAATAACCAATATTCTAATGTCAAAATTCGTACTATAAATTAAATAATTCTGAAAAAACAATGTGGGTGTCGTAAGTTGTGACAAAATCAATATTAAAATCCCAAATTACTCTCGGCAGAAATTCATTTTGATGATAATGACTGTTTTAGAAAATGTTAAGTTGTTTTATACTTTGACGCAGGGATCTTCAATCTTTTAACCATTATGGTCCAACTTTTGTCGAAAAGTTTATTGCGAGTCGCAATCGGTGCAGAAATCAAAGTACCGGTATCTTCTTTTTTTTTTTTACTTATTTTTAACGTGTTATTTTTTAATGAACCTGCTTGATAACAGGAATTCGGACTACAAATTTAGTTAAAGACCAAACAAAAAAGATCACCAGTTTGATATATCTACGTGTTTTATTCTTATATAAAGCGAAAAATCTTTAGTGGGACGAAAATTAGCCTATTTATTCCGATTTTTCTGCGAGTCATTGGATTGATTTAAAGCATTACAATAGTTTGATCGATTATGTAATTACAAATTCTTTGGTAGGCTTCAACAATAGACTTTGCGGATCTCGGCTTGGGCAGCCCTGCTCTGACGAAATGTATTAATAAATAATTCAATGTACTGTAAATTTAAAATCAAAAAATATACGCCAGAGCATTAGTCAAGTTCAACTATAAAATATTCTACTATGTAAGCTAGACTAACCTACTAAAAAGGAAAAAAGCTTGCAAAAATCAAAAAAAATTTATTTCACCAAAGTAATCAATCCTAACTAAATTTTTTAAATTAGGCTTATTATAACATTTTGAAATAATTATAAAAAAGTACGATGTGACACTTAAAATTTCAATCTTTTTTTAGAATGAATTGTATTTCTTTTTATTATATGAAAAGTTCATTTCCAAATTTGTTTAAAAAGTCCAGTGAATTTTGAAAACATTCGTTGTTGCTAAGATCGAAGAATTTTAATAATGAAATCAGATTTTGCAGAAATTGAGTTTCTTCTTCTGTGAACTGCAGTAACCTCCCTTAAGGGGATTCCAACTGTGAAAGAATTTTACTTTTAATTATACGATCAATCAAACTGCCGAAGTCGTTAGCTTTCAGAAACCAATCTCTGCTTTTTGGCCAATTTACGAAATTTGACTACCTTTCGAAAACTTGCTTTTTCAATCCGAAATAATATTTTATTACAACATTTACGTATCTCTATCCAAAGAGTATGAAATTTTTTTCTATGCAACCTTAAATAACACTTTTGTTTTCAGCTGGGGATACAGCTGATTTCAGCTGGGGTCAATAACAAGCTGTAGTATCCTGACGAGTCCTAACAAGGACGAAATAGGTCTGTCGGCATTTGCTTGTTGATTGGCTTGACTATCTTACTTAATGCTAGCAATGGAACTGCAGGGTTTAACTTGACTTTACCCGATTCTTGTTAGCTGACTCGATGATGTGGTCAGCATATCGAAACCACCATCAATATGCCCTTGCGGCTTAGCCGTGCTTGTCGTAGTTACGCTGGTAGTGCATTGTTTTCATTAAATTATATACGTTATAACATGTACAAAAAAATTGTGCATGGTCACCGCACCAGTTGTGCAAAAAAAAAAGTAATTATCGTGTTTAATGTACATATAGTAATTATTGTGCAAAAAAGACATTGTAGCTTTGGAAAAAGTAGCATTTTTGCGTGCAATTATGTCAAATCTTTAGCGCTTTCGGCGCTAAATATGGTATATCAGAAATTATAGAACTCAATCTTAGTGTAGTCAATATTTTCTGAAGGTATTGCATTTGCAAGGAACATTCTAGTTGTCTGATTATAAAAATTAAATATTTTGCATAAAATCAAAAATCCACTAAACACCAGATTTCATATTCATACCAATGCAAAAAAAAACTTGATGAAATTTTAATTTTGTTGCTTTGCAAGCAAAAGTTTAAAAAATTATCATAACATTTAACGGCCAGCGAAGGTTGAGTAATTTTACAAAGTTACCAAAACCAGAGTTTTCCAAAATGAGGTCCGTGATGAGCGCACAAGAGGTCCGCGACGATATGACAAAATTTGTCAACATATATAGCTGGTAAAGTAATCCATACCATGAAATCCGAGACAGATTCAAAGTGAAGACCATTTTTTTAGAGAACACTTTTTTTTAGGGACGAATTTTTGTCTATAAACGAGCGTCCCGGTTTGCCCCTACGGAAATATGGTATGCCTGTTTATAAGCATTTATTTTTTAACGAATTTTGTGTTATTTATTTTTGGGTTTGTTTTATCTTTCCTCGTTGGTTGGGCAGAAAATTGATGTGATATAAGATTGGGGTCCATGATAAAAAAAGATTTGCAAATAGAGGTTCGTGACCCAAAAGTTTGAGAATAACTTTGACTAAACCACTGTAATAGGTTATATGGAAATTAGTACGATTTTTGACAAACTTTTTTAAATATAAAAAACAAAGCAGAAGACAACGTATTTATTAGGCTTTTCATATATCCAAGGCATATTTTATGCGAAAAATCAAGTTAAAAGCATATTCACGCATGTTTTTTACATCCAAAGCATAATTGATTTTTGAAAGTGAACAGTTAGACACGTACGATATTGTTTTCGCTTTGTTAAATACAATTTTTAAATGTCAAATAAAATCCAATGTATGACAGAGTTTTAGTCATTACCATTAATTCGTATTATTCAAAAGTACCGAATACCGGTACTGCGGTACAATTTTAGCAAGGTACCGAGTACCGGTGCCGCGGTACTTTTAAGAAGTACCGTGCCCACCTATGAAAACTTTACACATAAGTTTTCGAAAATCGTTTTTTTTTGGCAAAAAAGCAAAAAAAGTTATACTCGTATTATTTGCACTATTAAAATTTATTTTATTATCAATAATTCTTTTTACTTTTATTAAATTAAAAATTAGAATCTCATTTATTATTTTACCTCCAAGAAGCGAAGATTCCAAACCCATCTTCTTTCCTGCTTCAATAAATTTGCTTTTGTTATCATTTAAAGCTTTAATGTCATACTTTGACATGATTTTACAAATATCTTTTTAGGACTAATTATATTGAACTTTATTAGCCTATATCAAACTTAGCAACAGAGCTTTAAAAAACTGCTAATTACTTGTAATCTATCAACTGCAAAAATGTTTTGTGTTTTCAACTTTAATTTAAAAATAAGCCTTAAAAAATACAATTTTTCTATAAAGATAAGTATTGTGCAAAATAGGCATCTGTACATCTTTCGTGATGCTTATATACAGTGGAAGCTCGCCCATAAGAGATGTAGAGCTGCAGTATTCCCAAATACCTGCGCAACGATTTCAAAAAAATTAATAATTTTATAATTTTTTAATTTTTCTCAATTTTTTTTCATTAAATTTAAATTCTATTTTTATTTTTTATTTTAAATTGGCAACTTCTTGAGCTGAGGCATTTCATTGACGCTTTATATGAAAAATTAAATATACATTATGAGCTGTAATGATCGCAGGTCACTTGATCTACTGTGGGCTAATTGTAGACGTGACAAGTACAATGCTTTGCTTTATTTCAAATAAAGCCTTTTAGTTAAAATGCTTAGTTAACAATAAACTTTGATATCCTTTAAATTAACACGATTTGCGTTTTACATTTGGCAGATTCAGAGGCGGCGAAAAGACGGATCAGGAAGCAATTGGTTTTGAAATTCGCAAGGTAGAAACATTGTGTTAGATTTGTCTCTACAATTATATAATCTCGACCATAATCTAATCAAACAGAGTTTGAAAATATTGATTTAGACAAGCGGTCACTTAACTTTTTTCGAAACGAACCAGCTGGTGTAGCACTAATTTAGCAAGAGGAGCAAAATTTAGAAAAATGGTACTTTTTTATTAAAAAGGCACTCTGTTGTTCTTATATCTAGGCTTATCATCCATCGCGGTTTAGCCGGGACAGTCCCATTTTTTAAGCCTTGTCCCGGCGTCCCCTCCCGGTTGACCAAAATGTCTAGGTTTTTCCAATTTTAAGTGAAGATCTTTTTTTTAGAAATTACTATGATTTTGGGACGAAAAGTGGGAAATCTGAGACTGATTTCAAGTGAGAGTCTTTTTTTTTCGAGAACACTATTTTTTAGCGACAAAAGTTAAGAAATCTGAGACAGATTCAAAGCTAAAACCTTTTTTTTATACAGAATACTGACGAATTTTTTTCTTTTCATGAACGTCCCGATTTGCCAGTTTGTAAATATGTTATGCCTACTTATTGCCTCTTCTCCAAGAATATCTTGAAGTAGCCATCTCTTCACCCATCAAAAAAGCCAATTTAGAATTTCCACTCTTGAATTGTCTCTGGTGCTTCTACAGGCTTTTTCCACAAACTAGTGGTATTGTGTTATGGTTGTACTTGACTGCAGTTAGAGGTGATTATAGTGTCATATGTGTGTGTCAAGCATAGTGGACACTGTGGCATTGGCTGTGAGCTGTGACAGTTTTGTACGTATATGACGTGGTAATGTTTGTTCTGGTGAATCAATGTCATAGGTTATGGTGTACGTAAAGTTGTTTTTTCTAGAACTGAGGTATTGTGAGATGATGGTAGTGTGAATGTTTGAGGTTTTCTCTACATTCCTCTGGTGTTATGTTTGGTTCTGAGATGATGATGTTGATGTGCTCATTGCTGTGAAAAATTGTGGTTTTTATCTTTCTGGGTGGATCTGAATATGCATTAAGATCATGTAAAGAATGTGTTTGTGTTTGAGTCAGCTGTTTAAGTTGAGTAGCATAAAGTTTAAGATGGATGTCTACAGTATTGATTGGTTTTGTCGTGTAGTGTTAAGTGTTTGTGTCTTGTGTGCAGCCAATAGCAATTCTCAAAGCTGCTGTATGTTTTGAATAGTTTGCAGTTTCTTAATATTGATGTTTGATATGATAGGGCTCCATGCGTTTGCATATTCCAAAATAGGGCGAGGGATAAGTTTGAATGTGGAGACAATTAGTTCCTTTCGTTTATCCCATTTGGTAGAAGTGAGTGCTTTAAGAATGTTAGAGCGTTTGATTTGTTGTAGTGATTTATGGTGACGTTTATTCTTCTTCTTTCGGCCTTTCCTTTTAATCAGGGGTAGCCACAACGTATGATGCTCCTCCACAGCGTCCTGTTTCCAATATCCTTCTCCCTCGCCCCAACTTCTCCCATATTCTCCTTCACTACATCCGGAAATCTTCTCTTGGGCCTCCGTTTTTTCCTCTTTCCCGGTCACTCCATTTCCATCACCCTTCTTCCTATATACTCCTGGTTTCTCCTCATTACACGTCCATACAATAGTGCCTGGTAGCATACAATAGTCTAAACGGATTAAACCTTAAGTAGTGCAACAGACTGTGCACGCGTTCTCTTCCAAACGTGTATTATTCTAAACTAATTACAATTACATAACAATATGTACAGTGTTGCCAAATATCATTCCATTTTACATTATAATTATTCACAAACACTACATCCCCTCCTTTCTTGCTTAGAAACATTATTCAAATATCAAGGCGTTTTGGTTGTTTAAGAATTTCTCGAGGGCGTAAACATTTCGCATTAACATCGTTTTCTACGTTATTTTCACAATCGCTATTTATATGATCAAACGTGGAATCAGAATCATGCGTCTCCCCACCGTCACTTCGAGAACAATCACATACATTTGTACAAGGATTAAATTTTTTTTACATGCGTTATGTTTCGCCTGAGACACACCTCATCATTTTGAACTGTTACACAATTTCCTTTTCGTTCAGTTATAATAAACGGATCTTTACGACACACAGTCAACATTTTGTTTCATCAGAACGTTATCTCGCTACTTTCAAATTATTATTAACAGCATTACGTTTTACATCAGCATACATTTTCCCTTTTTCCTTCATTTCAGCATCGTTATCTATACATTTTTGCACATCAAAGTTGTAATCGCAATACATTTCTAACTGAGCCAATTTTGTACGCAACTAACGATTAATTGGTTTTGGCGCAGTCGGTTTGCTTACTAATTGACAACCATAACATTCTTTACAAAATCGTTCGCTATCTTCATCAATACCAGACCACGATACTTTATTTCTCAATCTCTTTTTCATAATGACGATTCCGGGATGACCTTCGTGAGCTAATTTAAGCACATGTTCACGTAACTCGCTAGGGATTACAATTCTCGTTCCCGTAATACAGTAAAACCAATCGTCGTCAACTCACTACGAACAGGTAAGTACGATTTACAATCAAGTTTTAGCCAATCATTCGACAATATATCTAATACAATTTCTTAGGTTTCTTAACTCTTTATCTGCATTACTCGCTTTTTCAATTTTACGTGTGGTTAAAGCAATAGGCGTAGCATATGTAATGTCTTAAAACGCGCCCAGTGATACGCGAGACATACACAAGGGAAAACGCGCAGCAGAGTTCTTCTATCAAATTCTTTATTACAGAACGGTCCAACGCTGCGGTTTTCTGTTAACAGAAAAGACAGAGTTGGAGAGAAAATTTAGAATAAAACAACAACGAACAATTACCAAATTAACAGCATATGAAATAACGATAAACCAACTAGTGCACACCATTAAGCAGTAAAGCAGATTTACAAAATTAAACGATATAGTGAAATTAGAATTTAATTTTAAATACTGTATCTGTACCAAATTAATTACCAGCTAAAATTATTAAAATAAACATTTAACTTCATTACGATAAAATTTCACCTGAATTTTCTTCACTGGCAATTCTTTATACTCTAAATATTTGACGCTACAATATATACTCAATTCAACACAATCTTCGTCAAAACTTTACTGCTCGTACACATTGTCTACAACTTTCACTGGTTGCAGTTAGTTCCTTTGTCTTCGAAATCAACGAACCGTTTACTAGGCGACCGTTTTAGAACGTCGCGAAAAAAAAGCGAGTTATTTAAAATTACGGATTGCCGACAAAGCGAATTGCGATGTTACAGCATATTTTACAATCAACTTTACGTATTTATCAATACTATCATCATTTTGAACATTCTTGATCACATTCTCATTAAACGTCGTCGTCGTCGTCGTCGTCGTCGTCGTCGTCGTCGTCGTCGTCGTCGTTTGAAGGGCATCCACTCCAGGCCAGACACAAACAGAACTGGGGCCGAGGGTTTATCCTTTTACTACCCCAGACTGCTGCACTGCCTGGATCAGATGCTGGCAGTGATGTTATTAAGCCAGCATCGAGTTTCGTCATCCAAAACCGTCAGACCGCGTGCTCCATGTGGTGCCCGATGTATGGGGCACATTGTTAGTACATGGTCTGCGGTTTGCTCTGAGGCGCCACACTCGCAATTCGGTGAAGGAGCGAGACCCCATTTGTGCATGGACGAATGGAATCGCCCAACACCAGTCCGCAGGCGGTTGAGCTTAACCCAAGCTGCTCGGGGTAAGCCCATCCCAACAGGCCTGACACTGGTCCCGGGCACAAAAGCACGGAGCCTGGAAGCACTTTCACAGTACTCCGCGTTCCATTTATGATTTGTCCATTCAGAGGCGCGGATGCCAAGTCTGGCAAGATTGTCCAAGAGATTCCGCGCACCTGGCACAAACGGGCGTCTGGATCTTAGTCTCACTTGGCCAGTATCTGAGGACCCACTTAAAAGACCATGCAAAATATGATCGGGGTCCAGAGATCCACGGTAAGCCAAGGAGAGTGTCGCTCCCAGTCGGCGAAGCTCAGCTGGCTGGATGCCTGAAAGTACAGGTAAGTGGTCCGTTGGAGTGGGACGCAGGCATCCAGTAACTATGCGCAAGGCGTCATTCAAGACACTGTCAATGAGGCGAGTGTGAGCACTGCGACACCAGACTGGCGCACAGTACTCAGCTGTTGAGTAGACTAGAGACAAGGTGGCTATGCGTAGTGTTTTAGCACCAGCACCCCATCCCGAGCCCACGAGTTGCCTCAACAGTGTGACGCGCGATGATAGTTTTTTGCGCAATGCCACTAAATGGTGACGAAACGTGAGCGATCTGTCCAGTTTTACCCCAAGGTATGTAGGGGTTGGACAGAACGGTAAAAGTCTACTATTGTTGTAGACCTTTAGCTCACGTTTGGCCTCTCGGTTGTTTAAGTGAAAGGCTGTCGTCACCGTCTTAGTGTGACTGAGCTTCAACCTCCAAGTCTGGAGATACGCTGACAGTGTGGACATGTCTTGGCTTAATGTCCCCTCCAAGTCCTTCCAGTTTCCAGAAGAGTGCAACAATGCTAAATCATCAGCATAAGCAAACTTTCTGGAAATCATGGAAGGAAGATCGTACGTATAGATGTTAAATAGGAGGGGAGCCAAGACCGATCCCTGAGGAACGCCGTTTTTAAGACGGCGTAGCCTGCTTTGCTTGCTGTCACCGGTGGTAAGGGTGAAACTTCGATTTCGGACAAGCTCCATGATCATTTTGACCATGTGCTTATCCGGAAGTAGTCTCAGCAGCTTGCAGGTAAGGCCACGGTGCCAGACAGTGTCATAAGCAGCTGTCAGATCGATAAATACGGCACCGGCCTTCTTTTTAGCCTCGAAAGAATCCTCGATGTTCTGGGTTAGCAGAACAACTTGATCTACGGTTGACTTCCCGCGTCGGAACCCAGCCTGCTCTTTAGGGAGCAGTGGATCGATTAATGGTTCAACGCGGGCGTAGATAAGCCTCTCGAGGATCTTGTAGGGGACACAGAGCAGAGATATCGGTCGATAACTCTTTGGGTCCCCCACGGGCTTTGCTGGTTTTGGGATCGCAACCACAAGCGCTCTTCTCCAGATCTTGGGAATTTTGAGTCGGCGCAAACAGGAAGAAAGGAAGTCACGTAACCAGGACTTCAAAGCAGCTCCAGCATGGAGTATAAGCTCGGGGCAGATGGAATCAGGACCCGGAGCTTTACCTGGTTTTAAATGTTGAAGGGCAGCAGCAAATTCTCTCTGTGAAAAATTGTCAGAGATATTTACTGCGTCTGGTGTTGTGGCCCTCCAAAGGTCAGACACTTCTTGAAAGACAAGTCGAGATGACTTGCGATCAACAGCCTCGTATTTCCCATTTCTAACCAGCTGAGATGCAATAGCATCGGCTGAAACGGGACAATGACGAGGAGAGTGTCGTGACCTACCAGTAAGGTTGTTCAAAATACTCCACGCTTTTCGACTAGAGTGTGAGAAGTCAATGCTCCGAACTGCTTCGGACCATCGATCCCTCCGTTTTCTGTCAAGCTTGGCAAGCAGAGTTGTAGCAGCCAAACTTGAGTCGTCTCCCTGAGGAGACTGCAGAAAGGTTTTATAGAGGGATTCACACTCTGCATCCCAACACGGAATATAGTTATTTCGATACCCGCGTGGGATAGTCTTCTTGGCTGCTTTCTTAATGATGTTACAGAAGTCCTGGTAAGCCGCATCCACATCAAGTGAATCAGGCGGCAACAAAGTCTTTGCGAATTTATTCGTCAAAGCAATGTAATGACTCCAATTGGCCTTGCGGAAGTTCCATCGCTTAACAGGCATGCTTGGCACTGCCATAGCAAACCTTGGTGGTGTAATAAGCGAGGGTCGATGTTGTGACCTGGGAAACTTCTCAAGGACACGTCTATCCGGTAAGCGACTGTTTGGACCTACGCTAGCGAAAGCTAGGTCTGGATTGGTGCCAGTGTTCCAGCGGCCGGAATAAAAACTGGCAGCGTCCTTGGCATTATATAGGAGGGCAAGACAATTAATACTTGCCCATCCAGCCAAGCACTCACCGTCCGGACTGTTGTCATCATAACCCCAGTCAGCATGACGACAGTTAAAATCGCCAGCGTACAGACAGGGGTGAGGAAACACTGGGAGATCCAGGGTTCGCAATCGCGTTGGCGGTGGTTTGTAGACGTTGACTATTTTATAGCCATCAACGTCCACACACAGCCACTCGATCTCCGATGTCGGTGGAGATTGGTCCAAAAGCGTGTATCTCAGTCGCTCGTGAACAAACGTGGCAAGGCCATGCTTCCTGCTTAAAGAAGACCCAGCTAGTTGGTAGTGTGGTAGTACCAACTTCTCTGCATCAGTGCAGTGGGTCTCCTGCAGTAGGATGACGAGTGCCTCAGACTGCATAGCGAGGTGATGAAGAACATTCATCTTGCTTGCAGTGAGGCCTTCGATGTTCAGCTGAAGAATAGTGGGTCTTCGGAACTTGTTGGCAATGTGCCCTGAAAAGGGCAGTTTTATCCTGACATTGCCCCGTCCTGAAAAGGACGTTTGCCGATTAACAGACCCACACTGAACATCGGAATGGGTGGATACCCTTCCGTTTTGGTAGGTTCGGTTTCGGTCTGTCATTCTCATTAAACAATCGTGATAAGGAATCAGCAATGTTTTTGCTTCCCGCAATATGAATTACTTTATATCGACAAGGTTGCAAGCTTAAAATCCATCGTTCGATCCGCGCACTAGGTTTTGACCTTGGAGAAAATATAAATTCTAACGCTTTATGATTAGTTAATAAATCAAAATCAGCACCGTATAAATACACATGAAAATGTTAACATGACCAAACTAACGCAAGAGCTTCTTTTTCGGTTTAAAAGTATTTTCTCTCTATTTGCGACAATATTTGACTCGCGTACGCTATGATACGATTTTGACCATATTGCTTTTGCACTACCCAGCCAACAATGCTATGCAGGGCCCATGCGGGGCCTGCAAGGGCTGCCCGTACAGTATCCGTACCGATTTGGCTGCGGGCGCTGCAGTGGCCCCGCATGGGTTTACCGCACGAGTTTCATGTGATTCAAACTATTTATGCAAAATGTTCCTTTTCAAAAATAATTGAAAATGTTAGCTTATTAGCATGTTTTAATTTTTGATTACGGCTTAAAATTGAAAGCCAGATTAAACCCGTACGGTTGGCCCATGTGGGGCCACTACAGCGCCCGCGGCCAAATTGGTACTGTTACCGTACGGGCAGCCCTCGCAGGGCCCTCATGGGCCCTGCATAGCATTGTTGGCTAGGTAGCACCGCTGCTAGACCGTACGGACTCGCGTCTGCAATTACTTGAGTATGGCATGTTTTGTCAAAATAACTTAAAACAGGTGCGTTACACAATTTTTGTTTCAATGTTTGAAATGATTCTTCTTCGGATTCACTCCATGTAAACATAGTATTTTTTTGTGTTAATTTTCGCAATGGTTCTGAGATAGTTGCTAAATTAGAAATAAATCGTCCTCAATAAATCACCAGTCCCAGAAAACTACGAACTTCACTGGCATTCTTTGGTTCTCTTGCAGATGCTACCGCTTTTATTTTCAATTGTTCTGGTGTAACACCATCTTTGGAAAGTACATGGCCATTTCATCATATTAAAACGACATTTTTCTTTATCGAGTTTCAGGCCTTTTTCTTTCAACCTTTTCAATATTTCTTCTAATTTTTTATTGCTCTTTTTCTCTGAAATTACGCACTCCTTTACATCCAGCCAAGGTTTGTTGCATTGTTCTCTGGTACATCTCTGGAGCACAGTTTACTACGAACATTAATCTCTTGTATCTAAATAATCCTTCATGAGTTGCAAAAGTGGTTATATCTCTCGACTCTGGGTCTAATTTAATTTGATGATATGCTCATTTTACGTCTAGCTTACTAAATATCTTACTTTGGTTCATCTCCTGGAGTAACTCTTCAATGGTTGAAATAGGGTATCTTTCCCTTTTTACTGCTAAATTTGCTTTCCTCATGTTAACACATAAGCGAATATCTCCATCGGACTTTGGCACAGCAATTACAAGTGATGCCCAATGTGTCGGACCAGTTGTCTTTTCAATAATGTTAAGTTCTTCAAATTCTTTCAGTGTTTGTGACAATTTATCACGTCGATGATACGGCACCAGACGTGCAGTTTGACATACAGGTTCTATAGATGAGTTAATTGGGATTTTTAATTGAAAATCTTTTAATTTATCCATCCCTTCAAATAAACTTTTATACCGATCCACTATTTCAGCCGTAGAATCATCTTTAGCTATAATAAATTGTTAATTTCAGGTTCAATTTTCAAAATTTCTAATTTAGTTATCGTGTCTGTACCTAATATTGGTTCCCTTTACTATTAAAGGACTTTATCAAGATTAATCACTTTATTATTAAAGGACACTTCTGCTTTAAAACCTCCCGCTAGCTTTAGCGGTTCTTTACTTCCATAAACATAAATTTTCTTATCGGTAAAGTAAAATTTACATTTAATTGAATTTTTTTAAAAAATTTCCACAGTTATCGGTCTAAAACATTGCATGTTGCTCCCGAATTTTTATTTTTTATTTTTATTTTTTAATCTCTATATTTATCCTCCTGACTCGCAGGAAAGCAACGGAGGCGGTAATACGTAGGGTAGGCAATTACCCCGACCTGCTTCCAGAGATGCCAAGATATTGCTGTCCGCTTGTAATTTAATAGAGATATGACTGTAATTTAGAACTGCTTGCCAAGACCACTAAGCAGGGAAAAGCGCCGTAAAGTGTCTTTCCCAAGGACACAACAGAATGGCGCGAGTGGGTTTTGAATCAAGACCATGTTGATCATGAGCACGGCGCTTTAATCACTCGACCACGCTGCCGAATTAATAAGCATTTCTACTTCCACATCACCAATAAAGATTTTTCGTCTTTCAATTTGATTTTTCATACGAGGGTCAGTCAATAAGTAATGAGACTTTCTCAATTACTTTGGTGTTCTTGGAGTTATGCAACTGAAATTTTATGTGATGATTATGAATGGAGTTGTCATCTTATTTACAACAAAACTTGTTTATTTTCAGATTACTGTAGGTGTGACGATAAATTGAAATGACTACTAGGCTAGGAAACAGCTCATGCTTGGAACAAAGAGGAGTCATCAGATTTCTGTTGGCAGAGAGTGTAAAATCATGTGAGATTCTGTCTAGAATGCAAAGACAATATGGTCCTTCCTGTATGTCTAGAGCAAACTTCTACAAATGGGTGCAAGCATTCAAAGATGGACGCGAAAGCATTACTGATGATCTGAGAAGTGGAAGACCTGTGGATGTCTCTACCCCAGAAGCAGTACAGGCAGTTGAAGACCTGATCAAATCTGATAGAAGGGTCACTTTAGATGAAATTGCTACAAACTTGGACATCTCCCATGGCACAGTGTACGCAATTGTGCGTGAGAAGCTGCGTTTTTCAAAAGTCAGCTGTCGCTGGGTTCCAAAGATGTTAACGGATGATCACAAAATGCAGCGCCTGATGGCTTCCAGAGCATCACTACGCAGATACAGAAAGGAGGGAGATGTATTTCTATCGAGAATAGTGACAACTGATGAGACCTGGGTCTTTCATTATGAACCTGAATCGAAACGACGATCAATGGAGTGGAAGCATGTTTCTTCCCCAGTGAAGAAAAAATTCAAATCTCAGAAAAGTTTAAGGAAAGTCATGCTCACTGTGTTCTGGGACAGAAATGGGCCGATCACTATCAGTTTCTTGGAAAGGGGCAATACTGTGAACTCAGAGAACTACTGTGAGCTGCTAACTCAAGTGAAAAAAGACATTAAGAACAAACGGAGAGGACTTCAATCAAGAGGTGTGATTCTCCTTCAGGATAATGCAAGGCCCCACACAGCAGCAAGAACCCTAGCCAAAATTGAAGATTTAGGCTGGAAACTTCTAACACACCCACCCTACAGCCCAGACCTTGCACCATCTGATTTTCACCTCTTCGGCCCACTCAAAGAGAGTATGAGGGGAATTCACTTCCAGACTGATGAAGAAGTGAAGGCTGCTGTGAGCAACTGGCTAAGGACCCAGTCCACGGAATTCTATGCCAAAGGAATAGACAATCTAATATCAAGATGGAACAAGTGTGTTGCAAAGGAGGGAGACTATGTTGAAAAATAAAAAAGCATTTTTTGATTACCAGTCATTGCAAACTTGAGTTATTAAAAAAGTCTCATTACTTATTGACTGACCCTCGTATTTAAAGCAAAAAGAAAACCTAAGTCATCGCCTAGGGACTTCCCCCGATTGCAAAGTTGTTTTACGCTTTGACGTTTTGAATTAAAATCTTGATTTTTATTCAACGCTAATTTCGTTTTACAGCATCGCGCATACTGTCCCGTTTTATTACATTTAAAACATTCACGGTTTCTTGCCGGACAATTAAGATTTTTAGCTCGATGATCAGTTTTTCCACAACGAAAACATTTTCCTTGATTATACGATTTATGTTTAGTAAAATTAGCAAACCTATCAGCACTTGACTTTTTCAACAAACGGTTTACATTTTCTCTTTCTTCTTGCTTGACCTCTTCGGGCTTAGCAAAATTTTCGATTTGAGCTGCTGCGGTTTCGTACGACCTTGCAATCTCTCTTAGTATTTCCAGATTTAACTCCTTTCCTTTCTCTAAAAATTTTTGACGCAATACATCGGAGCTACATTTTTCAATTATTTGGTTTCGTATATGCCAGTGGTCTCCAAACTACGACCCGCGGGCCGGATCCAGCTTGCGAGGTGATTTTATCTGGCCCGCTGCATGTTGTCAATAGTGTTTTTATCACTAAAATTTAGTGTTTTAGACTCCAAACTATGGTCGGCGAGCCAACTAAGACTTTTTATCCGGCCCGCGGAGCTCATTTTAAAAAACATATACACTCACTTTGAGCCACAGTTGGATAGAATTATGTCGGAAATAACCCAGTTTCAGTTTTTTATCTTTTTATGTTTTAGAGAACACACCAAGATTTTGGGAGAAAAACAGTGACTATTACGTCATTTGCAGTTTCGCTTTTAATGCTTAGCAGTTAGTTCAAAAGGTGTGGGAATTCAAAAAACAAAGAATCTTTATCTGGGAATTATTGCACCTGGTAATTTTATTATTGAGTTTATACCCGATTTCCCATCGAAAAAAATCCCACTTTTGAGGACAGTCTTAAAATTTCTTAAAGAATTAAAAGGTGTACGATTAAATTGTTGAGTCTAGATAAAGTAAGGAATTAAAGAGTAATTAATTTTAACGAGAAAATTTTTGTTCTTTTGGCTAAAATTCTACGGAGTCTAATTTAAAATTTACAAGTCTAAAATATTTTTGCTAAAATTTTAGGCAGAATTGCGTCAAGGCAAGTAGTACTGTAGTAAAAGTAATGGATAAATTTTAGAATAGAAGTGGAGAAGCCGAACTTGAACCTAACCAAAATAATGCTTTCCCAAAAGAAATTCCTAGTACGAACAGTGGTAAAAAAAAGCAAAAACAGTGATGTGAAGAAAATACAACAAAAGTTATCTTTTGTTCGAATTTATTTTCACTGTGGATGCCACAAAACCTAATCCGTTGTGCGTAGTATGTGGCGAAAACATGCAACAGTGCTATGGTCTCAAGCAAACTGCAATTAAAACACCCGTCGCTCGAAAACAAGCCGGCGGACCATTTTCTTCACTTAATCAAATACACAGAGAAACAAGCCACCTTTATGAATAGAGCCGTAAAAATATGAGAAAGCTCTCAAAGCTAGCTTTCAAGTACCTGAGCTTGTAGTCAAATAAAAAAAACCGCACAGTATAGCAGGACCATTAATAGTACCTGCCTGCAAAGCCATTGTAAAAGAAATGCTCGGCCCTGACGCGGTTCGAGGAGTAACTAAAATCCCTCTCTCAGACAACACAATTAGCTGACGTATTGATGACATGTCTGTAAATATCGAAACTATTGTTTTGGAAAAGATTCGCATTGGCAAATATTTTTCTCTGTAATTGGACGAGTACACAGATATAAGTAAATATGTTCAACTATTGGCCAACGTTACTATCAGGAAAAACTTCTTGTGGATGGTGATACTATCAGGAAAAACTTCTTATTTTGCAAAATACTAGTAAAAAACAACAGGAAAAGAAATTTTTCGTATTCTAACGGAATTATATTTTGAAAATGGAAATATTCAGTGGAAAAACTTTGTAAGTATTTGTACAGACGGGACCGCAGCCATGGTCGGACAAAATAAAGGTTTTGTCAGTAGAGCGAAGAAAAGAAATCAAAAAGTTGTCTTTAGACATTGCTTTTTGCACCGTGAGCCACTTATTTCCAAAACTTTACCAGCAGATCTAATTCCTTTCTTAAATAATGTGGTGATTATGGTAAACTTTGTAAAGATGAGATCTGTAAAAAGTCGTTTGTTTGCTCTATTGTGTGAGGAAATGGGAGCAGAGTATGCAACGTTATTGCTCCATACAGAGGTGAGATGGTTGTCGCGAGGCAAAGTGCTGGCCCGTGTGTATGAGTTGCGGAAAGAACTTAGAGTTTTTAACTAACGAAAGGTCAGATTATGCACAGCTGCTTGCAAGTGATGAATAGTGTGCAAAGTTGGCATATCTGGCAGATATATTTTACCAACTGAGTGAATTAAATACAAGAATGCAACGCCGAAATGAAAATCTGATTACAAGTGCTATAAAATGAACGGATTTCGGTCCAAGTTGCACTTCTGGCAACACACGTAGAAATTGGCAATCTTGAAATATTTTCATTCACCCCAAAACAGCAAAATGCTAATAATGCTGCCCTTTGTGAGATAATAAGCAAGCACATGAAAACTCTCGAGGACAAACTGTCGTTTTATTTTTTGTCAGCTTACACAGAACGTTTTGACTAGGTGAAGGACCCATACAGTTCATCTGCAGTTGTTGGACTTGACATGACGTTGCAAGAGCAAGAGGAATTAACTGAACTTAGCTAAGATCTTAGTTTGAAGCTATGTTTCTCAGAAGTACCTTTGAACAGTTTCTGGATAACTGCTGCGAAGGTATGCCCCGTTCTGTCAAACAAAGTTGTTCCAATGTTGCTCCCGTTTTCAGCAACATATTTGTGTGAGCTTAGCTTCTCAAACCTGACTGCTAAAAAACAAAGAACAGAGAAAGATTGACAGCTGTCGAACAAAAGCTCCGCCTGTGCCTTTCCTCTATTCCTGCCAGAATAACTAACTTGTGTTTATCCAAACAAGCCCGATGTTCACATTAATTCAATTATGTTGAAACATAAATTCAAAATAAACTTTTTATTTTGTAACTTATTATTTTAAACTTTTTGTTGGTAGTGTGCCGTGACATTTTTCTAAAGTAAAAAATGTACCGCAGCCGAAAAAAGGTTGAAAAACACTGAGCTAGATCATTCTCCAACTCTCTAGGGAAAACGCTTTTGCGAGAACCAAATCGTATATGCGCGAACATTCCACTATAACGACGCTGGACAAAAATATATTGCGTCATTACTATCCGGCGAAAAGAGAAAAAGAACAAGAAAATACATCAGGCAATAGAAAGCGAATCGTAGACATTACATTACAAAATACGAGTACCGCTTCATTTGTCACGCGATTATTAATTCATAATAAAACTTTGAATTACTTTTAACGGGAATAAACTACATCGTCATGATTAAAATTATTATGAATGAAGTGTGACAGCCGGTCACTTCTGTAAAACTTAACACAATCAATGATAAAAGCAAGATGGGAAAAAAACCTTTGTATTACGGAAGAAATATGGATTGTGTAAATCTAAATCCAATTACAAATTATACAAAAACAAATTTTTAACAATTATTTATTTTTTGCTACTAATCTAGTGGGAGAAATTGCATTTTGTGTTTTTTGCCACTGCCTTAAATCTTAGTTGTGAGGTAGTGACTGCGAGTCTAAGGCAATGGTGAAGGTTTTCATTGGTTATTCTAATCCGAAACTTGTTTTTTATATAGTTCATGTCTGAAAATGCAGACTCGCAGCAGCAAGTGGATCCAAACATACCGAGAATTTGCAGAGCCAGTTTGCAAAGAGTAGGATAATTAGTTGAGAACCCTTCCTTGGACCAAAAATTCTCTGATTTACAATCACAGAATAGTTTTTTCACCATTACGTTCTTATGAAATTCAATTAGCTCCAGTTGAATTTTTGCTGCATCAACCCATTTAAATATATTTTTGGCTTTAACTGAGAATTCTGTAATTTCCCATACCAGAAAGGGGTTTTCGATAAATAGTAGCGATTCTTTTCCGATAGGAAAGTCTTGCCGAAAAATATAGAAATCTTGCCCAAAAATATTCAATCAACTTTTGAATAAATTGGATATATTTGTTATCTTTTTTCTACACTGCTCCAAAAGTTTTGGAAAATAAAAAAAGTTGTTCTTAACATCAAATTCGAAAATTTCTAATTTTTTCTGAAAAGAGCCTACTGTAGTGATCAAGTCAAAAATACATGTAGAGTGCTGTTTTCCTTGTAGCTTTACATTCAAATCATTGAGGTGTGACATAATGTCAGTCAAAAACCCAACAATTTTCATTTGTTTATCATCTCTTAGAAACGTCAAAAATGCTTTTAATTTTACACTACTCTGATCCTCGAGAAAAAACATTATCTCCTTTCTAATTAACCAAAATTGCTCCAAAACTCTTCCTTCACTTAGCCATCTTACATTATTATGAACAAGTAAATCCGTATAATCTGCATTGATTTTGTAAAGAAAATTTCGTAAAAAACGATGCTGTAATGCAGATGTCGATCGAAGAACGTTCACTAATTTGATAATAGTTTTTATGACTTCACCATATTCATCTCCAAGACTGGCACCAGTACTGGTTGGTGAATGATACAGTGGTAAGTTATCAAATCGGGATTATCTTTTAGAATTCGCCCAACGAGTCCCTTTCCTCTGCTAAGCATTGCGGGAGCTCCATCTGTGGTTAATGAAATCATTTGTCGTCGTCGTCGTCGTTTTCCCCGAGCAGCTTGGGTTAGGCTCAACCGCCTGCGGACTGGTGTTGGGCGATTCCATTCGTCCATGCACAAATGGGGTCTCGCTCCTTCACCGAATTGCGAGTGTGGCGCCTCTGACCAAACCGCAGACCATGTACTAACAGTGTGCCCTATACATCGGGCACCACATGGAGCACGAGGTCTGACGGTTTTGGATGACGAAACTCGATGCTGGCTTAATGACATCACTACCAGCATCTGATCCAGGCAGTTCAGCAGTCTGGGGTAGTAAAAGGATAAACCCTCGGCCCCAGTCCTGTTTGTGTCTGACCTGGAGTGGATGCCCTTCAAACGACGACGACGAGTGAAATCATTAATTTCATTTCAATATTATTTGATTCTACAATGCTTTTTAAGGCTTTATAGATATCTTCTCTTTGTGTTCTTTCTTTAAGAGCCGTCACACCCAATAGGTCTTCAATAAATTATTTTTTACTTTCATCATAGTATCTCACAAACACTATAAGTTGAGAATTGTCGGTCGTATCAGTTGATTCGTCAATAGCTAATGAAATAAAATTTGTGCTTTTCAGTCTTTTATTAAGCTGCAAAACAAGATCTTCAGCCAGTAGTTCGGTTCTCCTGATTGCTGTGGAATCAGAGAGCGGAATCTGTTCTATTTTATCGAGTATTTCATCTTTTTTCTTACCATAAAACAATCTCTCAGCGGTCTGTATCATGCATTCCATAACAATTTCTGCATCATTGAAAGGTTGTTTGTGCTTTCCTAAAATCCAAGCTATTCTTAGAGATCACTCTGTTGCTTTTTCTTGGGCTGTTGTCATATTGGCAAGAATCATGTCGACATTTCATGTTGAGATTTAAGCTGATATATTTTTTGCTTTCGCTCCTCTGTTTCTTGGTTATAAATCCTTTCAAATTCGCTATATTTACTTTCATAATGCCGTTTCAAATTACTACTTTTAACCAAAGCAATTTTTTGACTGCATACAAGGCAATGTGCATTTGAGCTGCCTGTTGGAAGAACGAACGCATACCGATCTACCCATTCTTTCTTAAACAAGCGATTTTCGTAATCAACTTTCCTTCTTTTAGAAGATGCCATAGTTTAAGCAAAATTAGGTTTAGTTTTTGGTGAACTATGCTACTGTAAAATTCTAAAAAGTAAATAATTTTATTAGCAAATTCATCAAAACATTCAATTTTAAACGGCGTCCTTAAACTAGAATTGCCCGTGATCTAAGCCTTCACAAACATTTTCACCTTTACTTTCATCTCCCGAATCATCTTCTGCAATCGCGTTTAGCCAAGCTAGAGCTTGTATACTACTAACTCGTTATGGTCTTGTCATTCTGCAATAAATGACTCAACATTATGAACTACCTAGCTAGTAGCTAACTGTTGCCAGATACTGCTGTAATTGTTGCAAGATTGTTTAAAACAATAACACAACAAAAGGTTTTATTGTAAAGGCAATTTAAATGGTAGAGAAATTACAAGTTGCTTTCCGGTCAAAATGACCGTTGGCGGTAATTTAAAGTAAATCGCTCCCCAACCTCCGCTGTACTTATTGTAATGCAATAAAACTTAACATGCGAAAAGTTGACAAAAACTTAGGAAAAGCCAAAAAGTTTTAATATTCTAACACTTATCTAAACCGAGATACGAGCGATTAAAAATCAAAAACGGTCAAAATGACCGTACCGGTAATTCTAGTGTTAAGCCCTTTTCAAGAAAATTTAAAACTTAAAATAAAAATGGCAGGCATACGTGAGAATCAAGGAGATGAAGACAACGAAGTTAATTATTTACACATGAAAGCTTTTTTGTTACCGCGACGATCAGTCGGGAGCAAATAAAAGATTGAAATTAGATATTTACGCACAGTGGTGGATATTGGGTGAGGCGAATGAGGCGATCGCCTCGGGCCCCCCTTTTTTACAGTTATCGAGGGGCCCCCCCCTTTTTGAAAATGCCGCATGTAGTTTTATTTTGTGGTATTTTACATGGTTTCATGAACCTCAAAAACTCTCAAAAGTTTTCAGCAAATAGATTAAATTTATGTCACATAATATGGCATATAGGGTAATGTTGGCAGAACACTTAAAATTTAAAACAACAATCCATAAAATCTCTTCAGTTTCTATATATTGCAGAACAACTACATAATGTAAACTATTCTTAATAGTCAGATTGCCATAAAAGTTATCCAAAAGTGATTGAAATTTAGCAGTAACAACTTTACAATTAAAAATATGTCTAAGAAAAAGAGAGATCTTGTTTTAACCCTATTCTCCTCAAGCTTTTTCGAGCTGTTGACTCCTCAACGGCCGGGCTTCAGAAGCCCACCAATTTAACAATTTATAACTCCAAAATTACTTAAGCTATCTTTATGAAATTTAAGCAGAGTAAAGATCATTTATTTAACTTTTGTTAGAGCAAAAAAGTTTTTGAAAACTCATTTGATAAAGTATGCAAAATTGTAATTTAGCAAGGTTACTACAATTTTTACGTTTAGACACTCATTTAACTAGCGTGAAATGCGATTGTAACGGATTCGCTGTTGTAACAGTCGTAAACTTAATTAAAAATTGGACGTAAAGAGTGACGTCAACGCGCACGACAACTATAAACAATGAAGAAGCTACGGGAAGCTTGCTTCATTGTTTTGGTCGAAGTATAGAATTTATTTTAGACTGGTTTCAATTACTGGTTCACATATTTGTCAACATGTTTTTTTAGTTACCAATAGTTATTGCTGCTTTTTTAAAAAAAATATAAAATAATGAAAATAATTTTTTTTTTACATAAAAGAATTTGAAATAGGCTATATTTTAATATTTAACAGCATTAGAATATCGACATACCAATGCTGTAAAACCAACAAACCTTTATCTTTTATATAATTATCATCGTTTGTATGCACTTGTTTTGTTTTTTCGCAATGTATTTAACCGCCACAAAAAGAGTTTTTTATTTATTAAAATAGAAGTACACCGTTGCATTACCTAAAAAAAACACTTGAGAAAAACAATATTACTCTATATAATTGTGACTATTAATCGCGGAACATATCTCGGCATCGTTCAAAGCATGAAGTGCAAATTTGTAAGCAGTGCCGCAACCTGGGCGATTTTAATTAATAATTTCTTAGAAATAGTGATCTTATGGAACAGTGTGTTTATTCATGCCAGCACGTGAGAAATTTTCCAAATCTTTTGGCAATAAAATTTAACAAAAACTTTGTTTACTTTCTATAAAATTAAGGAAAAAATCAATTTTATAATATATTTGTCGACAGTATAGCAAGAGGTTGGGAGTGGCAATTTGATGGGAACGGATCAGGATCGTATACGTTCGTTTTTGTCACATTTTATTAGAAAAACATTTTACGGCACTTTCCCTACTTAAAAGTCTTTGTTAGAAACTCTAAATTACAATTATATCAGTTAATAAAAATTAGAGTGTTCAATAAAAAAATTTTTGAACAACAATATTGTGGCATTTATGAAGATTCGAAATTCACGTTTGTTTGTTTGTCACTAAACTATTACAAATATTCACATAACTTATAATTGAGATTAAATATAGGACAACGTGACTGGCAAATAACCATAAGGTGTCTTGGTCAAGCAGTTACTTTTATTGCATAACTTAAAATAACAAAAAAATTAAAATAAAATAACCATTTGAAAATAAGTTGCGATAAGGCAAAAAAGTAATTAACAAATAAAAACCTAAAAGCAAAACTAGAAAATAAGCAAATCTGGATAACAAAGGTAAATTTGTTTTTTTATTTTGCAATATGAAAAGTTTCGGATGGAATACAGGATAAAATAACACATTTTGGTTCCAATATATTTAATTAAAAAGTGCGTTTTTTTGTTTTACACTTTGGAAGATTAGATTGATTACCTTCAAAAGATCCTCATCACCACAAGACCTCTCCAAGATAACTTGGAGAAGGAAACGTTAAGCTATAAAAGCCTTTTTTTAACTTTGCATAAAACAGGGCAATTCGATGCGGAAATTGTTGTAGTATTTAAAAGTATCCACTTCAAGTAAAGCAAATAAATAGGACTGGCCCCCATGGTTTATTTATTTACTGCGAATTGCTATTGTATTACCTGGATTAAGTATTGTTAGTGATGCACCAAGCCAGAACCGTTTTTTATCTAAAACTGTCCAAATTTGTGCTCCTTATAATGCCTAATTCATATGACACTCCTATACAACTTTATCTCTGTTTTGTGCAATAACGACACATTTGCAATGAGAGAAAGTAAAGAGACCCTATTTGTCCAATGTCCATGCACAAATGAAAACACGCAACTTTGGTTCGCAGGCAGAATGGGCCAACTGGTCGCAACCGACTGGGCACAATCCAGCTAGACGCAGCCGACTGGTTAGTTAAACTGCGGCCAGTTGGCTGAGGCCAGTTGTCCTAAACCCGTCCACAAGCATTTAAGCATAACTCAAACTGTTCTAAAAACGCTATTTCGAACGAGCCTAGTACAGTCAAAGCGCTGGTAATAAAAGCATGGAGCCGGAATGTACTACCACAATACTCTGTGTTCTATGTATGATTCATGTACTGGGCAGTAGGGTACCTAATTCGGCAAGATTGTTCAAGTCTTTGCAAAGCAAGTGTAAACAAGCTTTTAGACCTTCGTGTTTATCGGTAGGCATTTGATAACCGATGAATAAACCATAGTCAGGATCTACAGCAATGCTTTGTAACTCGTAAGCTGTGGAAAAACGGCAAACATAATCTTTCGAATAGATAAAAAGTTATGTTTTTTTGAAGTAGCAAACAATAAACTTAAAAAATTCATTTTACCGTACATCTCATTGTGAAATGTCATGACTTTTTTTTGGTCTTTACTAAATTTTAAACGCTTTTTTTCATATGAAACTTTATTTAGTGAACATAAAAACTCTTTACAAATAAATTGATAACTTTTTTTTTGATCAATTTTCTCCCAGGCTGGATTGTGCTTGATATGCGCAAATTGGTAACTTCAGATGAAAAAAAATCATCACTTTATTTTTAGAGTTCAGATTAAAATTTTTAGGCTTTCTATGGCAGCCAAAAGAAACTTCAGGTAACGGAAAGCGGTGAAAATTTAGCTCTTCACCTGGTCCAGATGCTCTGCAAATTTTTGAAACCTTACAAAGTGTGCCACAGGTTTGAAAAAATAGCAGAGCATGTCTAGAGTACTATCTCTAGCCAAAAAGAGTATCGCTTCTTGTTGTCAAAGCTTAGATGGCTGGATGTCTGTAAAAACTGGTAAGTGGTCCGTTGGAGAGGGACGGAGGCATTCAGTGACTACGCACAAAGCATTATTCAAGACACTATATATAAACCAAGTACATGCGGTGCAAAACCAAACAAGATCCAGTACTCGGCTATTGAATAGACAAAAATAGGAGAGTTATTTCTGATGTTTTGGCCAGTGACGGATATTCAAAATTAGGGCCGCAAAGCAAAGATTCGCAAAAATTGATGTTCTCTAAAAAAAGGGCTTTGATCTCGTATTTCCCTTATTTTTCCCAAACTCATGGTGATCTCTAAAAAAAAAGTCTTCACTTCGATTTGATCTCTCATTTTTCTATTTTTCTCCCAAAATCATAGTGATCTCTAAAAAAAAAGAAGGTCTTCACTTCGATTTGATCTCATATTTCGCTATTTTTCTCCCAAAATAATGGTGATCTCTAAAAAAGCATATACAGCAAAATGAAATTATATGCAATATTTTCAAGGAGGGGCCCGAGGTAACTGCCTCATTCGCCTCATCCAATATCCACCACTGGTTTTGGCACCAGCTCCCACCCTAAAACCGCAAGTTACTTCAGCGCCGGGACACACAAAGAAAAATTTTTGCGCAATGCAAACGGTGGTGACGAAACTTGGGTGATTTATTTAGTTTTACCTCAAAATAAGTCGAAATTAAACGCAACGATGAATGTTGATTATTGTAAACTTTTAGCTCACAATATTTTTAATCTGAAGATTGTGTAACGCAGATTATACTTCTAAATGTTAAAAAAGAATCAGTCGTGATTGATTTTGGAGGAACACTGTTTCTCTGACACCCGAGACTGTTTTGCTTACTGTCGCCGTTAGAGTAAAACTTTTGTTGTGAACTAGTTTTATAGTCATTTAAACCATGTTCTTATCCAGCAGAAAACTCAGTAACTTGCAGTTAAAATCAAGTTTGTATGAAATAGCAGTTTCATATGCAGGTGTCAGATTGACAAATAGCACTGGCATTTTTCTTAGTCTTGAGAAAATCGTCGATGATTTCTTTGATAACAGAACGACTTGATCCGCGGTTGACTATTTGCGTCAAAATCATCAATTAGCTCGTTGCGAGAGTACGTAAACGTCTCAAATTTCTCCTACGGGACATAAAGATGATAAATTTGTTAATAACTTTTTGGATCTCTACAGCCTTCTTTGTCTTTCAAATTGCGACTAGAAGCGCTCTTCCGTAGATTTTCCAAATTAGAATTGACGCAAGCAGGAAAAAGGAAAATGGTTTAATCAAGATTTTAAAATAGCTCTGACATGGATAATAAGCTCTATGCTCTACGGGGTTTTATCTGGTTTTACGTGGAAGAACCCTTGTAAACAGCCTAGGTCAGGCGTAAGTAAAAATTTAAGTTGATTTTATTCAGAGGTTTCGAATTGGTGGGTCATTTTAAAATTACAAAGACGTCAAAATATAATAGGATAATCATATTAGATCAAGAGTTATATCAAACGTTTTTAAAAATTACATTTTGAGTCCAAACATAAAATTTATAACGAAAGGCAAATGAAGACCAAAAAATGGTCTTTACGTTTACAAAAAATTTCCAAAGTGTAGCTTTTTTAGATTTTTATTTAATTTTTGCAATAAATTTATTAAACAGTTTGCAATAAGGACCATTTTTTTTATACTTTGGCTTGAAAATTTTTTGGGAGGAAAGAAGCCATTTGTATAAATCTAAGAGGTTAGAGCCCTGATGAATTTATACAACATGCATATAAAATTGGGGCCCGAAGCTTTATCTGGTTTTACGTGAAAAAATCCTTGTAAACAGCACAGGTCATCCGTAACTAAGATATCTAAGTTGATTTTATTCAGAGGTTTCGAATTAGTGGGTCGTTTTAAAACTAAAAAGACGTCGAAATATAATAAGATAATCATATTAGACCAGGAATTATACCAAACTTTTTTTAAATGACTTATTAAGTTCAAACATAAAATTTATGGCGAAAGGCAAATGAAGACCAAAAATGGTCTTTACGTTTACATAAAAAGTTCTTTTTAAATTTCCAGAATGGAGCTTTTTTAAGTTTTTATTTAACTTTCGAAATAAATTTATTAAACAGTTTGCAATAAGTAAGGACATTTTTTTAAACTTTGGCGTGAAAGTTTTTTGGGAGGAAAAAGTCATTTGTGTAAATCTCAGACTTTAGAATCGCCATGAATTTATACAAGTTGGAAACCTCTGTTTTATTGAAATTCAATCGTATTAAACGTCTTGTTTTATGCTTTCTGTTTGGAAAACCCACATAGAAAAGCTATAAACTTTTTCACAAAACTTTTTTAAACAGGTATACTTGTACATAAAAAATACGTCGGATTTTTCATTGTTAGGAAAATTCCAACATAAAAACGGCCTGTTACTTCAAATGCAACGTGAAATGCACTTGTAAAAAGTCAGGTGTTGTTTAATTATAAGAAGGCGTCAGCATAAGAGCTAAAATGTGAACTAGTTAATTTAATTTTTTTCCCACATATAAATAATAAAAAAAAAGTTTTATAAAAATGCTTATTGTAAAGATTGAATTTTGTCCGCTTGATTGGTATTCAAGCAGCCCAACAGCAATTGTTTTATGCAAAATATTGTATATATGTAAAATGTTTCCAAGCAATCGCCAAAAGCTCAAAAAAAGAAAATGCGATTTACATGAAATAAGTTCTACATTGCCTAAGGCATACTGACGTCGGGAAACGACGTAATTCGCTTCGACACGCAAAGCCGATTATTGGTAAAATTCATGTCACTTAATAAAAGCGTGAAATTGAAATTCCACGCTCTGCTTGCGAAAACCAGCAAAAATTCACAAATTTGCTAAAAAACGTCTATTTTTACTGTTAACCCTTGTTCGGGGGCACCTAAAAATAGTACCATCTTATTCAGCATTTCAAATTAGGAAAAGTCAAGAAATTCCAGAATTTTATCTAAAAAGATGAAGTAATTACAAACGTTTTTGCAAGGGCCGGGCTTCAGAAGCCCGGCCGTTGAGGAGAATAGGGTTAAATTTAAATTTTTCTATTGATAAAACACTTCTTAAAATTAGTTGTATTTATGCATACAATATTAATTACTTTCCATAATTGCAACAAAATAATGACTAAAAACAACAACATAACTAAAAAATTTACAAACACCAGTAATAAAAAATACATTTTTTTTCTTTTTGTAGCAAATGCTTCATGTACAATAGAAACCAATAGAACACTAAATCCAGTCTGCAAATGTTTTACCATTAACCAAGTTTATATAGAGATTTTCACTTTTTTTCAAAGTTCTAAATTGATGCATATGCAATTTATTCATTCACTTGACTTTCAAGACTTGATTGCAGCTTTTTTTAAGGGGTTTAACATTTTTTAAAATTGACATTTTGACAACTGGTTTGTAAGGTGATCTGGTAAAAACAACTGCTTGATTAAAGTTAAAATTTTCTATATTGTCATTCTGAAAAAAATTGAATTAGAAATTATTTAGGTAAAGTATTTTGATTTTAAATGACAATTTTAAAAGGTAACCTAACATAGAATAAGCAAAATGGCTTCTTACATTAAATTTGATTGTGATTATCAGTTGGTCTATCTTGCACAAACAATCATAACATTAAATGGTTTTGACAATATTTCACAACACTTTTATTATTTTTACAATTTTAGTTTAAAGCTAGCTTTATTGCAAGTTTGCATTGCATATTTCTATTCCTGCCAGACAAAAATCTTAAAAAGATTTAATTAAAGCAGCATAAGCTGAAAATATTAAATAAATAATTGGCTGATTTATAATATATTAATCATTAACAAATTTTTATTTTGGGTTAGTATTTTTTTCACTCATTTGCCTAAAAGCAAGCATAATTATATTTTTTAACAAACTTTGTTAGCTTTCGAATGTAATTTAAATTTTTTTTGTAAAAATTAAGGTATTCATATTTTACAAAAGTTCGTATTACCAGCATTTCTTAATCTTTTTTGTGTTAAAAAAAACATAACTAAAGCTTCTCTTTCTAATAATGTTTTAGGCTGTAGATTTTTTGATTCTTATGATAAAACTTGTCGTACATTGTGGAATCGGCATAATTGTTGAGATTTAACATTATTTTGCTTGACTGGATTAATTGATATATATATATATATACAGTATATTCAATAAAAAAATTGTTTTTCTTGTTGTTGCTATGTACAGGGGTGCCGGAACGTCGGAAGGGCAAGGGGGGGCAGCTTTTTCAAAGGGCACTTTCAATATTGTAAGTACAATCATTATCACAAACATTGCTTTCTAATATTGTCAAACAATTAAACACTTCAACAAAGCCAGAGTACTGCGCGTACGTCGCATAAACACTAAAAAATAACAAAAAACAAATTATCAATTACGTAAGGGCAGGTTCAAGAATGTGACACCCGAACTTTAAACTTCGTAAAAATGGTAAAAAAATTATGAGCAATATGATATAAGAAGAATACGATGTTACTGTTGAGATATTACAAAAAGGATTTTGAAGTACGAGGTATAGCTTTACTTTTCAACACTTCTACAACAAAACCAAAAGATGCAATATTTAGGTATAAAAATCATTTATATGATCCTGACTATAGTGTTTTTTCAGCTAAATATAATTGGCGGTTATTAGCTGGGGGCAAAAGAAACAATTGTTCCCCCCCCCGAAAGGCGAAAGGTCTGAAAAACAGCAATTTTTTTCTACAAAATGCAAAATTTTCTTACCAGCGGCGAGGGCTTCGCCCCGCACTTCTAATTTGGGGAGTCAATACTTGTAATTTAGCAAAATTAGGCCAAAAAAGAACGATTTTCAAACGTCTTTTTAATAAATAGCAAAAGTTACAAAGAGCGATATGCTATAGTAAAGGCTGGAGAGCCACTGTAGAAGAGCTACAGTGGCTCTCCAGCCCTGCTAGTTACAGTTTTTGTATTGCTTGTTAAAACACTAATAATTAATAATTAAGCTCCGGCTCCAGCTCCGGAGCTATCAAGCACTTATCCACTAGCTTCGGCTCCGGCTCTCCAGCTCTTTAATAAACAAGTAGTTTATCATTTAGTGTTTAAATCTTTTTTGCCATAAACTATTCTATTCAAACAAGAATCACGACTTCTGATTTTTACAATTATTTTAATCAAATCTGAAAGCGAGTACAAGAAATATAACTAAATGAAAATCAATTGTGGCGTTATCTAAACATTGAAAAGGTTAAATCGTAACTATTATGAATTGCAAACTCCGCACTGACAAACAGCTAAACTTTATTTTTTTAGTGGAAGACTTTAGAAGCACATGTGCGCGAAACAAAAAAACTCCCAAGAGATTTAACGCACGAGGAAATAACGAGAACGTTTGTGACGAAACATTAAGGCAATAAAAAAGATGGAGTCAGTCAAATCTTCATTCTACAATTTTAAGAGATAAATTTACGACGTAACAATCATACAAAAATTGAATCAAATAAAAAATTTAAGTTATCCAATTCTCACGGCTTACATTATGTTTTAGTCATATTAAATTTTTATACTTATTTACTCTTAATCATTGAGTGTTTAAATTAGTGATGGGATGATGCCAATTTTTTTTTTTACTCCAATGCCGATTTCAACAACATTTTTCGATTCCGATTCTTTCACGAGCTAGCTAAAAAAAACGTACAGTATAGTCAGTGGTGGATATTCCAATTTAGGGGCCCGAGGCAAGAATTTTCAAAAATTCATGTTGTCTGAGAAAAAAAAGAGGTCTGATCTGGGCTTGGATATTTTTCTCCCAAAATCAAAGTGTTCTCTAAAAAAAAAAAAAAAGGTCTTCACTTCAATTTCACCTTTAATTTCCCTATTTTTCTCCCAAAATCAAGGTGTTCTCCAAAAAAAAAAAAAAGGTCTTCACTCCGAATCGTCCACTGAGCGAATCCAAAACTGTATATGCTGTTTTCGAGGGGGGGCCTGAGGCGACTGCCTCATTCGTTTCACCCAATATCCACCACTGAGTGTAGTATAGCCTAATGCAAGTTGCTACTAACTTTTTACTGTGCTAACTACTATCGTGCACAATAACATAACATCGTGTATTCGATGTTATGTTTACAACCGTTGTTTTCGCGAGACTTTTCTTTCACTGTCTTTTCTTTATTTCTTCCGAATTACCGGTTGGCTATTTTTAAAATCGGAATCATTGCCGTTTTTATTGCTTAGTTTTGGATTAGCATCTTTTGTAGTAAGTAAGGGTAGCCTAAGAACTAGACGGTTGCCTAAAGTTTAAAACCCCCGATTTTGTCCTGCGAGTCAGGACGATAATGTTATTTACCCAAATAAATAAATTTCATTCTGATGTTTTTTTAACACAAATTTCTCAAATTAAAATAAATCTTAAATTTCACAAAAACTCCGTCTTATTATACTGTTGTTGTTTGTAAGTGGGGCTCAAGTCTCTAGGGAAAAAGAATATCTGAAACGTTATCATTATTGGTTTCTCTGTTTAGCTTAAACTCAACAGTTTCATTTGCTAATTGACTTGTAAATGATTTGCTTGTTTATCTGAAAAACTTTTTGGAAACCGATCGGTAAACAAACTTCAAAGCAAAATTAATATTTATAGAACATAAAATTTAAATTGAAAATCTGTACTGAGTGGGTAAAATTGTCTTTCTAAAATGTATTTTATTTTTGAATTTGCCTCAGATTTCTTTATTAGATTGATTTTGCTAATAATTGTTAAAAATTCAAAGCGCTAAAGAAAAAAAGGATTTTAGTCAACCCATCCATACGCCATTGTCAAAGCATGCAATCGTGTTGATTTTTTGAAATATTGTGCAAAGATTTATTTGCTCACTGCATTGTGTATTTGGTACTTAACTCACAACCTTTATTTTCCCTTGCCCAGTTTTAATTTTTAGTTTTTTAGTGTTCTTCTTCTGCTTCTCGCGATACTTCTTTTGGCTGATCGTAAAATCTAAATCATTGCCACCTTTATTGTAGAGCTTATCAGCTTGCATGTTGCCATGAAATCGACCATCACGCAATTAGATATTACGTGATTTTGGTTAAAAAAAAAAATAAACACCACCAACGAGTCTTTAAATGCTTAAAAATCCCAGAGAGAAAGAGAAAAACGGTAAACCAGGAAATGAAAGCAAACCTGGATTGATCATAAGTCATTGGCTACTATGGAATCTACTATAGATTAAAATATATTTAACACCATTCTGGTTAAATTTTGGTACACGGTATATTCGGATACAATAAAATAGTGATTTTATTTGATCTATGAAAAGTAATTCAATTTTGCTATTACCAAAAATTTTGCGACATTATAAAATTTATCCGTGACACGCCACAGTAAATGTCAATTTTTGATGTGCACATTTCCACAACTTAAGTTTTGAACCGTAACCGTGCGTTTGCCAACGGCGCACTTACTTAGTCGCTCATAGTATTTTTTTGATGGAATATAGCGAAAAAATAGTCACGAACCGTAAAACTTAAAAATATAATTCAAAAGTCTATAATAAGCAAAAATTTTATCAAAAAACCTTAGCAAGAAAGGAGACATATTTTTTATTAAAATTTTGCGTGATTTTTGTAATTTAATTTGTTGATCTGAATTTTTCATCGCGCTCTTTTCTGCCAGTTATGCTGCTTTTATTATTCTTATATAGCCTATAAGTATATTTAATAAAATTATCGGACTACAGTAAAGTTTGTTATTTTAACTTTAAATTATTTCCTCAATAGTCTGTTATGTCTGTTTAGCTCATCAAAGGGCGGTTAAAGATTTTATTCAAATAGAATGTCTGATACTTACAGACGAAAAAAAGTCTTTAAAAAATTTCTATATTTATCGGTACAGTAATATATATAGGGGAGAATGGGGCACAGTGAATCACAAAAATTATTTTTTGTATTTATTCAAATATGGGGTAACATAGAAACATCAAACTTTGATGATCCAACACAACTGGTCTAAGCTACATTTCATACAAATAAAAAGTTTTTGGCATTTTAGATCATTGAGTTATTTTATATTAAATGTAAGATTTTAAGTTTAACATTTCCTTATTTTCGTTTGCCTTTTTAGTTTTTATATGCGGCAACCTAATTTCACACATGTGCTTCGTAATTCAGTCACAATGCCCATTGTTTCGCTTTTCATGAAACGTGTAACTTGTTCACAAAGCATAATGGAACTTAAACAAGAAGCAGCTAGAAAATTAGCTACGTAGTTATATTTAATTTAAAGTTTTAATTTCAGTTTTATGGTTTTAAAATTTCTGATTTGTTTGTATTATTTACATTCTATTTGAATAAGTGTATTTAAATGAGTTAATGCTAATTGTTAATGCTGGAAGTATTTTGTTATTTTCTGTGACAAGATTTAACAAATATTATTTACCAAACACATCGACCAGCGGTATTGTGGCCCAACAAGCCTGGTATGTTCATTGTCGATGTATATAATAATTGTATAAAACTATCAGCAGTTAGTGGTTGTTTATTAATATTAAGCAGGGAATCGAACCGTTTAAAATAACGTTCCGGTTCAGGTTCAGGTTCGGCAAATTTTATTTTTAAAGGTTCAGATCCGGTTCAGGTTCAGCAAAAAATTTTTTTTCGGGTTCAGCAAAAAATTTTTTTTCGGGTTTATTTCCGGTTCAGGTTCAACAATTTCTTTTTTTAGGGGTTCAGTTCCGGTTCAACTCCGGTTCGGGTTCGGAATATATATTTTTTATCTATTTCTTACAAGCGTTAGACTGAAAACACAATTTCTTACCTGATGTTATCATGGGCGTCCGCAGACGCGCTTCCTGGAGGAGTGATGGCAAACAGTCGGAAACACAAAAAATATTCTTAAAAAGGGTTTTTAAAAAAATTCTGGTACAAGTTTTAAAAAAATTAAATTAAACTAATTCACCGGCATGGGTCTTGGTTGTAAAAACCAAGTCTTACCAATAAATTTATAGTAATGATCTTGCGAGCGCCAAAAGCGGAAACGGAAGTTTTTTGTTCTTTTGCGATCTCAAAACTTTCTTATAGATTGCGTTTACATGAGTTTATATAGATCTTTCTTCGACTACCCGCTGATACACCTGTCTAAGAATTTATTGATAATTTTTTAGTGGCGGCCCTCACGCAGAAGGTTTGCTAGTTATAAAACGTCATTAAGGTTCATTTCTACTACGAGCGTAGATTGGAGTATTCTTTGTCTCTTTTAATGATTTTTTTGCTTCGTTTTTCCTTTAAGCGCGGAAAGAAGTAAAAAAAATTAATAAAACAAAAAATACTTCGTTTAACATTTAGTCATTCAAGTTTATAATAATAAAAAATTGACGCATAAAGGCTCTTTTCCCACTATGAGCGTGGAATGGAGTACAGTGGCGAGCAAAAAAGTAAGATATTTTATTTTATTAAATTTTTTAAAAATAAGTTAGTTGCAATTGAATTATATTTCTAAAAAAAAATAAATTAACATTGGATTTAATATAATTTTTTGTGCTCTTTTAATGATATATTACTAGTTATATATTAATATAATTCAATTTTAACAATGATATTTTTAAAAAATCTTAAAAAATAAAAAAGTCTTACTTTTTTTGTTCGCCACTGTACTCTTTACTTGATTTATTGACTTTATTTGCTTCACTTAGATTTTAAGCGCGGAAAGATGATCAAAACAAACAAAGAATGCTCTATTCCACGCTCGTAGTGGAAACGAGCCTTAACTTTTAGAAGTTTTTAATGCATATTTATGTATTATTTTGTAAAATTTGAAATTTAAAAAAGCGTGTCCCCCTTTTGGTTCTCCTGGCGCACGTTCATATATCTAGTGAACATATTTTTTCTTCATTTCTCGGCTGATAAAGTCGTTTATGACGTTTTTTTATTGGCACACAAGTGCTCAAACAAATTGTGGCAACTTCAAACGGTAACATTTAATTTAATAATTACAATTAGAAATAAATTAAAAATTAAATCAGTTTGTTGTATAAGATTTTTTTTTTCTTAAAATAACTGAAATCAAGCTTTGCAATTTTGTATATTGATCACTGCTTGCTTACAAACTGGTACTAAGAACTTGCTGCTTTTTATTTTAATAAGTGTATAGCGACGAAAGGGTAAAAATTAGGTATGGGTCCAATTGTTTAAAAAAAGTCTTAAATTCAAGCAAATTCAAATTTACGGGAGACAATCATTTCTCAATTCGTAAAACCAGCAAAATTGTTTCTCAACATTTGATTAAAGACTTTTTCGATAAACACTAGCTTGATATTGGCAGAAAAATACTCTGGCTCCTCCATAATGTTTTGTTTGCCAAGCTGTCTAACTATTGGCGACCAAAACTATTTAGTTTTAACTCAAAGTCAGATTGTGCTACTAAATTTTGTTTGCAGGGGTAACTTATACATATATGTAATTTGCTTATAGTTTCTCGGTTGCATTCTACATAAAGATAACTGACGCAAAACTTTTGTAATGAACCAGCAAATACGTGGTTCATGCATTAAAAGTTATTTGTCCTGTTGCTACAATTTTGGTAAGCCTGAAAGTTAACAAAAATTTAATTTTAACGTAATACTTGATAAATGAAAAAGCACGCTAGATAAACGTTGTTTACATACAGGTTCGAGTATTGATTATTTTACCATACATTTCAACATTGAATCTGCAAATTAATAAATCCGACAATATCATACATCAAATCAATTTAATTGCCCCCTAAAGAAATGCTGAAAACCATTTTTTGTTTAGTAAATAATTACCAACAATCAACGTGGATTTAACATTATTAAAACTAGTTAAAATATACGAGATTAACATTAAAAAATAGCAAACAAACTCAAAACAACCTTTCTGGTAGAACTTTTATTTTTTTTAAATGTTAAGATTTACGTTACTTCAGGTAAAATGCTTACCAAACTTAATTAATTTTTAATAACATTACAAATATTTAAACATTATTTTGTAGCATTAATTTAACGATACCTACTTAAAGTTTAGTTAAAACACATCTGTTAAATAAAGTAATGCTTTGACAAAGGTTAATCGAACTTGACAATTTTTCCTACTCCGTAAACAATTTAAAGTATAACAATAAATTTTCTTTACCATTGAACATTAAAAAAAAATGGACAATATGAACGAAAAATTTAACATTAAATTAAGGTTTATATTTCATCTGTGGAGTCTTGTTCCAACCTAAATAAGTAGTTGTTTCGTACAAGCAATACGTTTTCGAGCATATTAGAGTCCATTCTTGAGCGTTGTGGAGACAAAATAAATTTTAAGCTGGAGAACGCTCTTTCCACGCTAACTTGTGTGGCTGGCACTCCGAATAATAAGGAAGCAAGTATGTAAAACTTTGGAAATTGGTTCTTTTGGCTTCTCCAATACTTCAAAATGTTTTGATCTTTCTTTATCCGTGGCTCTTGTTGAAAAGCCTTTAAGTCGTTGCTAATGTCTAAAGAGCACTTTGCAACCTGTAAAGTTTAAAACTTGCTTCAGGAAAATTAGTTCTTTTCATAATTTTATAAACCATAAATGAGATAATACAGTAGGTCTACAACAAATGTTCATTAAACCGAATTTTAGTCATTTTGCATAAAACCATACAGCAAAAGATCTTCCATTCTTTTTTATTTCATCTCCATATTTATCCTCCTGACTCGCAGGAAAGCGACGGAGGCGCTAATACATAGGATAGGCAATTTTCCCGACCTGCTTCTGGAGATGCCAAGATATTGCTGTCCGCTTGTAATTTAATAGAGACATGACTGTAATTTAGAACTGCTTGCCAAGACCACCAAGTAGGGGAAAGTGCCGTAAAGTGTTTTTCCCAAAGGCACAACAGAATGGCGCGAGTAGGTTTTGAACCGAGATCATGTTGATCATAAGTACGGCGCTTTAACCACTCGACCACACTGCCGTCATTCTACTTGGTCATAGCCGTACCTGGCGGGGGGGAAGAGGGAAATTGCCCCCTCAACTTTCCAAGATTATTTTTCGGGCAGTGACAAGAAAATATTTGGGCAAAACCAGAATTTTTGGGCAACGAAAAAATACTACCAAATTTTGCTGAAGAGCTTTTTTTTTTTGAAAACATTTTGATTTTGGGACAAAAAGTGAGAAAGATGAGACTGATTTCAAGTGAAGACCTTTTTTTTAGAGAACACCATGATTTTAGGACGAAATTTGGTCTTTGTCCGAGAATCTCAGACAATTTACTAGAAAATCAGGATTCGGGCAAAACTTTATTGCCCTCCCCAATTTTTTGAGCTGGTACGAGTATGCGATTGGTCACAAAGTCGCCACAACGATAAAAAGGTCGTATGAGTAAACTAAGCGAAACCAAATTTAAGAAAATTTATTCAAAAAACGACTGTAGCACTATGTTGATCCTGCCAAAGAAATCAAAAATAATTCTTTGAAAATAAAAATGCTACTATTTAAATTACTAGTTGCGTGTATCAATAATGTCAGGCCAAATAATTTGAAGCAAGAACAAAAGATGAAGAACAAAGTTCGTAAAATTATGGAGTTTACTTTAGTTTAACAAAACAAAATTTTGGCCTAGGTAAATACAATAACAGCTAAAAAAATAAATACCTTTTGTTTTGCTGATTCCAATTCATGCGCCTTTAACATCACTTCTAAATCATCATCGTCGTTGCCGGAGTTGCGTAAATCGGGAGATATCCGATTTTGATCGGTAAAATTTATACTTTGAGATTTTAAGTTTTGCAAGCTAATCCAGGTATTTTGAAGATGAGCTATAGCTGATGTTTTTTCTTCCTCGTTCAACAAAACTTTATATCTAGGATCCAGAAAAATGCATGCCACAAAGACATCATTTTCCAGTAACGCCAATTCGCGTTTTTTTTATAGAAGACAGCAATAACTGCGAAAACTCTGTTGGTGATGCCTTTGAAATTTCTAATTTGCACCTTAACCAAATTCCATAAAAGTCACCCAACGTAAGATGTTGTTGCTGTAAAGCCTTGGCGGCTTTTCGGGCTGGTTCAAGAGCTGTCACGATTTCGGAAAACAAATTCCATTGTGACTCCAATAGATGCAGTTCAGCATTAAAGACGGCCATTTCTTGGCAGAAATCTTTTAATGAAAGTAGTCGCTGGAGCATATCACAAGTAGAATGCCAACGAGTTACACAATCCAAAATAGGCTTTTTTCGTTTTAATTTTTTCAAAATCACCATAATAGATGGATTTCTTAAAATTTTACACATATGGCGGGCTTTAGCAATGTCGCTTTTTAAAGAAGATTGTTTTAAAGCATCGTCTACAGCTAATTGTAGGGTATGCGCGGCGCAGCGAAGACCTCGAAGCATTGGGCGGCTAGTAGATTCAACAAAATCAAACGCTGCTAAACTTTCAAGCAATATTTCAATATTAAAGGCCGAAGAATCAGTCGCCTCGCATTCACTGTCCTCATCAGAGTAAACATCGTTTTCAACATCGCTATTGGATGAAGCAGCTTGGCTTGTCCCAGGAGAATCCTCATCAGCAAATGCGTTTTCTTTAAGTTGCTCATTTGATAGTAGTTTTACAGATTTTAGCATGTTAGCGCCATTGTCAGTCGTAACAGTATAAATCTGACTTATAGAAATTTCATATTGCTCTAAAACATCTGCCACGGCGTTTTTAATGTATTCAGCCGTGTGGCGATGGGTAAGTTCTTTCATCGCTATTGTCCTCAGAGTAAGCTTTCCATTTTTTATGAGCTGAATGTTGATACCTAAAATAGCCCTGTCCATTCGTGTCGCTATGTCTATTTTAAGTGAAATAAACTTTTCACGAATATCTTCTTTAATTTCTTTTTTTATTTTGCTCGCTAGCATGACAACTTCTTCGCGAATATTTTCTGCGTTGATGCAAATTTTATTTCCACTGTCGGAGAGCGCTTGCGAAATTGGATTTAAAAGTTTTCTAAACCCTGAATCTTCAACAATTTTAAACGGTCTTCCATTCACAGTGACCATTTCCAAGCAAGCAGTTCTTAATAAATGAGCATCGATTTTTACTCGAATTGTTTTAAAGAGTTTTTTATCCAAAGTTGTTTGACAACAAGATAAAGCATTTTCAGACAAAGATTCATTAGCATTTTTATGTATTTTCTTATATTTTATTGATAGATTAATGAAATATTTTTCTTTGTATTTTTTAAAACACTCCTGATGAAATCTTTTTACGTGTCTTTGTAAATTAGATGCGTGGTTTCCACGAAGAGCTGTGCCACAGTCATCAATTTGACACACAGATGAATCGGTCGATATTTTATAAATGAAAAACTTTCGAATATTACTCAATTGCGTGCGCGGCATCTTTTTTAATATTAACATAAATTACCAGATTTAATATAGAATATCAGTAAAAAAACTGAAAAAAATTATGCGTAGTATTATATTAAACATTTAGCATATGTCTACTATGAAATTATACCACAAAAAGTAAACCTGTTTTGTTATACGGAAATAAACCCAAATTAGAAGTTGAATTGGTAAGGTTGTTTCGCAAGTTCCGTAAGAGCTGATTTAAATATACAGTAGAATGCCGATTATCTAAACTAATTAAAACCAGGCGTGGTTCGGATAACTGTTTTTTTCGGATAATCGAACAATCACTTATTTAGTTTGGTTTTAAGTTTACCACTCTTTTCGTCGCTGCCAAGTTTTTCATCCTTTTTAGAAGCAGAAGCTGCGTTGAATGACACTCTGTCGTTCACACCATGCTATGGCGTTGTAACCACCTTAGCGTTCGGATAACCGGCGTTCAACTGTGGCGCAGTATCGTGGCAATATTAAAGAAAAAGCTTTCACAACGAAAAAATTATTGCATCCCCTACATCAAATTTTATCAATAAAGTAAAAGGTTGGTGGTTTTGCAATTAAAAACAGCTATTATTAATGCAAAAATTCTAGTTAAATATCATCCAATTTTATAAACTTTTGTTTATTAAAACTTCTTTAGATACTATAAATAAAAAACAAAAACCGATGACAGTCAAACAAAAAAATGTTTGTTATTGAAGACGAATATTTTTTAATGGTAAAAAAATTTTTGCGCTTAATCATCATCTGTTTTTGGGTTTTATTTATGGTATCTGAAGAAGTTTTAATAAACGAAAGACTAAAAGAAATACAAATGAATTAAAATAAATTCTGGCGTTATCTAATCAATGCAAAGTTAAAAAGTAAAAATCGTAACTATTATGAATTGCAATCTCCATACTGACAAACAACTCAACCTTTATCTCTTCAGTAGAAAATTTTAGAAGCACATTTCAGACAAAAACTCCCAAGAGGTTTTTACGCACGAGTTACTTTATCAAAACGTTTATGACGAAATACATGTATTCAGGCAATAAAAAAGTTTGAGTCAGCCAAATCTTCACTAAACAATTTTAAGAGATAAATTTTTGACGTAAAGTTGAAGCAAACATTGATGCAAATGAAAAATTTATGTAATCCAATTTTCACTGCTATAGTATTTTTAAATAAGCCTAAAAACTATGAACAGCTCATCCCGAATCAACCTTACTGCAAAAGTGAAGGCCTTTTTAGATTTTAACATGCAAATTTGAGCCTAATAAGAAGCTGAGAAATAAGAGAAAAGCAGTTAGCTTACAAAATATTACTTAAACTTCACGCTACAAGGCAAAGGTTAATAGCTTCTCTTCCTAATCTCAACAAATTTTCTTTAAAAAATTTTGTTTTTTGGAAAAATCAAAAATTAATTAACTTTATTGCATTGGTTGCTCAACATTATTTTTTACTCAATCTCGACTGTTAGGGATACCATCATGCTAGTGAAAACCATTTGAGGCAACTATAAGTTACACTGAATTCAAATCATTCGATAAGTTTACACTGCTTTTTTATTAAACTTCTCCACGCAACTAAATTTCAGTCGAGTGGCTCCCCAACAGCCTGCACTGTGCAGCTTTGATTTTTTAATGGCGTCAAATAATTTTGCTTCACCTACGATAGTTTCACTATGCTTGCTACGTCTCTATAGTAATATGTATTTTTTTAAAAGTATGGCACTGTAAAAAGCTTAAGAACAACTGCTTTAGCATATATTTAAAATTTCGCTTTCTTTATCTAGCAAGTGACATGTTTTTGCTTTAACTTCTCGCCTGAAAAAGTCGTTTATAACGTTTCTGTATTGCCACACAACAAGTATCGTGACCAAAAAAATTGCGGCAACTTCAAAAACAAAATGTGATTTTGATTCTTCTACAAATAACTTTAAAATTAAAATTTGAGCATGAAACGGTTGAACCGGATCCATTTAAAATAAAGTTCCGGTTCAGGTTCGGGTTCAGCAATTTTTTTTTCTACGGGTTCAGCTCCGGTTCAGGTTCAGCAAATTTTATTTTTAGGGGTTCAGTTCCAGTTCAGGTTCAGCAAATTTTATTTTTTCGGGTTCAGTTCCGGTTCGGGTTCAAAAAATAATAACGGTTAATACGGGTTTACGGATCCGGTTCGGGTCCGGTTCGACACCCTGATATTAAGTGTTTCTGTGATTACAGAAGAACCGTGCGTACCTTCGTACTTTCGTACCTCGTGCTATCGTTCGCATCGTGCTTTCGTTTGTGCATACATTCATTCATTGCGAACCGTGCGTGTGCTTCAGCAACGAGGTCAGCCGCAGGTTGTGTGATTACTTATTCGAATAGAGTCAACCGACGGTGTAGTTGGCGTTCGGGCCATCGCCGTTATTTCGTTTAAAAAACTACATTAAAGGTGATCAAAAAATTGATTCACTGTGTACAGCTACCAGTACACAGTGAATATAGTATAAGTACACAATGAATCAAGACTACAATTGGCCTATTAACATAATTACTTTTTCTAAAGTAAAACTTAGCTTTTATTTTACAAACAAGAGTTATTAGTTCAGCTGTGAAGATTAACTTTAAAGTCTAATCATTAAGGTGCTAAATAGAATAGGCTACTAAAAAAATAGCTAAATACCAATGAATTAATGCACAAAGCCTGCACAACTCGCATCAAAAAACTTTGGAAAATAGGAACGCAACGAAATTAATGAAATTTTTTTACGTAAAGAAAAAATTGTTTAGTTTGAAACATGCAATGAGACATTTGCTTAACACAAGAATTTTTTATATGCAGTTAAGTCTACTAAAAATGATAGTTGTCTCCCTGCCCTTGAAATTCCTTTAAAAGTTTGTGGACTTGGGAGTTTAAGAACCACATCGCTTTTTGCTACATCACATATATCTGCCACATTAGGAAACGTAAAGCCACCCCAATACGATTTTCGTAAAAGTTTTACTTTGTATTCCACACCAACGCTAGTGATTATACCAACATACATTGCGATTCGCCCTTTTTCCGTAGAAAATTTGCATAGCACAAAATCGCCAGTTTGCAGCTCCTTTGTATTGTAATCATTGGCATCGAGATTCTGAGAAAAACTTATATCCGATTCATCAAAGCATATTGCAACATCAGAGTCGTCCTCACTGCTGCTTCGTGAACATTGAATGATCTTTTTCTTTGCACTTTTAAGATTCAACTTTTTTTTCCTCTTTTTTTCGGTAAGCATTTCTTCTACCACAATAGCTTCTTTCACTGGTGTGTCGGTTAAAATTTGAGTTTTTCTTCTTTTTCTTGCGCAGGAGGATTTTTTCCTTTGTTGTGTACACTGAGGTAGTGGTGAGACTGTCTCCGGAGTAATAGTAGCAGCAGATATTGACAAAAACTCAGGAGCATTTTCGATTCCGAAGCTGGTAAACGATGCAGATGAACGGATTAATACGTCTTCTGTCTCAATGGTTGTATCGCAATCAGTGGTGCTGCAGTGGGGCCTGTCCGAGACATATGAGGACAAAAATTTATCTTCTCCAAATATATCTCTATTAAACGGCCATATGCCACTGGCAGCAAATCCTGATATAATATTCCTGGGTGTTAATGCTTGCTCGTCTGCTTTGCCAACTAGCTCTGCCACATCATAAATGGTAATAGTCTTACCGATGACTAACCATAAAAGCATTTGCGGCTTGATTATAAAACGTTTTGAAGGGACCATATACCGATCGATCAAGGGGTTGAAGCTTATGGCTACAATGTGGTGGAAACGTAAGAAGAGTAACACCATTCTCTTTGGAAAGATCTATTGTTTCTATGCTGATATGGCTATCATGGTTATCCAATATTAGTATGACTGGGCAATCTATTGAGCATTTTGTGTGTTTAATAAAATGCTTCATAAATTCTGTAAAGCATGCAGCAGACATCCATCCAGACGGATTTGCTACACCAATCGAATCTGGAGGAGCACCCTTCATCATGTGATCCCTAAATTTTACTCGCAGAAAGACAAGCATTGGTGAAACAGAATTACCAGCTGCATTAACTGCATACAATGCGGTAACCAAAGCCCCTCTTTCACCAGATGTCAGCTTTCCAACTAGCTTTTCATTACGACAAGCAATCACTTTAGCATTTCTTACCGACTGCACAGTCGTACAGCCAGTTTCATCAGCATTATATATGTCTGACGGACTGTAGGGAGCCCTTTTCAGACACTCCTCTAATTTGTCAAAAAAAGAGGACACGTTAGTCTTGTTAAACGAAGTTGCCCTTGCGAGACTGGTTGCCTCTGGCTTCCGTAAAGAAAGTTCAGAAAATCTCTTCAAAAAACCAAAAAGCCAATCTTTCCCAGCAGATTTGTTATTTTCCCAATTGGACGGGAAAGATTTATTTAATTTTATTGCAAATTGATGCTAATTCCCGAGCAGATTTTGCAGATAAACCGTAATGAATTTTTGATGCTTTTATAAAGTAATCCTTTAACATAGTCTCTTCAGCATCCGAAAATACTTTCCGGCAATTGTATCTTGGTTCAAAAACAACATCGTTAGAATGCTCAAAAGACTTATACTTGTATACATAGCGCCAAAATGTTGTAAACGGTATGGCATATTCCTCAGATACATTGCGGATTTATGCTTTATTTTCAACAATTCGTTCTACAGCTTCTTTCATCAATCCCGAAGGAGTAACACCAATTTTTCTTGACTTATTTTTAGCTCTATGCATTTTTAATATTAGTTTATACACGTATAGTATCTAAAAAAATAAAGTACTAAAACCCAATTTATTTAATCATAAAATCCGGTACACAGTGAATCACTTGGGTCACTGATTCACTGAGGCATGATCCACTGTGTACTATGGTCGGTCTATAAGCAAAAGTAATAAAAACATGCCGTTCTACAGCAAACTTTGCTTAACATTTTATAAATATTTATCACTATACAAAACTCTTATTTTTCATATATACAATTTTGCCTAAGTTTAACCTTGCGCGAAGATATAATCAAAAATAATAACTAACATTTTTTTACTTTTTACCACCAATATTAGTAATTTCTTTCCTAAAAAATAATTTTAACTCTGTGCTACCTGGAAGTTTGTTTGTGAAAAGAAAGCTTTACTATCGTCATGCAACAGTGATTATTGTAAAAATATATGAAATATTTTTCAATTTAGATTGGGTGATTCACTGTGTACCGTGATTCACTGTACCCCACTCTCCCCTATAATAGTAAAAGTGGCAAGACTGTCAGTAAAGAGCTCAATGAAAACTCAGAGCAGTAAATTAACTTAAATTACAAAAGCCAAGTAGAGAATTTAATTAAAACCTCAACAATCTGTTTCGCCTTTTCGGCTCATTAGGTGGTGATTCTTATTTAAATAGAAATATATATATATATATATATATATATAAGTCGTCAGTGCCCTTTATCAAAGTACTCAATGACTTTAGTTGTCAGAACGATTATGCATAGATCTAATTAAGTTTTTTTTTAAATTTTACTAAAATTGTTCCAACAGCCTCTTTTGTCTGTAAGTTTTATCAGGTAACACAACATTAAAAAAGATAATATTAGTTACATTAAAAAAACTTGATTAACCATGCCTCAAATGCAAACTTAAATTACTACAGTAAAACGGCATTATGATCAGCAGTTTGCCATATATTTGAGCTTTTTACTTTAATCAATGGATAGTTAGTACCAAATATTTACTTTTGTTACAATAGTAAACAGATTCAAATGCAATAAAAGGTTGAGATAAGCAGAGGGTAACAAACTTTTCAAAGGTTCATAGATTGTTATTTACATGTATTATTCAATAAAAATAGTAGAATAATATTAAAAATAAGTCGCCAGAATTATACATAAACTAAAAATATGCCCCCAAAATTACACAACTGAAAAATACGCCACCAGGGGCGTATTTTAAACTACCCATATTGTGACTTAAATTAAAAATAAAAAATCGAATCATGTTAAAAATACGCCCATAGCGACGTATCTTTAACATGACCCAAACAATATCAAGGAAGAATGAAACTCAAATTTACACTCGATTTGATACCTAAGAACCAAATAGCCAAAAAGCAGCGATAACAAAATTGGTATGGTGAATTGGTAATGAAAAAGTAGGCTGTCAAAGGAATAAAAGAACTAGCCACTGTTTATTCAGAGTGTGGCGAGTTCGTTTTGGCACACAAATTAACAAAGCTGAATTCGTTTATTGCAAAGATGAGTCTCATAAAATAACTAGCAGCAGAACAATAATCACAGCACCAAAAGCACGAAATTGAACAAGATTTTCAAGAATGGATCAGTCTGACTGTTGCAGGTAGTTTGCCCGAACGTCTCTGCTCTGCTCTGTGCTCTTTACTCTGCCCAGGTCACGACTGAGTTACAGCATTTGAACAAGCGATTTGGTTATTATTTTCTTTGGTGACGATTATCCTTTTTCTATAAGAAAATCACGGGATTTCATAATAAGCGATCGACAGTTTCTTATATGCGGCCTGATGAACTAAGCAATAAAGACGCCACGAATCCGAATCTACGTCTAGCCAACGCGTACAAAGGAAGGAAATATAACAAATTAAGCTTGGAAAAAACCACAGTTTGTAATTCAAGGTCTGAGAAGCCATGCTTTGCGAACTAAGGACGAAACACGTAATGCAGCGAGCGAATAATATTTTGCACAATAAACACGTCACAATGCTTTGTAGAAGATGAGTTCACTACAAGAGAAATAGTGCCTGGCTATCTTTCGACTGAATTGAGACAGTCATCGGGAAAGGCTAAATAGGAAACGATAAGAATTTCTTGAAATAGCTCTTTCGAAAATTTGCTATTCTAATCGAGAATCTTCAAGTTCAAACTTAAATAGAAGCAGTGAACATCGAAAGTACCGCAATTTTTGTAAAAGAGCCAATCAAAAATTAGTAGCTTACTATTCAAAAAGAACATTTTGAAAATAAATAAATTACATGGCCTTGAATAAATTTGCATAAATCACATCGAAAGTACGGGCATTGTTATAAAAGAACCAATCAAAAATCAGTACCAACAAAGAAAGAAAATTTCAAAAATCTAGTCTCGAATGAACAACATCGAAATACATGGCCTTCAATGAATTTGCATAAATTACATTGAAAATACAGGCATTGTTATTAATGAACCAATGAGAAATTAGTACTAATCGAGAAAAAAATTTTGAAAGCTAAGTAAAAAGTACAATGTAAGTCAAAAAGTATAGTATAGAAAAAATAAGTGAAAAATACTTTGAAGCAATATTGAAAAATACATTGAAAGAAAACGATCGGAAAAAACTCGATAAAAATTGAATTTTGGATAAAGCAAGACAATATGCAGAAATTGAAAAAAACTTTTATTTAAGGCTAGATTTTCGAAATTTTCTTTCTTGAATAGTAAGCTACTAGTTTTATATTGGTTCTTCTATAACAATGCCAATACATTCGATGTTCACTGCTTTTATTTAAGTTTGGATTTGAAGATTCTTGATTAGAATTGCAAATTTCCAAAAGAACTCTTATCGTTTCCTGCTAAGTCTTTCCTGATGACTGGCTCAATTAAGTCGAAAAATAGCCTGGCACTATTCCTTTGATTAATTAGTGGCTGATTTTTTTATTTCTTTTGATAGTCTACTCTTTTATTACCAAATCAATTAAAATAATAAAGAAAATCGTCTTCTCTTTAAAACATGAGCTGCTAACGGAATCAAAAAAAAACAAAATACTGTATTATTCTTGGTGCCTAAGTAGAAAATGTTAATGAGTAGATAGCAATTTAAGAAAGAACAAAAAATAATAGTTGTTGAAAAAATAGGATTAGTGTAGTTACGATGAAATTAGCGGTGCGTAGTTCAAATTTGCTGCAATGACGACATTTTGAGATTACAGTAGCTTGAAAAATTTATTTAGTAGACCAATTAGCTTGCTTAAAATTTTTTTAATTTTCTGATAAACATAAATACATGAACCGCACTGGTATGATGTAGACAGATTAATTATGTACTATGTCATTTGTGGGATTTTCCAGCCTCGTTTATTTTTCTGACAGCTTTAATAATTTTGCGGTGCATCCTTTTAATTTTAGGGAAATCCCCAAAGCTTGGTGGATTAGTAACGGTTAACGGTAAACGAGACCCATTCTTAGACATAAAATACGTCTTTTGGTAGCCTAAGTGTTAATTGAACACTGAAGAAAATGTTGTGGTCGTTAAACCGTTTTTTAAAGCTTGCTTTATACCTCTGGTGGTGACTCTTGCTATTTTGATTTTAGTTTGAATTTAACAAAACTTCTAAACTCGATTTAGAGCAGTATTTACAATATAAAAAAACAGTTTCTACTTTCGGAGCATAAAATTTGGAACGCTTAACTAATTTCAGAATGAAAAGTATAGATAATATATTTTCAAACATAATTTATTAAGGACGTTTCGGAATTATTACTTATTGCATTAGTTTTACAAGTTGATAATGGAACGAGTTATAATTCCGAAACGTACTTAATAAACTATGTTTCAAAATATATTGGCTATACTTTTTATTCTGAGATTAGTTTTTACTTTACTTTTACTACCATTCCAACAATATTTGATAATGAAAACTAAAAATCTTAACAATTAGGGTAAAGTCGGGTGATATGAACCCCTCGGGTGATATGGGACAGCTAATATTTTCCTTCTAAAAAATAAAATTTAACGAATGAATGCATAAAAAAGTTAAAAGTTACTCACAATGCCTTGTTACAAATGGCTGATTATCAAAGTCCAGTCACTTTGTAGTTACAGCAAGTTTTGGTTTTTTAGTGTTTTTTTACAAAAAAATTTACAAGAATTTTCGCTCTCCTGCTTAAAAATTTCAAGATAAAAGTAAGTTTTTGTTTTTTAACTTGTTTTATATTTTATGGAAACTGTTTGAGCTTAGTTTAGTTATTGATAAACATTTCTGTAGATAAAAATTTGAAACCTTTAAACTAAGCAAATTTCGGTTGATATGAACCACCCAAGCGCGGGTGATATGGACTGGTGGTCATTACAATTACAATGACTTTGTTTAATTAAACTTTTTTTAATATCTGTGAGAAAACCAGCTCAATAATTTTTATTATTTAGGATGCCAAGATATGTTTCACTTAAAAAAAGAGCTCGATGGAGCAAAGAAAGTTTATTAAGAGCTATTGAAAGCGTAAAAAAAGGAATGTCGCTGCGAAAAGCCGCAAAAGAATACAATATACCCCGGACAACTTTATACCGAAATTTGTCCCAAACTTCAGCGAAAAAACTTCCTTTAGGAGGTAAGCCTGTGCTGAAAGATCTGAAAGCTGATTTGGTAAAGCACGTTTTGGAAATGGAAAGCTTTTTATTTGGAATCACAGCACGAGATCTTAGAAAACTTGCTTATCAGGTAAAATTCATTGGCTATAAAGAAGTTAATCTTTTTTCTGTACTTCCTTTTTTTATTTCATAGCTTGCAGAAAAAACTGGTGTCTCACACAAATTCAATTGACAAGCACAAACGGCTGGAAAAGATTGGTTTGCCGCTTTTATGAAAAGACATCCAGAAATTTCGGTTCGACTGCCGGAAAAAACATCAATATATCGTGCGACAGCTTTCAACAAAATAGCTGTGGAAAATTTTTGAACAACCTTGAACCTTTTCTAGCAATTGATCCTTCTAGAATATACAACGTAGATGAGACGGGAATTTCAACAGTTGCAAGACTTTCTAAGATCCTGGCAAAACGTGGTAAAGCAAGAGTAGCAGTAGCGACAAGTGGAGAAAGAGGAACCAACACTACAGTGATTTGTTGCATAAGTGCAACCGGAAGTTTTGTTCCGCCAATGTTTATTTTTAAAAGGCTAAGAAAGGCGGAACATATTATAAATGATGCGCCGGTCGGCTCTATTGAAGATTGCTCCAAATCTGGATCGGTTAATGAAGACTTGTTTGAAAATAACTCATTCATTTTAAAAATTTTACCAAGTGCTCTCCTGAAAACCCCGTGCTTCTTATTGCTGACAACTACAGCAGTCACATTTCTTTAAAGATTTTTTATTTTTTGCGTGAAAATGGCATTAAATTTGTCACAATTCCACCACACACCTCACATCGTCTCCAACCATTAGGTGTTTCGTTTTTCAAGCCTCTCACAATAAACTACGCGGAAAACGTTCGTCTGTGGTTGATGCAAAATCCCGGACAAGTAGTGACGCCCAGCAGAGTTGCGGGCATCTTCAGCAAAGCTTAATTATCTATCTAGTTGTCGAATGGAGTTGGAAGTGTCTGGGTTTGCTGCAACTGGGATCTTTGCTTTCAATTGAAATATATTTACCCATATGGAGAAAAGTATCAGGAGTAATCTGTGACAAGAGGTTACCAGCTAAAGTAAAAGGAAAAGTGTACAGTTCCGTGGTGAGACCAGCAATGGTGTATGGACTTGAGACGTGGCGGTCACAAAGAAACAAGTAGAAGAGATGAAAGTTGCAGAGATGAAAATGTTGAGATTTGCTATGGGAGTGACGAGAAAAGATAAGATTGGAAATGAGTACGTCAGGGGTACAGTTAAAGTACAACAGTTAAGAATGAAGATGAGGGAGGGCAGGCTGAGGTGGTATGAACATGTCACAGGGAGAGACCAGGAGTAAGTAGGAAGAGGGGTGATGGAAATGGAGTTACCGGGAAAGAGGAAAGAGGACGCCGAAGAGAAGATTTCCGGGTATAGTGAAGAAAGATATCGGGAAAGTCGGTGCAAGGGAGGACATTGAAAACAGGACGTTTGGAAAAATATCACACGCTGTGGCTACCCCTGATTAAGAAAGAAAGGGCGAAAGAAGAAGAGAAAGAAGAAGGTTTGGGTTCATCCAGTTTTACAAAAAAGACAACAAGGAGAAGGTAAGATTTTTGTAAGTTAGGCTACATTAAATAATAAACATTTTTATTATATCACAAAACTTAAATTTAGTTTATTTAAATTTTCTATCTGTCTAACTATCGATTTTTTATTAAATTTGCAAAGCACATCTTCTAATATTAATAATTTAACAGCAAAAAGAGCTCATAAACTTAAAATTATGCTACTGTAATCTTGTAGTTTAAGTCTAAGTGCTTCTGCTAATAGAAATAATAACAAAAAGCCAAAACTAGCTAATTCTCGTCCAAACATTTTTAATCCCGTTTCCAGTCCAGATTTTATCACGAATGATGCTACATTCACTGCACCCAGCTCCAACGTACATAAAATTTTCCATGTAAAGCGTCAATGGATTGCGTCATTTTGCGTGAAGTTTTGGAGCTGCATTTAACCCTTATGCGTCCGCTGGCAGTCACAGCTGCTTAGCGAATCACGTCCACCGGCATCTTGAGATCAGGGTTGCCAGATCCCAGTGATAAAATAAAGCCAAAGCAGGAAATAAAAAAAGACAAAAAAGCCAAACAATTTCACCAGCTAGAAAATATTTTTTTGTCCGAAAATCATGGTTCTATAAAAAAAAAGGTATTTCCCTATTTTCGTCCCAAAAACATGGTGTTCTCTAAAAAAAAAAATGGTCTTCACTTTCAATCGATGTCGGACTTCCCTATTTTTGTCCCAAAGTCATGGTGATGTCTAAAAAAAAAGGTCTTCTTTTAAAATCTCTTTATAATCTCTCCATTTTTCTCTCAAACCCATCCACCCGGAAGCCATAAAGAAAAAAATCCAAAAAGCCAAACAAAATTTTTGATGCCAACCACACTGAAAAAAAAGCCAGATTTCGCAAATTTGGCAAAAAAAGCCAAAAAAAACCAAAACGTCAAACTGAAATTCTGACGCCAAACCTGTTTAAAAATAGCTACATTTCTCAAATTTGGCATCAAAAAAGCCAATCTGGCAACCCTGCTTGAGATGCCAACCAATAATGTACACAGCTTGATTTTATTTACTAAAATTTCCAAAAAAGATCTCTGTCACAATATCACAATATCACAATATCCATGTCACAATATTTAAGCAAATGCGCAAGTCCGTTTATATACGACTGAACTTTGATGCGAAGTCAGAATTTCATTTGTCAGCTAAAAAGCTTTTAAAAGCCCAGCAACGAACGGCATAAAAATAAGTTGTTCAATGTAATAAATGGCCCAGATGGTAGGTGCTTTCTCTCAGCCTGGGCCGTGAGTAAGTCTTTTCATTGGTGGTAAAGATGGCAGACCGAAACCAAACCTACCAGAATGGAAGGGTATCCACTCATTCCGATGTTCAGCGTGGGTCTGCTCATCGGCAAACGTCCTTTTCAGGATGGGGCAATGACAGGATAAAACAGCCCTTTTCAAGGCACATTGCCAACAAGTTCCGAAGACCTACTCTTCTTCAGCTAAACATCGAAGGCCTCACTGCAAGCAACATGAACGTTCTTTATCACCTTGCTCTACAGTCTGAGGCACTCGTCATCCTACTGCAGGAGACCCACTGGAATGATGCAGAGAAGTTGGTACTTCCAAACTATCAACTAGCTGGGTCTTCTTTAAGCAGGAAGCATGGCCTTGGCACGTTTGTCCACGAGCGACTGAGATACACACTTTTGGACCAATATCCACTGAGATCGGAGATCAAGTGGTTGTGTGTGAACGTTGATGGTTATAAAATAGTCAACGTCTACAAACCACCGCCAACACGATTGCGATCTCTGGATCTCCCAGTACAGTTAAAATTGCCACGACAGTTAAAACCGTCAGCATAAAACACTCATGTCTTTATGCTGGCGATTTTAACTGTCGTCATGTTGATTGGGGTTAAAATGATAACACATGATACAAATGATCCTATACAACGCCAAGGACGCCGCCAGTTTTTACTCCAGCCGCTGGAACACTGGCACCGATCCGGATCTAGCTTTCGATAACGTAGGTCCTGACAGTCGCTTACCGGATAGACGTGTCCTTGAAAAGTTCCCCAGGTCACAACATCAACCTTTGCTTAATATTACACCACCAAGGTTTGCTCTGGCAGTTCCAAGCATGCCTGTTAGGCGATGGAACTTCCGCAAGGCCGTATGGAATCATAGCATTGCTTTGACGAATAAATTCGCAAAGACTTTGTTGCCGCCTGATTCACTTGATGTGGATGCGGCTTACTAGGACTTCTGTAACATCATCAAAAAAGCAGAACGACATTCTGATCACCAAACCGGACAAAGGTGCTGGCATTGTCATTCTAAACAAGCATGACTATGTTTCGAAAATGGACACGCTTCATCACGATGCTTCCAAATTCGAAAACCTTGGTCTGGCTAGTCAAAATGACAACACAACCAAGATCGAGTCTTAAATACAACGTCGATTATTGGAACTGAAGAAGAAGAAGAACCTCATCCCCGCTAGAGTCTACAAAACCATCCCGCCTACAGGCTCTCAAAGCCCATGTATGTATGGTTTGCCCAAAACCCACAAGAAAGATGTGCCTCTAAGCCTCCTCTTGTCCATGACTGACTCAGCCCAACATCAATTTTCAAAATGACTCACTTCTCCCCTTGACCCTGTACTCCAACTTTTTTTCTACGAACTGCATGCCTGACTCTTTCACCTTCGCTGAAACTGTCAGAAATTTTCAATTTCTTACTTCATCACCGTTTTTCTGTTTCTTTGATATTTCCAGCCTTTTTACCAATGTCCCCCTGCAAGAAACAGACTGATGGTGCTGCTATGAGGTCCCCGTTGGGTCCAGCCTTCTCTAATATTTTTGTTGGTTACCAAGAAACCAAACTCTTTCTCAAGGTGAAGAAGCCTCTTATTTAATACCGCTACGTTGATGAAACCTTTGTGGTTTTTGAAAATGAAGACGATTGTAAAAAAATCCTTTCTTCACTCAACTCTCTTCATTCTTTGTTACGTTTCACTTTCGAAAAAGAACTTGACTCTTCCCTCCCGTTTCTCGACGTCCTAGTTGACAAGCACGAAACTGGATTTATCCATCTGCGTATGGAAAACCCACCTTTACCGGCCAATACATACGCTGGGATTCTTTTAGTTCTACGAAGCGAAAAATCAATCTTAAAGCCCTAAGAATCCTAAACAGCCCTAAGAACGCATTAAGCAACATGTTTCCAGGTCGATCAGAAACCATCGTTCTTCTTAAGATCGCTCTAATTTTTCCCGTGCCTGCAAAAAAAATAGCACTTCTCAAGTCACCGCCCATGACTCTGCTATTGGACAGCATCTCTTGGAAAACCCTCCCTGTGCCAGCCAATACAGTGACACCAAATTTTCCATTCTTCCTCGAGGACGTACTTCTTTTCTCCTCTCCGCTCTTGAAGCTACGTTTATTAAATCTTCAACCCAATCTCTGTCGATACAAGGAAGTTTTTTACAGTATAAAACTCATTTATTAACGCCCTTTTACTTTCACTTCTGATGAGTTGTCGTTCTTTACCAATCAGACGCATCTCGTTTTCTCTTTTTTTTTTTCTATTTCCTGATTGGCTGCCTTTTTTAACCAATTAGACTCTTCATTCTGACGATTCTTCCCGATAAGTGTTAGATAAAAAGTCTTCGAGGAATGAACACGCTTTTCAAAGCTATCTTAAAGTTTTGTACCGCTAATCGACTCTTAAAAAACGTAGTAGGCTTGCTCTAATTTGGAATGTAAGTGTAACGGTAAACGGCGCTGAAGTAGCCTATTACCGCAAAGTGAAGTGTCGATCAACGCGCTTCCGGCTTCGACAAATTAAAAGGAAATAATAATCAAGGAAAATAATTTAATATAAAATAAGTTATAACTGAAACGTTGAAACTTGGAAATAAAAGCGAAAACGAAAGCGGAAACGAAAGCGGAAACGGTAATCTGTAAATAAATAAAAACAAACTAAAAATTAAACACAAAAAGAAAACGCATAGGTGTCTTACCGAGCAGTTCACTTCGGTGCTGACTTACGGGGAAAACGGGAATATCTTAACTTCACGCTAAGTCTACTCAGACTTCAACCAGCTGCCCACAAACACTGCAGCTGGTCGCCTCACAAATTGAGAAGTGTGAACAAACGAATAAAGCCAGCTCTAAAATGCTTCAAGGTGAGATTAATTAAAAATAAAGCGTAAAACAAAAAAGGCGCTGGCAGCGAGTGCTCGCGCAAATAATGATTAGAAACTCAAGAGAAATAAAATAAAACACGTGCGTTGGTAATTTTCTACACTCCCAACACCCGAGAAATTAAAAAAGAAAAAGAAAAAAAAATTACCAACGCTGCACACAACACAAATAACATTAACGGAAACATTTCTAAAACTTATTTTACGGTAATTGCGGGATCACCAGAGTCCTTCCGCGGCATAACATCAAGATTCGCGGGAACCACCAAGCACAGTTTATGAACGGGCCGCCGCACTTCAGAACCACGCATTTTTACTACGACTTGGCGCACCAAGCCTTGTTCGTCGGGGAACAGCTTTACAACTTTGCCAAGACGCCATTGCGAACGAGGAATCGAATCGTCCACGAGTAGAACAACATCGTCTTTTTGAAAATTGGTTTTCTTCTTAAACCATTTTTGGCGGGCGATTATCGTCTTTAAATATTCTCGAGACCATCTTTTCCAAAATTGGTCAGCTAGATATTGTACATTTTTCCAACGTCTTTTGGGACAACAGTGCTCATCAGAAGGAAGTGAAGGGGGGAAGTTGCCGGTAGGACACAATTTCAAAAGATGATTGGGCGTCAATGGTTCCAAACCATCTGCATCAGTTGTGATTGGAGTTAGAGGGCGAGAGTTTAAAATAGACTCTGCTTCCAATAAAAAGGTGTGAAGTTGATCGTCATCGAGAGTTCGTTCCGTCATCAATGCAGTTAAAATTCGTCTGACTGACCGAATCATTCTCTCCCAAGCACCACCCATGTGGCTGGCATTTGGGGGATTGAAAGTCCATTGAATTTCCTTTTGAAGGAGAAAATCGTCAATCTGGTGCTGATTCCACTGGCTCAGGGCTTCACGAAGGGTCTTCTCGGCGGAAACGAAATTGGTTCCGTTGTCGGAGAAGAAGTGCAGACCGGGATCTCTTCTTGATAGCAAACGACGTAAGGCGTTGATGAAGGCGTCGGTTGTCAGATCCATCGCGACTTCAATATGAATTGCTCTAGAAGTTAAACAAGTAAAAAGGCAACCATATCTTTTTACTTGAGAACGCCGTTGTTTCACGAGCAACGGTCCGAAGTAGTCAACGCCACAGTATGCAAAGGGATGAGTATCGATTTGTAGACGCGACGGGGGAAGATCAGCCATCTTTTGTGATCCCGGCTTTTCATAGCGTCGTCGGCAATGCATGCAGGAATTAAGCACTCTGCAAACAACAGCTGTACTTCGTAAAATCCAATATCGTTGTAGTAACTGATTCAACGTCATATTTGCTCCGCCATGACCTGTAATGCAATGACAATGAAGAACAATAAGATTGGTTAAGTGCGAGGTGTGGGGCAAGATAATTGGGTGTTTAAGATCAAAGGAAACAGAAGCTCTATCTAAACGGCCGCCTACTCTTAAAAGACCGTTCACAATTACAGGATTCAGTTTTAGAAGTGGAGATTTGGAAGGTAGAGAAAAGTTTTCATTAGTTTGCATCTTCGACATGATGTCGCCGAAACAGTTCCATTGCTCATATTTAATAAGCTCAATTTCTGCTTTTCGAAGATCAGAGACAGACAAGGAACGAGAAAAATGATAGACAGAGTTGGAATTTATTAAAAAGGTCTTAAATTTTAAAAGCCAAGCAGTGGCTTTCTTTAGCTTAAACCACGAAGAAAAATACGCAATGAGTTTGTCAACTGGATCAATCATTTCGGTAATCAAAAATGCAGACGCGGCTTTTTTATCAAATGCTTTTACATTTTCTAGATCTAATGTCGTCTCTGCAAATCGGCAAGGCCAGCTGTCTGGCGATTCACTCAAAAATTCTGGTCCAGAAAGCCACGATTTAGTTTTCATTAGTTTGTCGGATCTACATCCACGACTTAAAACATCAGCGGGGTTGAGTTCACTAGGGACGTGCCTCCAATTAGAAGTACAAGTGCTTTTCGTAATAAACTTTAAACGACGGGACACAAAAAGAGGAAAACGCTTTTCTTCATTTCTTATACTTTGAAGAACTACAGCGGAGTCTATCCAAAAAATAGCTGGTCTCAACCGCGGTAAGTTTAGTTCGTGTTTAAGAAAAATATTTAATTTTACGGCAGTCACAGCAGCAAGAAGTTCTAGACGGGGAATAGAAAATTCGTCTTTAGGAGATTTACTAATAACTAAGTTACAATTGACATAGTCATTAATATCGCTCGAACGAAGATAACAAACGGCGCCATACGCATGCTTAGAGGCATCGACAAAATAATGCAATTGATAGTTTTCACTGCCTAAATTGGTATGCAAACCCATCCATCTTGGGATAGACATCGACTTCAGATGCTCCAGCGTTCGGATCCATTGTTGCCACTTATTGAATTCTAAGGAAGGAATAGGTTCGTCCCATTCTAACTCCAGCTCGCATAGTCGTCGATAGAGAAGCTTGGCTTCAACAATCACTGGGCACAGAAATCCAAGCGGGTCGAAAATGGAGTTGATCGAAGACAAAACACCACGTTTCGTACATGGCTTATCTGGAAGTTCTACTACAAAATAGAAACAATCAGTATTGAGGTTCCAATTTACTCCTAAGACACGTTCACTAGAATTTTTGGCCAGAGCGTTAATTTGTAGTGATTTCGAAAGTTCATTCTCAGGCAAATGTTTTATTATTTCAGGGCAGTTTGAGCACCACTTCGTAAGATTAAAACTTGCTTTCGACAACAGATGCTTTATATCTCATTAATTTAAGTCCGATTTCAACGTTAGGTACGCTAATTAAAAAGTCATCAACATAAAAATGTTCTTCAATTGCAGAACTGATATAAGGTTCGAATTGAGCGCCGAAATCAATGGCCGCTTGACGCAACGCAAAACTTGCGCAGCACGGAGACGAGGTTGCACCAAAAAGATGAACTTTCATTCTATGCACTACTGGTTGGCTTTCAAGATTTCCATCAGGCCACCACAAAAACCTTAAACTGTCACGATCACGAGGTAAAACTTGAACCTGGTAGTACATCGACTCTATGTCGGCTGCCAAAGCTATTTTTTCTTTACGAAAGCGGGAAAGAATGGCAACTAAATCGTTCATTAGGTGGGGCCCCTGCATCAGAGATTTATTTAAAATACCTTTATACTCGGCACTGCAATCAAAAACCACTCTCAACTTGTCGGGTTTATGGGGGTTTATTACTGAATGATGGGGAATATACCAAACCTTCTTAGAAGTTATTTGAAAGTTGTCGTGAACAAGTTCTGCGTAGTTTTTGTCTAACATTGTTTGAATTTGAATTGAATATTTCTGTTTCAGATCGCTGTTACGCATTAATTTTCGCTTTAAATGATTTAATCGCTTAAGTGCTAAATTTTTATTGTTTGGCATAATCTGGTCTTCATACTTCCAGGGTAGTGGTAACTCGTAGTGGTCATCAACTAGCTTGATCGAACTTTTAAGCATTCTATAAACTTTAAAATCATTTATCGAAATTGGTTTCGAATAATAATTATCTTCGTCATAACATTGAAACTGAATATTTGAAAAATTTCTGCGTGATTCATATATGAAATTTCTATCATCCTCCTCGAAATTGTCGTGTAAAGTTGAAACGTAGTAAACATTTTTATCACTGGTGTGTACTGTGCAATTAAATTTAGAACAGGGCCCAAGTAAAGACCACCCCAAAGGTGACTTCACAGCGTCGGGTGATAATTTATCCGGAGCAGATCTTAAATCTTCTAATCTAAATACTCTAGGGACATTAGCACCAATTAAAAGCTGTACGTTTTGCCTGTCAAGCTTTGAAAAATTAATATCAGCTAAATAGCTATGATCGCTTAATATCTGTGATGTGGGAATTACATTTGGCTGTACAGGTATTTCATCTACAACTGTAACGTCTGGAAGCTGGACCCAATCTCCGTCAAACAAACCTTTAACTTCCATCTCTGCAGACACAGTTCTATAAGATTTTGTCTCTGTCAACGTTTGCAATTTAAGCTGTCGACTCGTGCCCCTCAGTTGCAATTCCCTTGCCAAACTGCGGTCGCAAAAACAGGCGGTAGAACCTTGATCTAAAAATGCGTATACCTCTGTTTCTTTACCTTCGCAGCGAACTCGCACCGGAACAACATTTAAAAAGACATGCTGGACATTACCAGTCGATTTATTAAGTTGAACAGAACTACAGGCGTCGACGTGACCCGTCACTTCAGTGTCAGTAATTTTATGAAGAAGAGTGTGGTGAAAGGTTCCTTTGCAACCAGTAATTAAACATTTGCAACTCGATTTGCAGTAACGAGCGAAATGGTTACCGCTTAAACATTTAAAACAAAGTCCCTTTGCTTTGACAAATTTGTACTTTTCTTCGTACGTTAAATTTTTGAACTTATCGCAATCAATTAGCTTGTGTAATTTTTTACAATAAAAACATCGACTTTTTTCCACACTCAACGCGTCTTTTACATTTTTTGTCGTTGCAGAAACATACGCGCTTTAGCGGCGAGGTTTGTAATTGGTTTTGAAACGTTTCTCTACCAAAAATAGAATTAGCAATTCGACTTTTTTCTGTAACAAATTTGGACAAATCAAGAAACTTCGCTCTCTCACCAGTACCGCATATTCTACCCAAGCTTGTTTCAAATTAATTGGCAGTTTGTTAACAACGCCCATAATCACATACATTGAATCTAAACTCGAAACTTGTTCAATATTTTTTAGAGACACACAGCACTTTTCAAGAAGTTGAGACAATGATTTAAGCTTATTTTTGTCATCATCGGGAATTTTATGAACATTTTTTAATCGCTCTTCGCAACATTTAGCTATTTCGTAGGGATGACCATATTCATCAAAAAGAATATCCCATGCTTTTTGAAACGCAGTTACAGGCGACTGATTCGACACATAACTAAATTTAGATTGTACATGCGATTCACAATATTGATGCAACAACGGAAATAATTCGTAATCTTTTTTTAAATGCGGCACCTTTCGTGTGCTAGTGCCTTCCTCTGCTTTTCCACAGCTTAATTCTTCCCAAGCTTCTGCCTCGATCCTTGCTAATTCTTCATTGCGCTTTTTATCTAGTAAAACTCTTTCTAATTCTTCTTCCTCCAATTTCATTTGTCTATTTACCTCTTCCATGGCTTCATTAGCTCTTTTTCTTGCTTCTTCTACTTCTTGCTCAGCTCTTTGTCTTGCTTCTTCGGCTTCTCGCTCAGCCTTTTGTCTTGCTTCTTCGGCTTCTCGCATAAGCTTTCTTTTCATCTCTTCAGCTCTTTCTCTAGTTTTTTGTCTCGTTTCGTAAACTCTGGCACTTTCTTGCTGGACAGCTGCCGTGGCAATTTTTAATTTTACAAGTGACCTTTGTTTCTCACTACGAATCGAACTAGAGGTAGATTGACTGCCAGTTCTTACCGAGGAGCGTTCATACGAAAAAGCGCGACTCTCTTTGCTTAACTTATCCTCAGTATCTTTTATCCAGCGTTGAACATGCTCTTCAAACTGCTGATTCTCTACAACAGTGCTGTTCTTACTAAAATTTAAATTCACGGCTTCTTGTTCATCAAGAGCTTCTAACAAATTAGTCAAATTTTCAAATTTTTGACGAATATCAGATAAAAGGGTTAACAGCGGTTTATAACCCTCAGGCTTTATCATTAAACTCTCTGCTCTAACATACAAATTTTGCAGAGCCTTGTAAACTTCATTTGGGTCACCCAACGACATTATCATAAAAATAAGAACAATACGGACTCACCGAAATTGCTCGATTACTTTTTGTAACGGTAAACGGCGCTGAAGTAGCCGATTACCGCAAAGTGAAGTGTCGATCAACGCGCTTCCGGCTTCGACAAATTAAAAGGAAATAATAATCAAGGAAAATAATTTAATATAAAATAAGTTATAACTGAAACGTTGAAACTTGGAAATAAAAGCGAAAACGAAAGCGGAAACGGTAATCTGTAAATAAATAAAAACAAACTAAAAATTAAACACAAAAAGAAAACGCATAGGTGTCTTACCGAGCAGTTCACTTCGGTGCTGACTCACGGGGAAAACGGGAATATCTTAACTTCACGCTAAGTCTACTCAGACTTCAACCAGCTGCCCACAAACACTGCAGCTGGTCGCCTCACAAATTGAGAAGTGTGAACAAACGAATAAAGCCAGCTCTAAAATCAACGCGCTGCAGACACAACTATGCTTCAAGGTGAGATTAATTAAAAATAAAGCGTAAAACAAAAAAGGCGCTGGCAGCGAGTGCTCGCGCAAATAATGATTAGAAACTCAAGAGAAATAAAATAAAACACGTGCGTTGGTAATTTTCTACAGTAAGTTTGGAAAAGTTTTTGTCCCATTACCAGAACCATTTTAAATAATCGTTTTTCGACTTGCAAACCTCCTCCTCCCTTGACAAATTTCCGCGTACGTCGCTAACTCGATATCAATCAATCAAGGTTTTATTTTTTCGTCCATTACACAGCAGATATTTATATTAAAACTCACACATTTCGTCGAAAAAAAGGTATCAGCGACAAAACGATATACATTAAAACATGCGCCAATAAAAAGGCTACAAAAGTAATTATTTAAAAATGCATGATCGCTGATATATTTCTAGCATCTGGTCTTCAGCCTGCGTAATGCACAATCCCGCTGCTATCAATGGATATACGTTCGTCCTAAATTTCAGGTGCAGACCATAACCAAAATAAACAGGGATCATACGAAGGGCATTAAAAAAATACGCGGAATTCTCCCGTGACAAGAGTGCCAACAAGAAAAAACGTATTTTAGCATGCTAGCCATAAAAAGTATGTTCTTTGTGATCGAATAATTGCTATCACTTATTTTGCACTTGTAAACGAAGTTGTCAAGAGCTAGTTTATTTAAGGTAGTTTTTTAACCCATGGAGCGTAAGGGTTTCGAGGTAAGAACCAACATCAAATTTTTGGTAAAGCTTGGTTGGAAAGAAAGGAGATCATTCAAGCTCTGCCAACCGTTTATAAAGATGGTGCTCCGAAGAAAACTTGTGTTTACAAGTGGATTGAAAGATTTCGAGATGGTAGAGAACCTGTTGAAGATGATAAGGGTCGTGGAAGACCAGCAACCTCAAAAAACAATAAAAAAATTAATTTTGTTAGGAACCTAGTCAAAAAAGATAGAAGATTGACTGTTTATCAAATAGCTGAGACTGTGGGCATATCAGTTCGTTCAGCTCATTCGATTCTACATGACGATTTATGCCTCAGCAAGCTTTCGGCGCGATGGGTGCCAAAAGCGTTGCACCCAAATCAGCTCAATCTCAAAAGTGAATTGTCAACGGCAATTTTGCTCAAAATTGAAGCAGAGAAGACCGCTTTTTTGATCGAATTATCACAGGAGATGAAACATGGGTTTACCAGTATGATCCTGAAACAAAACAGCAGTCCAAACAGTGGCTCCCGCGTGGATCATCTGGCCCAATCAAATTCAAGTCTGAGAGGTCTGTCAAGAAGGTAATGGCAACTGTTTTCTGGGACTCTGAAGGAGTTGTGCTAGTAGACTTTTTAAAAGGTAAAAAAACTGCTACAGGCGCCTATTACGTGGAAGTTTTAAGGAAATTGAGAGCAAAAGCGTCCAGGAAAACTCCATCGTGGAATTCTTTTCCATCACGACAACGCCCCAGCGCATTCTTCTCGGATCGTAAGAGATGTTTTGAGAGAATTTCGGTGGGAATTGCTGCCACATCCACCTTATAGCCCAGACCTTGCCCCATCTGACTTTTTTTTATTCCCAAAACTCAAAGAACACTTGAAATGCGTTTATTTTAATGACACTAATGAGGCAAAGCAAGCAGCAAAAACATGGCTCACAAAATGGTCAGCAGATTACTTCAAAAATGGGATAAAAGGATGGAAGCACCGCCTGGAGAAGTGCATCGACCTTGATGGAGACTACGTTGAAAAGTAGATTGATTGTATCAATAAATTATAAAATTCCGCGTATATTTTGAATGCCCCTCGTATGAGAAGAGATAACAATACGAATTGCTTTATTTTGAAGCAATTTTAGTTTATTAAGGTATGTCGGATAAGTGTTTCCCCAAACAGCAAGCCCATAGTTAAAATGTGAATGGATAAGTGAATAATATAACTTTAATAAAGCCGAGCTGGGTAAAAAGTCCTTCAGTTTATTTCGAATTCCAACGGATCGAGCTATTTTTGCTTTAAGATTTTTTATACGCTCATGAAAGTTTAATCTATTATCAAATATAATTCCCGAATATTTTGCCTTGTAAACAGTTTTAATCTCACCAGCTGGACTTTGAATATTTAAAGCAACATTTGAAGACTTGAGGTTTGGTGAAATAAGTAATAATTGCGATTTTTTTGAATTTGGAGTTAAATTGTTTGCAGATACCCAATTGCAAATATTATTGAGTTCATCTTTAAGTTGGTTTTCAAGAATATTAATAGACGGAGCTCCCATCAGGAGACAAGTATCGTCAGCAAATGCACGCGGAGTACATTTAACACTGTTGGGAATATCATTAATATAGAGTAGAAAAAGAAGCGGTCCAAGGATGGAGCCTTGAGCAACTCCAATATATATAGATTTTAAGGAAGAATTAGTGTTATTAGTTGTAAAGTACTGATTTTGTTTTTTAAAAAAGAATCAAAAAAATTGTTAACTATTCCTCGTATTCCATAATGTTCAAGTTTATAAAGTAAAATTGAATGATTAACAGTATCAAATGCTTTGGTTAAATCTAAAAATACAAGCCCAGTATATAATTTTTTAAAATATTATCTAATGCAGAATTAGTAATATCTAGTAAAACATGCAAAGTTGAATACTTATGTCAGAATCCATACTGCTTAGGAGTTAATACTGAATGACATTTTAAAAAAGAAAGTGTCCGCGTATGAACTAATTTTTCTAAAACTTTAGAAAATATAGACAATATTGAAATAGGTTTATAATTTGTTACTTCATTTTTATCACCAGCCTTATATACAAGAACGACTTTAACTGTTTTATGACAGGTAGGAAAAATTCCGAAATCAAAAAAGCATTGAATATTATAGCTAACACTGGAGACAAAACCTCAGACGCAAGAACGATATATTTTGCTTCAATCCCATTACAACCAGAACTTTTGTTAGTATTTAACTGATTAATTATGCAGCGAATTTCAAACGCACTACCAGGATTTAAAAACATAGAAGAACAAACGCGATTACATAAATACTGTTGAAAATTATTCAAATTAGAAGGTTTGACTTTTTCAGCTATGGCTTTACCAACCCTACAAAAGTGATTATTGAATTTATTTGCAATGTCTAATGGCGTATCTATTATTTGGCCCTCTTCATGAATATAATTAGGAAAAACCCGAGTTGGTTTATTACGAAGTAAAGTCTTCATAATACACCAAAATTTACGCATATCATGACTAGAGTTGATAATCTCTTGTTTTAAGTAAAGCTTTTTTGATAAGGCTTTGACTTTTGACAATTTATTGGCATAAGTTTTATACAATATTTTTCTATTTCAGTACCACTTTTTAAAAAATTTACATATAATTTTTGTTTGCGTCGAATTGAAACTAAAATACCTTTTGTTATCCATGGTTTATTCATTAATTTACGTTTTTTGCGTGAAGCTTTTATTAATGATGCATGCGTGTTAATAGTTGCAGTTACGATTCACGAGTCCAATAAAATTTGAAAATAATTTTTCAACTTCATTACTGTATTTAAAGGAAAGAGAATGCCGAAAATTATTTATAGATGATTGCAAATTATCAATAAAGCTATCATATAATTAAATTTTTTTTAATTTCTAAAAAAAAAAGGTTGCTTATTGCATCTAATATCATCTTGTTTTTTATTTTTGCATTCCACTATAATTGCTGTAGGAAAGTGATCACTAATATCACTTAAGACTTATTTCAGTTTGTGAAATTAAATTAAATTTAGTTTGTAGTTTAAATTAAATTTAGTTTGTGAAATAAAAAAAACATCAGAATGAAATTTATTTATTTGGGTAAATAACATTATCATCCTGACTCGCAGGACAAAATCGGGGGTTTTAAACTTTAGGCAACCGTCTAGCTCTTAGGCTACCCTTACTTACTACAAAAGATGCTAATCCAAAACTAAGCAATAAAAACGGCAATGATTCCGATTTTAAAAATAGCCAACCGGTAATTCGGAAGAAATAAAGAAAAGACAGTGAAAGAAAAGTCTCGCGAAAACAACGGTTGCAAACATAACATCGAATACACGATGCAGCGAGCGAATAAAACTCTGCGTAATATTTCTCAAAATCAATACAATTGGATGCTTTGGCAGCGGCGTGGAAGAGATGAGTTCGGTACAATGTTTTTTTCATCTTCAACGCTTTAATTTTGTAGCAAAAATTTATTATTCAGTTCAGAAAATAATCATCTTATTCACTCTGAAATGAAAACCATTTATTTGTCTCTTTTAAGTATACTGGTCAGCAAAATCAACTTAACCCTATTCCGACTGGGCTTTTTGGAAACTTTGTACGACTGGGGGGGATGAAAGTGCCCGCGCTTTTAGGTTGCTTACATGTATATCTCGACAATTACTGGCGCTAAAATTGTCATTCAAGTTTGTATAGAAAGGAACTTCTATACTCTTTTAATATAGATACCTAAATGCTGCATTTTAACATAATTTGGGATTGAAAAAGCGAGTTTTCTAAGGGTAGTCAATTTTGGTAAATTGCCTGAAAACGAGAGAGCGATTTGAGAGAATTAACGACTTCGGCTGTTTGTCGAACGTCATTCATCCGTAAAATTAGAAGTAAGAATGCTGACAGCTGAAATCCACTTGGCAAGATTATTCTGCTTACAGAGAAAGACATTCTGCACTAGCAAATCTGCTAAAAGCTGGTTTTATTAGTGTTTACAACGCTTCGATCTTTGCTATTAATCAAATCATCTTTTAAATTCACTCCCTTTTGTGAACAATTTAGGCAAGAAATTTTATAACATAAAGAGAAAGCAAATTATTACATAAAAAAATTGTGTTTTTAATTCCACATCGCAGGGAACTCACCTTAATTTTTCTTCAATATAAAAGAATATTTCGACTTGACTAATTTATTTAGAGTTGATTGCTTTTGATCACATTGATTTTTTAAATTTTACAAAAATTCTTTTTTGTTTCGAATATTTTCTTCTTTTGGTTAAGTACGCTAATTCATTAATAAAATATTTGTTTATTAAAATTTTGCAAACGTTTTCTGACGTAATTGTTTAACTTTTAATTGTTGTACAACTTGTTTAATTAGTTAGGTCTAATTTTCGTAAGAGTTAAACTTATGAAACCGACATTTTTTTTGCGATGAAAATTATTCAATTGATAGTTCGAATTTCAAAATTATTGTTTGAAAAACAAAAACACTAGTACAATCATAGAATAGTATTGCATTCAAACACAGCTCAATGTATTTTGTTTGAATATTTTTTGAGTTTGTTTATGTGAATTTTTGAAAACTGTTACTTGGCAAAAAACAGATTGGAAGCACCATTGTAATGCCATTTCTTTTTTTTCAATTCCGGCCTGATATTTTTGATATACATATTCACACCGACGTTTTTTCTCATTGAGGAGGAAATATCAATAACAAAGCGGTATAAATACTTGGTTCCACGACATTTTCGCTAAGTATCAACTTTACTTTTTGTAGAATTTCATTGGTCAGACCAATGGTTCTCAAACAGGGTGCCGCGCCAACCTAGAGTGCCATTTGCGTTTTGCTAGGGTGCTGCAAGCTATTACACTTATTCACTAGTCCAGGAAAACGGTTGAGTGTTGCAATATTATTTTGAATTATAAGCTTCAATGTTACTACATACTTTTTTCTGTGTTTCTCAACCTATGTGCCGCGAAAGATTTCGGAAAAAAATTATCTAGGGATGTCGAATATTGCGCTTTTTACACGTGAAATATGTAATACTCGGAGCGAAGACCGTTTTTATTTAGAAAGAACTGATTTAGGAAAGGAAATTCACTAGAGAGACCGTGAATTCAGGTGAGTAGCTTTTTTTTTAGAGATCACATAATTTTGGGGGTAGAAATCAAAGGTCCTAGCTAAAGTGCGCCGCGAACTTCGAAAGATACCAATTTTTTGCCGCAGCCAGAACAACGGTATTTTTAAAATAAAACTGATTTTCGGGACAAAAGGTAAGAAATCTGAGCCGAATTCTGGGTAAAAACTTTTTTTTAGTGATCACCTGATTTTGGAAAAAAAATTTAATAAAAATGGTCTAAAGGTGCCGCGATTTTTGAAGAATTTCAAAAATGTGCCGCAATCGGAAAAAGGTTGAGAAACATTGGGTTAGACCTTGCCTTGGATGAAAAGTTTTGCTAATTTCAAAACAAGACTAAAGCCAACTTCAAACAAATTCTGTTTGCGCGGCTCCGTGTGTTTATTTATTGCTAATACACTTGCTTCATTATGCGACAAATATCAAGAAAATACGAAAGTGCAATTGTGGTTCATTTTCGAGACTTGGTTTTACTCGAATAGAAAGTAATTTTTTGGTCTACAATGTCTGCACCTCTTTCGTATAATCACATAACTTGTATAAAGTGGGTTTCTTTTTTTAATTATTTGAAATTTAAAAAATTGGGTGCATTGTTCATAAGATTAAAATATTTCGCTTTCCTCTGGTTTTAGAGTTTACAGTAAAAGACTTGAGGATGATATTTTTTTTCAGCTTCGTTCCAAAAAATATTTCTATGCGCTTAGCTTAAATAGTTCCAATGGTAGTAATATTCCGTTCCAATAGTCATTATACCAAAGATATTGAGTGTATGATCGATCGTAAGATCAACTTTTATAATAAAGCCAAATCAAGAGCTCGGGATTTTATCCAAATTTTTAGAAAATTCTGTCACTGTCTTTATACGAAAAGAAATCTAAATCTACTGAAGTACCGTGTGCTAAAGTACCACGGTACTTTTTTAGTACCGGTACCGTCGATAGTTGGTACAGAGTACCAGTACCGTGGTACCTTTTTTATAAAGAACCGCGGTACTCCGTCTAATTCTACGGTCATTGAAAGTTTTTTTGCAGGCGTTGCGACATATTTTTGTTTTTCGTATTTGCAGTTTTAAAGGAGTTTCTTGATTTACAGTAGTATTATCACAAATTGACATTTGTCATAGTTAAGTGTTTATCAGAACTTTTCCCATCTTTGCCGTACTAGTTACTAGTTAATTTTAAGTAAGGTTAAGTTTACGTACGTTTTACCCTTTCGCGACTTTTTGTTTAGACTTAGCTTACTCAGGCCAGAAGGGTAGTCTTAGTGCACTAGCATTTTAGTTATGTCTCAAATAAAAACTAAAAAAATAAATTAAAAATTCCAACCCACTGCAATATTTTGACATATCTGAAAGCAATTTTATGCTAGATCTTCTGGTTGCTTGCGGGCCCGCATTATAACATTAAATAAGCAGGTACGGTATCGCTTAAAAGTTGCCCTTAGTATAACGCCTTCAACGTTTTTGTACGAGTCTGGAGGATAAATAGAGTTGAAACACGATAAAAATCAATAAAAATTTTAAATCTTGAAAAAGAATGATGGGTTTGTGTATGAAGCTTATTTTGTCTTATTTTTTTCCATCCATCTTAATCATGTTTAAATATGCATAGAAAAAGAAACAAAATTAAAATTGGTTGAAAAAATATTGTTTTAACGTGTCGGTTTGAATATCAGGTTTTGTTTCGATTAAATTGAAGTAAGATTGTTAATTACTTATGCGCTTGAAGTTTTACATTATATAATTGTATCATTTTTTTATACGCCAGCGTCACTCTATGTCATTCGACCTTTACATACTGTACATATCCAATATCTGTGCTTTTCTTGAAACTGTATTCAAACTCCAATTTTTGAACAATTCTGACAAAATAAAGAGGTTTCTGAAGTGAAATCAACCAATAAAATTCTAATTACCACAAAAAATAACACAATCATTTTTAAGTGTTAATATTGAACTTCACGGAAAACGCACTGTTTTGGGTTACAAAATTGTTTAAAAAGTCCAGTGTATTTTGAAAACATTCGTTGTTGCTACGATCGAAGCATTCTAATAATGAAATCAAATTTTGCTAAAATAGAGTTTCTTCTTCTGTGAACTGCAGTAACCTCCCTAAGGGGATTAAAACTGTGAAAGAATTTTACTTTTAATCATACGATCAATCATCTTTTAATCATCGACTCATACGATCAATCAAACCACCGAAGTCGTTAACTTTTTGAAACCAATCTCTGCTTTTCGGCCAAGTTACGAAAGCTGATGAATGACTACCTTTCGAAAACCCGCTTTTTCAATCCAAAATAATATTTTATTACAACACTTAAGTATCTCTATCAAAAGAGTATAAAGTTCTTTTTCTAAATAAACTTAAATGAAACTTTTAGCGCTACTAATTGTCGAAATATAAGCAAACAAAGAGCGCGGGCACTTTCCGCTTCGCCTCCCCTTTTAGTCGTAAAAAGTTTTCTATAAAGCCCAGTCTGAGTAGAGTTAACGCTCACTGCGGGAGCATTTTATGACTAGAACATTTTTCTACGCTAACCTAGAAGTTTTATTAACTTGGTCTCGAGACCTTCATCACTGTTGCCTACTGATAAGCACACTCGAGTTATAGGTAATTCCAGATCTATTATTGATCATGTTATTACAAATGATATCTCTAATATAATTTTTTCTTGTGTATTTTTAAATTTCGCAAAAACTGCGTCTTATTGTAATGTTGTTGTTTGTAAGTGGGACTCAAGTCTCTAGGCAAAAAGAGTATCTGAAACGTCATTATTATTGGTTGCTCTGTTTATCTGAAACTCGACAGTTTCAATTGCTAATTAGCTTGTAAATCATTTGCTTGTTTATCTGAATAGTTTTTTGGAAATGGATCGGTAAACAAACTTTAAAGAAAAATTAATATTTATAGCACTGAAATTTAAATTGAAAACCTGTACTGAGTGAGAAAAATCGTCTTTTTTAAATGTATTTCATTTTCGATTTGGCTCGGATTTTCTTATTAATTGGTTTTGCTGATAATTTCGTGTTAAAAATTCAAAGCGCAAAAGAAAAAAAGCATTGCAGCCAACCCATCTATACGCCGTTGTCAAAGCATGTAATCGTGTTGATTTTTTTATTTTTTGAAATATTGTGCAAAGATTTATTTGCTCACTTCATGGTGTACTGTATTTGGTGCTTCACTCCCAACCTTATTTTCCCATGCCCAGTTTTTACTTTTAGTTTTTTGGTGTCCTTCTTCTGCTTCCCGTGATATTTCCTTTGGTTGATCGTAAAATCGAAATCATTGCCGCCTTTATTGTAGAGCTTATCAGCTAGCATGTTGCTATGAAATTGACCATCACGCAATTAGATTGGTTTAAAAAAAAAAAACACCACCAACGAGTCTTTAAATGCTTAAAAATCCCAGAGAGAAAGAGAAAAACGGTAAACCAGGAAATAAAAGCAAACCTGGATTGATCATAAGTCATTGACTACTAAGGAATCTACTATAGATTAAAATATATTAACACCATTCTGGTTAAATTTTGGTACACAGTATATTTGGATACAATGATATAATGATTTTATTTGATCTATAAAAAATAATTCAATTTTGCTATTATTAAAAATTTTGCGACATTATAAAATTTATCTGTGACACACTACAGTAAGAGTTAATTTTTGAATTGCACACACATTTCTACAACTTAATTTCTATAATTATTAACTTAACTAAATTTTATAAAACTGTCAATATAAATCACTTTTGTTGGCAATAAATCCACATAGCAGACTGCAATTAAACGTTTGGTTAAAACTATTTTGGCCAACCATTGTTTTTTAAAAATTTCTGACGCGATAAAACATCTTCGGAGTAGTTTCCTCCTGTGGTTCCCTTGTCGATGTTATCCGGAGTTCTAACGTTGTCGCGTCCAAAATTATAACAAGCAATTCCTCCTCGAACTTGTTGATCCTTAGTCCAAGTGGGATGGTCCTTGGCCACGTCTAGCATGCAGTTTTGCAAGATACGCGCTCCTTGTTCTATATGAGCTTGAGAGGATGGGCCACTTGTATCAACGTTGTGAAAACGTTTATCAATCTATGACAATGTTTATCAAATTTTGAAAATTTAAAAACAAATTTATTTCTTTTTTTGGGGTTCATTCATTGTAGATCAGGGGTTCTTAAACTGGGGGGCGCGCCCCCCTGGGGGGGCGTGGAGAGTCTCCAAGGGGGGCGCGAAGGTGGTAGAATGTTGAACTATATTTGACATATATTTAAGATATTTAACATATTTGACATATTTGTAACACTTTTTATTTAACATATATTTGACAGATTTAGCATAAAATTATAAATTAGCCATATATATTGCTTTAAGATGAGTTCTAAGAAAAGGAAATATGACACAAATTATCTAAAATTTGGTTTCATCGAGGCCACTGAGAAAGGACAAGTTGTTCCAAAATGTGTAATATGTCTGGAAAACCTAAGCAACGATGCTCTGAGACCAAGTCGCTTACAACGACATTTACAAGCAAAACATCCTGGGCTACAAGATAAGAGCTTAGCATTCTTTGAAGCTAAAAAAGAGTCATTTAAAAGAATGAAAATTGTGAGTGGTGAGACATTTCGGAATTCTTCTTCTGCCGAAACAGTAGAAGCATCGTTTAAAATTGCTTACATGATCGCTTTGGCAAAGAAACCCCATAATATCGGAGAAACATTAATAAAACCATGCATGCTAACAGCGACCAGTCTTGTTTTGGGGGAAGCTAACAGCAAAAAGCTAGCAAAGATTTCTCTCTCCGATTCAACAGTGAAATCACGAATTGATGAAATGGCGGAGGATATCGAACTTCAATTGCTAGAAAAATTGAACAAATCGCCTCTTTTTGCCATCCAATGTGATGAGACAACTGACGTTGCTCAAATGTCTCAATTGATGGTATATGTCAGATTTGTTGGATCTACTTCAATTGAGGAAGAAATGCTATTTTGCAAACCCCTAGAAAAGACTGGCAAAGCAGAAGATGTGTTTGAAGCCGTTTCCTCTTACTTTGACTACAATTCAATTAAATGGGAGAACCTTGTTGGTGTATGCACGGATGGTGCTCCTGCAATGTTGGGATCACAAAGTGGATTTGTTACTAGGATAAAGGATAAAAGTCCAAACGCAGTAGGAACTCACTGCGTTATCCACCGCGAAGCTCTTGCCTCAAGGACTTTACCTGCTGCAATGAATGAAAAGCTGGCAACTACCATTCGAGTTGTCAACTTTGTCAAAAAAAGTCCTGTAAAGTCAAGGCTATTTGCCATTCTATGCAAAGATATGGATGCTGATCATGAGACTCTGTTATTCCACACAGCTGTTCGATGGTTGTCGAAAGGCAATATGTTAGCCCGGGTTTATGAGTTGAGGAAGGAAGTGGAATTATTCCTCAAAGGTCAAGGGAATAAGGATCTCCTGTGTTCATTTACAGCAGAGGGGTTTCAACTGGCATTAGCGTATCTGGTAGATATTTTCGAAGCACTTAACCTTCTCAACCGACATTTGCAAGGCAAGAATACTAGCCGCATAGATCACTATGATGCCATACGTGCTTTTGTAGAAAAATTAGGGCTATGGTTTCGAAGAGTTCAAAATGGAAACTATGCGTCATTCTCTAACTTAGACGCTGCCCTTGCAAAAAACAAAGTTGATCTGGATGGAAAACTGAAAAGCGAAATTGAAGCCCATCTACAATGTTTAAAACAAGAATTTGAGAGGTATTTTCCAGATCTAACTCATGATGACCTGCCGAATTGGAAGCTGGCAAGGAACCCCTTTCGTGTTGATGTGGACATTCTACCAGACGAAATACAGGAGGAATTCCTAGAGATGAAATGCAACTCCGTTGCCAAAGATGATTTCGAAGCAATGCCTCTCAACGATTTCTGGGCAAAATACGTGCATGTATACACAAATCTAGGCAATGTAGCAATGCGTACTCTACTACCATTTTCGGCCACTTATCTTTGTGAAAGTGGCTTTTCTGCGCTTGCATGTATGAAGACACAAGCTCGGAACAAACTTGACTGTCAATCTGACATGCGCTGTGCATTGTCTTCAACTAAGCCACGAATTGAACTTTTGGTTTCGAAAAAGCAACTACATCCTTCACATTAATGTAGGGAAAAGAAAATTGTATTTTTTTCATTGTGTTCTATTTCAATAAAATCCAAAACATGGAAAATTTATATATTTTCATTTATAAATTTAACGAAAAAGGAGGGTGGAGGGGGGGCGCAAAAAGTTATGAGTTTTGTCAGGGGGGCGCGGCCAAAAAAGTTTAAGAACCCCTGTTGTAGATGATCACGGTTTAAAAAAATGATTATCTTTTTTGATTGTTTACATTTTTTATAGCAGAAGATTAAAATACTTTTACGCTTAAAAACTGAGCTTGTCAGTAATACTTTAAACTTTTAATTGTGAGAAGCATTGCCTGTTTGTGATAGACTTTTTTTATAAATTTTTTTTCTACGTGGTAAAGTGAATACTAAAAAAAACAAATTTTGCTCTTCGATTTAAATGACAACTTTTTTTTATAATCTTTGCTTCTATTTAACGGGTAAAAATTTTGAACTAAAAAAAACCATGATAAAAATATTTTATGATTCATTTTTTAGCCTATACACTTTCTAAATTTAGGCTGACTCGGCTCGTTGCACCGTCAGGGTTTCTAATACAGAACTACTGCGATTCGATGATATGTACAGCTTTCTGTTATCATAAACCACAAGTAAACAAAAAGCGAAATTTTGTCGAAACAAATGACCGACTTTTGGAAAAATGAAATATCTTCGATTTTGCTAATTATAGATTTTTCAATAGTAATCTTTATTATGTACGTATGTAAAATAAAACCGTGACACAAATAAGCGCACATAAGGTTTAATTAACAAATTATAAACAAAGAATAAACTATACGAGTATATCAAGGTCACAAACTAGACACCAGAGGAACAAATTTGTAAATTTAATATTTCATTGACTTAATAACATACCTATTTAACCAGTCAAAGAAATTCAAAAATGAATCCAAGAGCGGCAGGATCTGGCCTAAAGTTCACTTTAATTCGAGCGATGTCTTTTTTTATCGTCGGCTTTTTAAACATTAAATTATTTTGTTCCAATTAAACTGAACACTAAATCCGAATTAATGCCACAGTTGCTAGCAACATTGACATATATAATTACTTTTCTTTGCCTGATATAAATGTAAACCAAAGTTTCATAGACTGATGGAGTTTTAAAAATAACAGATTTAAAAATGATATGTTTTCAACCAGGGATGAGGAGATAACATGACAAATGTAATCCATTAAGATTACTTACCCATTTGGAATTCGATTATGTTTACTCAAAATTAGAAAGTAATCGATTACAATTACTTATCCACTTTGCAATTACGATTACTCAAAATAATTATGTGCTTTTTGATTGGTACAACAAAAATTCTGAAACGCATTGGTAGTACAATATTTTTGTTAATCAGTATCACAATTACCATTCAAAATGTTGGTTACATTCATAAACATAAGTTTTGAAATCTTTTATCTCAGGGGTTCTCAACCTGGTCCAGGTGGACCACCGGTGGTCCACAGAGAGTTTCATAAAATCTTAATAAAACTTTCCTGAAAATTATAAAGGTTACAATATTCAATTGTATTGGAAGTGCATGTAAGTAAATTATGCAGCTACCCTAGATCGCAGCAGTATTTTTTCTTTAGGGTTTTATTGTTGTCTGATTAGCTAATTTCTTTGATGTTTTCAGCTTGACACTATGCTTGGCCTTGTGCTTGGTACAGAATGCTGTCACACATACATACAATTAACTTTGTCAAAACAAACTGAATAAATCATGGGGTGTTTGTGCAATTCTTTGAAAGTGAAAACTTAAAAACACTGTTGTTTCACCCAAAGATGATTATTCCGTTCTTAAAAATTGCCCCATTATGTATATTTACAATCTCCTGAACAATCTTTTTAATTTCGCTTTGGTCCGGATCAAATAGCCGAAGAAATAACGTTTCTATTAGCATTTAAATATTTTACATTTATGTACAAGAAAATGGCAACACTGCTTAATTTCGTAGTTCTTATAGAAAATTCCAGAATATTCGCTTGACTTGTTAGCCATTGTGACATGTGTGGCGTAATAATGGTTATTTGTGATTGGCTTGAATTTACTGAGTTTCAGAACATTTGAGCAACTTATGACCGATGGATATAAGTAAGGCTCGCTCGAAAGCGTGAATTTTATTCATTTAGTAATTCGGTATTGGAAATTTGTTAGCTGTGTGAATTCATGGTTTTTGAACGCAAGTCTCTGGTTGCCTAGGTTAAAATTGAAGAATTAAGCTAGTGAGCTTAACCTGCTGTTGATTTTATACTATTGTGGGCCCCTAAGTGGATTGGGGCATATAAATATATATTTTTTTAAATAAAGAAGTTATTGTGGTAGTCCGAGCTGTGGTTTAGCTAGACCATATTTTTGCTGTTACCGGTTCCTAGGGCAGGTCCAGTAAGAAGATTTAAGAATTTATCTTGTGGTAGGCAGCCAAGATTGTGTTGTCGGTGAGAGCCTTCTTAGCAGGCACCGAAAGGTTAGAAGATTAAACAACTTAAACGAATTACTGAATCAATTTCTACAAAATTTTCAAAAATTAATTCTGGGGAAGTAACAATGAGATGGTTGTCAAAAGGCCTTAGCCTTAAAAGGCTTGTAATTTTGTGGAAACGAATGATCAACTTCTTTCAACTAAACAAAGTTGAAGTCCGAAATGGTTGATTATAAATACAGAAAACACGCTGGTAAAGCTCGAGAAATTCTGAAAAGACTTGAGAATACTCAGATAAAATCAAAAATATACTACGTACCTTATATCTTTAAAACAGTGAATAGGCTAAACTTGAGCAGGAGCAGCAAGGTAAAAAATCAGACTCAGTTAACTGTGCTCAGCAGATAAAAGGTTACATCAATAAACTGAAATATTGGAAAAAAAACAATTTGAGAAAAAGAACCGTTGACATTTAAAAATTTTAATAAAACTGCTCCTACATTTAGAATGCATTACTGCATGTATTACTCATTTTAAAGGTTTTCACCCAGACTTTGGGAAAAGATTGCAGTATCTTTTGGAGATGGATTATCCGCCCAGAAAATTATGAGCTAAGAGATGAAATTTCTAAGATGACCGAAAAGTTGTTGGATTTAAAAGAGGATATGAAGCGAAAAGCAAAAGTTAACAACGAACGGGTATTTGCTACAACTTAATAAAGATTCACACCCAAATGTTTTTCAACAATTAGAAGCAAGCATTATTGTCTTATTTTCTAGATGGATGGTGGAGCCTGCGTTTTCAGCTGCACTGAAACTATTTAGTTTAAAACAAACAAATTGGACATCAACAGCAGAGGAACTATCAGATTAAGACCAAATGATTTTGTTGAAATACATTTTAATTTTTTGTGTCGGAAACACCAAAGCCAAGTTAATCATTAGCGCTCTAGACTGTGCTATTGATCCTGCAAAATACGGTACATTGTGCTATATGTGCATGTTTTGTTAAAATAAAATTTGAAATTAAAAGTATGTTTCCTCACTAATCTTTTAGTTGTTAAAATTAAACAAGTAGTTTGGTTGAATGTGTAAATAAAGAGTAATTGCTCAATTAATTTATTCATTGGTTATTATTTGATTAAGGGTAAAGATTTAACATCCTTTGAGTTGTCTGTCTTGTGTGTGATACTGATTCAACAAATGGCGTTCATGAGGTGTCAGCATAGCAAAATGGTCCATCAGATATTTTTCTTTAAAAAAATTTGTTCATGAGCCAAAACGGTTGAGAACCACTGTTTTATCTGAATAAAGGCGACAACATGTGACGTCACAAATGGAGTTTGCGCCCTTGAATGCAAGCTCAGTGTAATCGATTAAGTTTTCCTCAAAGTAATCGATTATGATTACTGATTACGATTACCCCATGTCTGTTTTCAACCTTACCTGCATGATTCCATACCCATTCCCTTTATCTCCTTAGCCTTTACTGTCTAGGGTCAAACCACCATTGCTTTCTCGACTGGCAATAGCTGAAAAAATGACGCCGTGGTATAATCCAACTTCTTTCAGCATGTTTACACTAAAAGCCTACGAAACAAAAGCGCAAAAACAATCAACCAGAGAGCAATATTTTGATATTTCACATTCCCCTCAATATTTCGGTATTTCACGCCCTTTGTTTTCTAGTAAGTCGGGGCAATAAATAAAAAATGTCAGATATGATATGAATGTAACTGCGGGTGATACTTTGAATATTTACCTCTATATTCTCCTGATTTACAAAAAACGTCAGAGACGTTCAAATTAGTGCAACCGTCAAGTAATTACTATGAGCTGCTTTCGAAAATGTCAAGTATTATTGTCCGGTTAAAATTTTTAATTTTTGCTTTTTAATTTTTATTCGTAGATGCGACTGAAATTTAGCGCTGTTTGCTAAGACCGCCGAGCAGTGGAAAGTGCTGAAAAGTGACTTTCCAAAGAACACAACAGAATAACCAAAGTAGGTTTTGAACCGCAATCGCGCGTTTGCCAACGGCGCACTTACCTACTCGCTCATAATATTTTTTGATAGAATGTAGCAAAAAAATAGTCACAAATCGTAAAAGTTGAAAATATAATTCAAAAGTCTAAAAGTTAAAGTGTATACTTATTGCATTATAAGAGCCAAGCAAAAATTTTATCAAAAAACCTCAGCAAGAAAGGAGACATATTTTTTTATTAAAATTTTGCGTAATTTTTGTAATTCAATTTGTTGCTCTAAATTTTTCATTGCGCTTTTTTCTGCTAGTTATTTTGCTTTTATTATTCTTACATAGCCTATATATATACATTTAATAAAATTATCAGACTACAAAAAAATTTGTTATTTTAAATTTAAATTATTTACCCCAACAGTCTGTTTCGTCTGTTTAGCTCATCAGAAGGCGGTTAAAAATTTTATTTAAATAGAATGTGGCACGGACGAAAAAAGTTTACAAAAAATTTCTATATTTACCAATATACTGTATATCTATATAAGTCGTCGGTGCTCTTTAGTAAAGTACTCAATGACTTTAGTTGTTTGAACGATTATGCAAAGGTCTAATTAACAGAACACAAGTTTTTTTTGTTTTTTTTAATTTTTTTGTTTTTAAAAAATTGTTCAACATTCTGTTTTGTCTGTAAGGGTCATCAGGGAACACAACATCTGAAAAACATACTATTAGTTACATAAAAAAAAAGTTGATTACCATGCCTTAATTTCTACAGTAAACAGCGCTGCGGACAGCGGTTTACCATTTACTTGAGCTTTTTGTTTTAGTCAATGTATAGCTATTACTAAATATTTACTTTTGCTACTTTTAATTACTTTTATTTACTTTTGTAAGCAGACTCAAATGCAAAAAAAGGTTGAGATAAGCACAAGGTAACTAGCTTTACGAAGGTTCATAAATTGTTATTTATTATTCAATAAAAATTATAGAATCATATTAAAAATACGCCTCCAAAATTACACAACTGAAATTGCGCCCCAAAATTACACAACTAAAAAATACGTTACCACAGACGTATTTTAAACAACCCATAGTGTGACCTAAATTAAAAATAAAAAATTAGATCATAATAGAACTACGCCCCAAGAATTACACAACTAAAAAATATGCCCACAGGGACGCATTTTTAACATTACTCAAATAATATCAAGAAAGAATGAAATAAAAATTTATAATCGATTTAATACCTAAGAACCAAATAGCAAAAAAGCATCAATAACAAGATTTGTATCATGAATTGGTAATGAAAAAGTAGGCTATCAAAAGAAATAAAAAAATTAGCCATTGTTTATTTAAAGGAATAGTCCCCGGCCATCTTTCGACTGAATTGAGACAGTTGTCGGGAAAGGCGATAAGAGTTTCTTAAAATAACTCTTTTTGAAAATTTACAATTCTAATCGAGAATCTTCAAGTTCAAATTTAAATAGAAGCAGTCAATATTGAAAGTAGCCGCATTTTTGCAAAAAAAAACTATTAAAAATTAGTAGCTTACTATTCAAGACAAAAAAAATCGAAAATAAATGAATTATAGGCCTTGAATAAATTTGCATAAATTACATCAAAAGTACGGGCATTGTTATAAAAGAACCAATCAAAAAATTGGTACTAACAAAGAAAGAATTTTAAAAATCTAGTCTCGAATGAATAATATCGAAATACATAGCCTTGAATGAATTTGCATAAATTACATCAAAAATACAAGCATTGTTATTAAAGAACCAATGAGAAGGCCCAGATGGTAGGTGCTTTCTCGCAGCCTGGGCCGTGAGTAAGTCTGTTCATTGCTGTGTAAATGACAAACCGAAACCGAACCTACCAAAACGGAAGGGTATCCACCCATTCCGATGTTCAGCGTGGGTCTTCTAGTCGTCAAACGTCCTTTTCAGGACGGGACAATGCCTGGATAAAACTGCCCTTTTCAAGGCACATTGCCAACAAGTTCCGAAGACCCACTATTCTTTAGCTGAACATCGAAGGCCTCACTGCAAGCAAGATGAACGTTCTTCATCACCTCGCTATGCAGTCTGAGGCACTCGTCATCCTACTGCAGGAGACCCACTGCACTGATGCAGAGAAGTTGGTACTACCAAACTACCAACTAGCTGGGTCTTTTTTTTAAGCAAGAAGCATGGCCTTGTCACGTTTGTCCACGAGCGACTGAGATACACGCTTTTGGACCAATCTCCACCGACATCGGAGATCGAGTGGTTGTGTGTGGACGTTGATGGTTATAAAATAGTCAACGTCTACAAACCACCGCCAACGCGATTGCGAACCCTGGATCTCCCAGTGTTTTGCTCACCCCTGTCTGTACGCTGGCGATTTTAACTGTTGTCATGCTGACTGGGGTTACGACGACAACAGTCCGGACGGTGAGTGCTTGGCTGGATGGGCAAGTATTAATTGTCTTGCCCTCCGATATAATGCCAAGGACGCTGCCAGTTTTTATTCCGGCCGCTGGAACACTGGCACCAATCCAGATCTAGCTTTCGCCAGCGTAGGTCCAAACAGTTGCTTACCTGATAGACGTGTTCTTGAAAAGTTCTCCAGATTACAACATCGACCTTCGCTTATTACACCACCAAGGTTTGTTATGGCAGTGCCAAGCATGCCTGTTAGGCGATGGAACTTCCGCAAGGACAAATGGAGTCACTACATTGCTTTGACGAATAAATTCGCAAAGACTTTGTTCCCGCCTGATTCATTTGATGTGGATGCGGCTTACCAGGACTTCTGTAACACCATTAAGAAAGCAGCCAAAAAGACTATTCCACGCGGGTATCGAAACAACTATATTCCGTGTTGTGATGCAGAGTGTGAATCCCTCTATAAAACCTTCCTGCAGTCTCTCCAGGGAGACGACTCGAGCTTAGCTACTACAGCTCTGCTTGCCAAGCTTGACAGAAATCGGAGGGATCGATGGTCCGAGGCAGTTTGGAGCATTGACTTTTCACACTCTAGTCCAGGGGTGGCCAAGCTTTTTATGCAAAGCGCCAACTCTTCTACCAACCCGTGTCGGATGCGCCATAAATGTAGGGTAACAAAATTCCTATGGCTATTTCAAGGGTATATATATTTTTTTTCTCAATTTTACTTATATGAAGATTGGCATATTAAAATGAACAAAAGCACATTAAAAATATTAATTTTAAAATATATTTCAACTTGGTCATATATATTTTCTGGTTGAATGGGATTTTTATGAGACAAAAGTTTACATAAGCATAGATCGGCAGATTTTAAAATAATTATATAAAAAAAAATATTTCAACTTACTTATTTACTGGTTGAGTGTGATGTGTGTGGTTGCTTTGATCTTGCCAGTTTTTCAAAATTAGGATCTAATTTTGTTACTGTGAGCTGCATGATGTTGTTCAAATTTGAATCAGTTAGTCGCGACCTTGTTTTGCCTTTTACAAGCTTCATGGCTGAAAATACCTGTTCACATCGATATGTTGTTCCGAAACGACATATATAACACTGTGCGAATTTTCTTAGCTCTGGGAAATTGTCACTGGGTAAAGAGCTCCAGAACCTGATCATGTCAGATGCCTTTTGGACTACTGGGAGTTCATTAAATTTTATTTTCAATGATGAAGTTGCTTGCAAGTCAATCATTTCCATTTGTATGTTACTTGGCAACTTCACTATTTGCTGCTCACTCAGAGAAAATGGGTTTATAAAGGCCATCATACTTTCTTCTTCTCTATGAAAATCGCGAAACCGACTTTTAAATGACTCTTGCAGTAAGTGGACTTTTTCTACATATTTAGTAAAGTCGCTATTTGACTCATTTTCGGGATCACACTCACTCTGTTCTTTCAAGTGGAGGAACTGAATGAAGTCTTGATTTTTCAGCTGAGAGACAAATAGATTTAATTTCATTTTGAATGCATTGATGTCGTCTACCAGACTTGGAAATAATTTGTTCTTGCCCTGCAGTTTCAGATTTAGATCATTAAGATGGCTAGTTAAATCAACTAAAAAGGCCAAATCCAGCAGCCAGTTGTTGTCACGCAAAAGGGCTCTTTCCTCAGGTAGTTCATTTTTCTCTTCAAGAAAGTCATGGACAGTTTTTTTCAGCTTCCAAAACCTTTTCAGCACCTGACCCCTTGAAAGCCACCGCACCTCGCAAGGAAGCACAAGCTCACCATATTCCAAATCTAACACATCACAATATTCTCTGAATTCCCGCCTGTTTAATGCTCTTGCTCTAATTTTATGCACACATTTCACGAGTGGTGACATAACATGCTGCAAATTCAAAGTCTTCCCACACAATGACTCTTGGTGTATGATGCAGTGGTATTTAAAGAGAGGGCGATTTACAAACTTCTCAAGCAAAGTGGTAGTACCGGCAACTCTTCCAATCATTGAGGGGGCTCCATCTGTACACACACTGACTAGTTTACTGCAGTCTACTTGAAAATTTTCTAGGCATGATTTTAGTTTGTCAAAAATGTCTGATCCTCTTGTTTTCTCATGAAGCGACTCAAGGCTGAGGAGTTCTTCAAAGACACTGAATTGGTCATCAATTCCTCGTATAAATATGCCTAACTGAGCTACATCACATATATCTGTAGATTCGTCCAATGCTAATGAAAAAAATGTGCAAGATTGGACAAGGTTTTTTAATTGCTGAGATACATCATGAGCAAGTTCCTCTGTACGTCTCGTTATAGTCTGCTTTGATAATGAAATTGCCTGTGCTTTCTTTTCAATGTTTTTATCACCGAGACTTTTTGCAAATATTTGGAGACAAGGCTTGATAACTTCTTCGCCATCAGAGAATGGTTTCTTCTTACGGGCCAGCACAAAAGCCATTTCATAAGAGGCTTCTACCATTGCCAAACTTTCACTACTTTTTTTAACAAACACATTTTGCCGCCTTCTAATTTCTTGTTTTTTCTTGATTAAATATTCTTTTCGTAACTCAGATCCAACCATGAGCTTTAGTTTTCCCTCAATTTCACTCTGATGTTGTGTTTTATAGTGCCTGTTAAGATCATGCCTTCTGTTCTGTGAAAGTGTGCTTTCACACACAATGCACAATGGTTTTCCTGTCGGACCTGCTATAAATAAAAAGTCATTTTCCCACTGTTCATTGAATTCGCGTTTCTCACTTTCTGCTTTTCGTTTGCTTATTTTGTATCGTTACTGATAATATGCTGAAATAAAACAAAACAATTTTTGAAAAGTGCAAAACCCTGACATAATGTTCACAAACAAAACAAAATGCGTGATTGTCACGGATCTGCAAAATTTCCCAAGTCGGAAATTTGAACCCGTATAGGCTATCAGAAACTTTTAGTTAAAGGTTAGGTTTCTATTCCAATCTTTAAAAACCTACCCTAATTTATTCTTGTTTATTTAACAGCTCAATCAATTATTTATTCAACATTTTATTAATTAAATTAGACTTCTCTTACAATATTATGACAACAGTTACAACATTAATCCAGCTAAAATTTTAACACCTCTAGCTTCACTCCTTTCTAATCTCTCATTTTAAAGTTATTGTTTTTTTTCCTGTTCGAATGTTGATTGTTACGCAAATAAAAAAATTATTATGTCATAGAAAGTCAAGTTCTACTACAGTCACGAAGATATAAGAAAAACAATCATTTAAGCATCGAAATAAGCATTGCAAACAAATAGGCAATTAATAGCGATATTATTGAAGTATTCCCAGCTCTGAATAAAATAAAAAGATAGCGATAAATAACAAAACTAATAAGCAAACGGATACCTATAAAAAGCGAGTAATTATTACATGTGACAGTGATGAAGTTGGCGTAATGAGATACAATCGTAAACTGACAAGTTTCGTAAACTGACAAATTTCAGTAAACTAACAAGTTTCAGCATTACTTTAATTTTTACGTGATTTTCAAAAGGAGGCAATGCGCCACTTCAAATCATCCAATGCGCCACGTTTGGCGCATGCGCCATAGTTTGGCCATCCCTGCTCTAGTCGAAAAGCATAGAGTATTTTGAACAAACTTACTGGTAGGTCACGACACTCTCCTCGTCACTGTCCCGTTTCAGCCGATGCTATTGCATCTCAGCTGGTTAGAAATGGGAAATACGAGGCTGTTGACCGCAAGTCATCTCGATTTGTCTCTCAAGAAGTGTCTGACCTTTGGAGGGCCACAACAACAGACACAGTAAATATCTCTGACAATTTTTCACAGAGAGAATTTGCTGCTGCCCTCCAACATTTAAAACCAGGTAAAGCTCCAAGACCTAATTCCATCTGCTTAGAGCTTATAATCCATGCCGGAGCTGCTTTGAAGTCCTGGTTACGTGACTTCCTTTTTTCCTGTTTGCGCCGACTGGAGGTTGAAGCTCAGTCACACTAAGACGGTGACGGCAGCCTTTCACTTAAATAACCGAGAGGCCAAACGTGAGCTAAAGGTCTACAACAACAGTAGACTTTTACCGCTCTGTCCAAACCCTACTTATCTTGGGGTAAAACTGGACAGATCGCTCACGTTTCGTCACCATCTAGTGGCATTGCGCAAAAAAACTATCCTCGCGCGTAACACTGCTGAGGCGACTCGTGGGCTCGGGATGGGGTGCTGGTGCTAAAACACTACGCATAGTCACCTTATCTCTAGTCCACTCAACAGCTGAGTACTGTGCGCCAGTCTGGTGTCGCAGTGCTCACACTCGCCTCATCGACAATGTCTTGAAGGACGCCCTGCGCATAGTTACTGGATGCCTGCGTCCTACTCCAACGGACCACCTACCTGTACTCTCAGGCATCCAGCCAGCTGAGCTTCGCCGAATGGGAGCGACACTCCCCTTGGCTTACCGTGGATCTCTGGATCCTGATCATATCTTCTATGGGCTCTTAAGTAGGTCCTCAGATACTCGCCAAGTGAGACTAAGATCCAGACGCCCGTTTGTGCCAGTTGCGCGAAATCTTTTAAACAACCTTCCCAGACTTGGCATCCGCGCTTCTGAAAGGACAAATCACAAATGGAAAACGGAGTGCTGTGAAAATGCTTCCAGGCTCTGTGTTTTTGTGCCCGGGACCGGTGCCAGGCCTGTTGGGATGGGCTTACCCCGAGCAGCTTGGGTTAAACTCAACCGCTTGCGGACTGGTGTTGGGCGATTCCATTCGTCCATGCACAAATGGGGTCTCGCTCCTCCACCGAATTGCGAGTGTGGCGCCTCTGAGCAAACCGCAGACCATGTACTAACAGCGTGCCCTATACATCGGGTACCACATGGAGCACGAGGTCTGACGGTTTTGGATGACGAAACTCGATGCTGGCTTAATAATATCACTGCCAGCATCTGATTCAGGCAGTGCAGCAGTCTGGGGTAGTAAAAGGATAAACTCTCGGCCCCAGTCCTGCTTGTGTCTGACCTAGGGTGGATGCCCTTCAAACGATGACGACGACGACGAACCAATGACAAATTATTACTAATCAAAAAAGAAAAATTTGAAAGTTAAGTGAAAAGTACTTTGAAGCAATATTGAAAAATACATTGAAAGAAAACGATCGGAAAAAACTCGATAAAAATTGAATTTCGAATTAAGCGAGACAATATGCAGAAATTGAAAAAAACTTTTGTTCAAGGCTAGATTTTCGAAATTTTCTTTCTTGAATAGTAAGTTACTAGTTTTAGATTGGTTTTTCTATAACAATGCCAATACATTCGATGTTCACTGCTTTTATTTAAGTTTGGATTTGAAGATTCTTGATTAGAATTGCAAATTTCCAAAAGAACTCTTATCGTTTCCTGCTAAGTCTTTCCTGATGACTGGCTCAATTAAGTCAAAAAATAGCCTGGCACTATTCCTTTGATTAATTAGTGGCTGATTTTTTTATTTCTTTTGATAGTCTACTTTTTTATTACCAAATCAATTAAAATAATAAAGAAAATCGTCTTCTCTTTATTCATGAGTTACTAACGGAATTAAAAGAAAATAAAGTACTGTAGTATTTTAGGTGCCTAAGTAGAAAATGTTAATATGTAGATAGCGATTTAAGAAATAATAAAAAATAATAATTGTTAAAAAAATAGGATTAGTTTGGTTACGGTGAAATTAGCGGTGCGTAGTTTAAATTTGCTGCAATGACAATATTTTGAGATTACAGTAGCTTGAAAAGTTTATTTAGTAGACCAATTAGCTTTGCTTGAAAAATTTTCAATTTTCCTGATAAACATAAATACATGATCCGCACTGGTATGATGCAGACCGATTAATTATGTACTATGTCATTTGTGGGATTTTCCAGCCTCGTTTATTTTCCTGACAGCTTTAATAATTTTACGGTGCATCCTTTTAATTTAACACTGAAGAAAATGTTGTGGTTGTTGAACCGTATTTTAAAGCTTGCTTTACAGCTCTTATGGTGACTCTTGCTATTTTGATTTTAGTTTGAATTTAACGAAGCTTCTAAACTCTATTTAGAATAGCATTTACAATTTAAAAAACAGTTTCTACTTTACTTTTATTACCATTCCAACAATATTTGATAATGAAAACTAAAAATTTTAACAATAATCAGAAATCTGACACCAAATCAAGTAATTGTAGAGTAAAATTTATGTCGGCAGCGTGGTCGAGTGGTTAAAAAGCCGGGCTCGTGAAGAACACGGTCTCGGTTCAAAACCCACTCGTGTCATTCTGTTGTGTCCTTGAGAAAGACACTTTACGGCACTTTCCCCCGCTTGGTGGTCCTGGAAAGCAGTTCTAAATTACAGTCATATCTCTATTACATTACAAGCGGACAGCAATATCTTGGTATCTCCGAAGCAGGTTGGGGTAATTGCCTACCCTATGTATTAGCGCCTCCGTCGCTTTCCTGCGAGTCAGGAGGATAAATATAGAGATAAAATATAAAAAAATAAGAAAATCTATCCTTTAAATGATCAGCGCTGTACTAAATCGCGTTTTTTTCACACCGCGTTTTTTTAATTCAAAAAAACAGCAAGATTTACGACCGCCATTGCAAAGCAAGCTTTAAAACAGGACTCAACAACCATGACAATTCTTTCAGAAACAACCAGAAAAGAAACGCCACAAAATCATCAAATGCTGTCTGGAATATAAAAGATATTTAAAAAAAACAACAAAAAAAACACAAAAACATAGGATATAATTAATTAATCTTCATCGTACTAGTGCGGTTCAAGTATTTGTAATTGGTGTTTATCAAAAAAGCTAAGAATTTTTGCAGCAAAATCAAACGGTTTACTTTTTCAGGATATTGCAACCTGCAAACCGCAGAGCAGCCACGGATAGCGGTGACTTTGAAGTAAAGTGATATCTGGCCCTGACCATTCAAATAATTGTTGTTGAATAGTTTTATGCCCTTACAACTCTGTTTCGAAATAGACTGATTGGCAAAACAAGCCAACTTGAAACCTTTTATTGAAGAGAATGCAAAAAACATTTCACAATTTGCAGTAAACTAAATTGTAGAGTAATTCAAATCCGGCTGCGGTTTAATCTTGCTGTACGCATTTGGCCCGGCAACATATCACCAATTTATATACCATTTTAATGCACGAGGCTTAGCGCAAAACAATAGATTCTTGTGTGGCAACCCAAAGCTATGAATTGTTTATTTTTGTTCTCTTGTTTTGATTTATCATTTGTACCACATCATTTTTCTTTCGCGTTATTTTTTGTTGCGCCTTTTTAATTGCTCTAAAGCTTTTAGTTGTGATTTTTTATGTTTGCCGCAAAATTTTTAATGTTAGAGAGATGAGAATACAAGCTTGAGAATTTACTGTCAAAGTATTGTGTTTGAACACAAGAGCAGAAAGAAATTGAACACGCTAAAGGTAGTAGCGGTCTTTACACTTCTGATTAGAATAAGAAAAAAGAAATTAACTTTCTGAATTCGACATAAAAAACAAGCAAACAACAATCAGCTACACTTCACTTGTTTCTGATTGGACAAAAACGGTTCCGTGCATTGAAATGATATAAAATTTGGAAATAAGCGGCCCAACAGCACTACAAGTTGCACAGTGCACACCTCTGGTCTACCAAATAAATGTTTCAAACTAATCTCAAAATATCGTCATCACAGCAAATTTGAACTACTGTACACACGGGTAATTTTAATATAACAAAGTAATACTATTTCTGTAACCGTTGTTATTTTTTTTGTTTTTTTCTTAAACCCTTATCTACCCACTCACATTAATCTTTGAAAAGTTAGTTACCATGTGCTTACTGGAACCATTTTTAATTTTTAATCTTTTTTTGAGCCTAATGAAGTTTAAAGTAAAAATTCATCCATTCGAATCTTTTTACTATCGTAACAGAAGTGAATATTTAATTATAGTTATACATTGACTAAAAAGTTCAAATAAGTGACGAATTGTTCTTCTTTATCGTAGCGTGTTTTAAATCTTTATATGAGGCGTTATATTTAATTTATAAAATCATAAAAAAGCTTGGGTTCTGTAATTATGTACAGGTTTATTAGGCCTATATACCGTACTGGGATTCAAATTTTTTCTCAGCCGGTTCAATTAAAAAAACGTAAAATTTTCCAGCAAATAAGCTGTTTGATCTTAATTATTTACCAAATCTTCTTCTTCTTTCGGCCTTTACCTTTGATCAGGGGTAGTCACAGCGTCTGCTTACTCCAGGAGTATTTTTTTAAAGAGTAGAAAAATCTGGTGTTCAAATTGGGGCGGATCGGACGAATGCTAGCAGACAGCTTCAAAAGGTCTATGGAAACAAGGGAGGTTGTCTTCATGAACAATGATGGACTATTGTTAGCAATCTACATAGACCCCGATACAGAATTCTTCTAAATGAAGAACAGATTCAAACCGCAAAACATACCCTATGTGAGTTAACTGTTTGCATGCGACGACTCGAAGAAGCATCTAAAGACGTATCTGAAAGTGAAACTCAGGTTTCATCAACTCATTCCGACCTAGATGCTGATTCTACATCTTATTTGAGAAACAGTTAGACTTGAAATAAAGGGCAAAATGCCGCCGAATACACCTACATCTAGCACCAAAAGTGGAGAGATAAGTGAAATCATACAGTTTCGGATGAAATTCACAAGAGCTTTAATGCATATTGAAAAAATAAATAGGGAATTAAAATAGTTTGTTCATGAAACCATCTCAAAATATCCAGAAATTATTTAAGCAGTAGCATGGGTCGTCACTGCACTTTTATCAACACAAAGTTAGTGTCGAGTGTTTATTTTCAGGCCTTCGCTTCATAAAATCAGATTTCCGAGCTTCATTAAAAGAGGATGTGACTGATGCCATTTTATTTCTTCGAACCAATTTATCTTAAATAAATAAATGCTTTAAACCTTTTGTAAATTTATATTGTTTTGTTTAGCTAATGACATTAGAATTTAGGACTAGACTGGATTTTGTGACACATTTTTGTCATTTTCTTGTAATATTTGATTATAGAAATTTAAATAGGACCTAATGTCTTATGAAAATTTTAGTATATTGTTCAATAGTGAATAAAGAAAAAAATATTGCTACAGCGTTATAAGTTGTATTGTTTGAGACTTTGAGTGTAGAAATTTGAAATTTTGATACTCGAAGATTTTGTATTGTTCAGATTTAAAGAAAGAAAAAAAAACATAGCTATAGCCGTCTAATTAGTGTAATAAGCGTAATAATTACTGGTAATTAGTAAAGTAGCCTGATAATTCATTTGACAGTGATGAAATGTTGAATAGATAAAAAAATTTGAATAATAAATTAAAAGAAAAAGGTGACGGTGTCGGCAAAAAAAAATTGCCGATACTACAGCCTTGCCCACCAGTTACAATTTAATGACTCATCTGATGTTTTAAAATTCCTGCCATTATGACGGCGTAATCTTTTTTCGAAAAAAATTATACTGGAGCAACGTTACGATTACCGTCTTAAGCCTAGGTTTGAAACTGGGGCGTGAAAGGTTTTTCAGGGGGGCGCGAGCAACTGGGTGGAAATTGAATAAACAGTTGCAATGACAAATTTTTTAGTCTGCAACATCAATTTAGGACAGATTGGACGTTGATGGAAAGTGAAGACCTATTTTTAGTTTTTACCACAAATTTTGGCCAAAATTAGAGGTTTCTTACTCACTTTACAAATGGCCCAATTTATGATAAGTTTGATAAAACTGTCATTTTTTGACCCATCTTTTGAAAAAGATTTGTTATCTCTGGCCTATATACTGTATATGTATATTTCATTTTTCACGACTTTATAAATCAGAAAAAAATTAGAAATAACTGAAATACTCCCAATTTTTTTATATTTTTAAAAATAGAGGCTACGCGAGCATTTCTCAACCTGGGGTTTGCCAAGTATTTTTATGGAGGTTGCAACCAGTAGCGTATTTGGGGGGGGATTGTGCCATGGCTGCCCTTGGAGATGACTAATAAGTAGGCTTACCATACCTTAGACAGTAATTTAATGCCATTCTTCATATAAGAGATCCATTGTCCCCTTGGAGATCTTTTGAGCATAAAATCTGCTAGAAAACAAAGACAGATGCCATGTGCAGACCCTTCTTTTTGTTTCTCAAGAAATCACTTGACTTCAGAGACAAAAATTATGAAATCCGGTACTGATTCAAAATGAAGACACTTCTTTTTTGGAAAAAAAATCATAAAATTTGGGACCGATTTAAAGTGAAGATCTTTTTTTCTACCACTTAAATAAATTTCTCTAATAACTACATTTGGTTGTGGTGGTATGGGCCCTCCTTTGAAAAATCCTCGGTACGTCACTGGTTGCAAGAATACTTTATCCAATACTTTTCAAATCTATATCTACAGTATACAAAGCAAAAAGAGGTTTGTAGCTATATGTACTTAATCTTAAAAGGGGTGGACAAACTACAAAAGGTCTCAAAATATTGATAAACACTGGGCCAAGCGAAAAGTTTGCGGTACGTATCAAGTTTGCTATACTGTTTCACATATAAAGTCTATGCAACATTGCTTGATTGCCAACAACGACTTCGAGAGTTTTTGACATCAATCTTAAAACTAAATGTCGTAATTATATACAAAATTTTACACATAAGTTTTCGAAAATCGTTTTTTTTTGGCAAAAAAGCAAAAAAAGTTATACTCGTATTATTTGCACTATTAAAATTTATTTTATTATCAATAATTCTTTTTACTTTTATTAAATTAAAAATTAGAATCTCATTTATTATTTTACCTCCAAGAAGCGAAGATTCCAAACCCATCTTCTTTCCTGCTTCAATAAATTTGCTTTTGTTATCATTTAAAGCTTTAATGTCATACTTTGACATGATTTTACAAATATCGTTTTAGGACTAATTCTATTGAACTTTATTAGCCTATATCAAACTTAGCAACAGAGCTTTAAAAAACTGCTAATTACTTGTAATCTGTCAACTGCAAAAATGTTTTGTGTTTTCAACTTTAATTTTAAAATAAGCCTTAAAAAATAAAATTTTTCTATAAAAATAAGTATTGTGCAAAATAGGCATCTGCACATTTTTCATGATGCTTATATACAGTGGTGGCTTGCCCATAGGAGCTGCAGAGCTGCAGTTGCCTACTTCCAAATACCTGCGCAACGATTTCAAAAAAATTAATAATTTTATAATTTTTAATTTTTCTCAATTTTTTTATTAAATTTAAATTTTGTTGTTGTTTTTTTTATTTTAAATTGACAACTTCTTGAGCTGACGCATTTTATTCACGCTTTATATGGAAAAAAATGTACGTTTGAGCTGCAATAATCGACGCTCACTTGATCTACTGTGGGCTAATTGTAGACGTAACCAGTATAATACTTTGTCTTTTTTGGAATAAAACTTTTTACTTAAAATGCTTAGTTAATAATAAACTTTAATATCCTTTGTATTAACACGATTTGCGTTTTACATTTGGCAAATTCAGAGGCGGCGAAAAGGGGGACCAGGAAGCGATTGCTTTTGAAATTCGCAAGATAGAAACATTGTGTTAGATTTGTCTCTGCAATTATATAATCTCGACCAAAATCTAATCAAACAGAGTTTGAAAATGTTGATTTAGACAAGGAGTCACCTAATTTTTTTCGAAACAAACCACCTTTGTTACTTGAATAGGAATTCGCAAAGCTGTGCTGAATGGTTTGCAGTTTCTTGATGTTGTTGTATAGGGCTCCATATGGTATTTGCTTATTCCAAAATAGGGTGAGTGATAGCTTTGAATGTGGAGACAATTAATTTCTTTTGTTTATCCCATTTGGTAGAAGTGAGTGCTTTCAGAATGATAAAGCGTTTGATTCGTTTTAGTGATGATGACGTGTATGGGTTGTGAAAAAGTCAGTTTTGACTCTAGAGTGATTCCAAAAATTTTTTAGTGTTTTGTTGTTGATAGGGTTTGATTGTTTAATTTAAGTGATAGAGTAGTGCTATATTCAGGTGGGTCTGGTGTAAAAAATGTGGTGGCAGTTTTTTCTGTGTTTATATGAAAATTATTAGTGGTGGCCCATTCGGTGCTACGACAGTTGATCGAACGACACTTGATCGAAACAACATTTAATCGAAACGACACTTGGTCGAAACGACATTTGATCAAAAGGACACTTAATCGAAATGACAGTTGATAAAAACAAAAGATTGACTTTTGTATGTTTCTGCGATTAAACAATCTCTTTGTTATTGTAAATGAAATTCATAAAAAGCAGAGGCCATCATAAGAAGATAGCTTGTTTTTATTTCTAGTAATATTTTGTCCATGTCAAGGTCAGGTTTTTTTAACAAGGTACCTGGACAAAGATTTTTTTAGGGAGCAACAAGTAGTTTTCTTGTCATAGTTTCGTTACATGCCAATTGCTGCCATTTTTTGCATTCTTTTTACATTGTAGTCAATTATTTAAGGGTAGGGGAGCGTTGTGCCATGGCCCCACCTTTGCAAAACCCTGCAGAAATCACAGAGAGATTCAAAGGGAAAATTTGTATTTTTTGGAGATCACTATGTTTCTGGGACAAAAAATCAACAAAACCGAAACAAATTCAAAGTGAAGACCTTTCTTTTAGAGATCATTATGTTTTTGGGAAGAAAAATTGACAAAATCAGGACAGATTCAAAGTTGTAAATTTTTTTTATTATTTGATCAAGTGTTGCTTCGATCAAGTGTCGTTTCGATCAAGTGTCGTTTTGATCAAATATCGTTCGATCAAGTGTCGTTTCAATCAAGTGTCGTTTGATGAATCTGTTTTTTTTGCGGATGTCATTTGCATTAAGTTGCAGAACTTTGAGAAAGTTCTTTGGTGATGTTGCGTTTTTTTACGTTCTGTGGTTAAAAGTGCTGTAAAGTGTGCAGTACCATGAGTTGTTGTAGTACTTTGTTGTGATTTGGGAGCATTTTAAATGGATTTTAAATGCACCCAGTGCTTTGTATAGTTACATAAAATATATGCTTGATGTTTAGTGATAGATTTGAGACAAATGTCACAAACCCATTTGTGTGTTTGTGGTCCAGGGTTTGTGTATATGTTGCCCGCAGCCATGTGATCATCCAGTTTGTGAGTAAATTGAAAAATTGACTTTTCCGAGAAGCCAGAGACGAGTCTTTTCTCACCCGATAAGCAAGAGTTACATCCAATAGAGATTAGACAGGAAGCAGAAATAAGCCAATTAGCAGGTTGAATATTAATCACCGGTGTCCTCACTTTGACAAGGCTGACTTATTTAGGAAAGTACTTTTCGAAAAAATACTGTACTTCTGTTAAGTACCTGATATTTTTAATCTGCACGACGCTGGAGGCAACATGAAAAAACGATCTAGGTAAGTTATCATGAATTTGTAGTGTAACCCTACTGCGAGGGGTTTTTATATAAGAGATTTCCTTTTCCTAGACTGCTTGCTTGCCACAATTTTGAACACAGTTTGCCCAGGTTTGAAGTTGCCACTTTGTGAACTATATTTTATCTGGTCTCAATCTACAAACCTCTTTGGCATAGATGTTTCTAACAGGAGAGATAGAATCTTCGGCCAACACGGCTTTACAGGTCATTGAGACACGCAAACGTTTCCACCACAGTAAAGTAGTAGTTTATAGGAAAAAAAGGCACTCTCAACAAACATTGACTTTAGTAAATTCGAGAAAATTTTTTTGTAAAATATTGTTGAAGATAAAAAAGTGTTGAACTGAATGTTTAAATCCCTTAGTGCAAAATGAAGGCCGATAAATAGAAATTTTTTTGAGTTTTAAAAGACACGTTTCACCTTTTTGAGTAAACCAAAATCTCATTTATCAATTTTTTGGTTTTCATTAAGTTTTTTAATAGAAAATTTCTCAATTATAACTATGTTTAAAATTTGCTCTGTCAAGAGTGTCTTTTTGACCCCAAAAGTACTCTTTTTAAAGTTTGCTACGACTTTTAGTATAAACGCGAATTTTATATTGACTTAGTGTTTTTTATTGATCACTTTTTTCAATTAGATGAACCGATCTATAAAGGATGAACCTGATTCAATTACCGATCTATAAAGGAAAAACAGCAATTGAAGACCAAAAAAAGTCTTTTTACTTTAATTATACATTTTTTAAGTTTATTAACGTTGAGAAAAGGTAAAAAGCACAGCTTTATTGCTCCAGTACACCCAGGGGCGCCGGAGTTTTTTTTCCAGGGGGGCAAATTTCAAAAAAAAGGGCACTTTTTGTTAAAAAGGCATTCCAACAAAAGTCGTTTATAGCAACCATATCGCAATCAAATTAGCGTATTCTCCAAAAAAAAGGTCTTCACTTGTAGTCGATCTCCAATTTTCCTGTTTTCGCCCCAAAATCATAGTGTTCTCTAAAAAAAAAAAAAAAAAAGGCCTTCACTTGTAGTCGATCTCTGATTTTCCGATTTCGTCCCAAAATCAAAGGTCTTCACTCAAAATCGTTCTTTCACTCTAAACAAACATCTGCCTCATTCGCCTCACCCAAAATCCATCACTACCTAAAACTTACGATTTTCGCGACTTTCATTACTGTACCATGATTTACGGATGTCTTTAATTTTAGAAACATCGTTGCATTTGATGGTGATCGAGATTAAATAGGTTAAATGTAGAGCAGATCTAAAAATATTTCTGTAAGACAAATTTCAAAAGGCACAATCTGCCCCCCTGTGCCCCGGTGTTTTCAGAATATTAAAAGGCAGGGGGGGCAATTGCCCCCCTGCCCCTCGCTTTCGGCGCCCGTGAGTACACCCCAATAGTTATTCATTGCGCACTTATTAGTCCCCTTTCAACCCCTTGCTATTTATCGACCCTTTGGATGTTCCAATTGATCTCTATAAGGTGTAATATCGACCACTTTAAAAAGCACAAAATTAGACAAAATTGTTTAAATTTTCGAAACAGTTTTTTTAGGCTTTATTGTTTCAACAAAAGAGTTTTGCAGTAAAACCTTTTGCCTTAAGCGATTCTAAAATTTTGTGCCAGGAAAAACGTCTTCCTGGTAGGCCTACCGTATACCTAAAAATACTTGAAACAATTTCAACCGACCATGTCTCGCAATGATTTTCTATTTTTCTTTAAGCTGTGCTTATTCTCCACTGCATTTCTCTGAAACTATTTCAATACAACGGTTGCGTCTGAAAAAATTGAAGATTGTTAGAAGGTTAGGCGTAATCTTTTTGAATTAACATAAACTATAAACCCTTCCTATCATTAAACCTGCTTTATCATAAGCCAACTCTGATATGTGTGTGTTGAAGCGCAACTCATTAAATTGTATTGACGTCATTGAAAGAAATATTACTTCCGCGTGTGGACGGCAACCAGAGTTTTGTCTGATTCACTACCGTGCTTTCTTGAACAGGGCTTATATTAATTTTCACTCTAAAATATGAAACTTGGTGTTAGTTATTTCAACTGGATGGACTTGAATACCCAAGTAAAGAACATAAGTGGAAGTACGACGTAGTTGATAAATTGTTAGATTTAGGGCCGGTGCTAGGAATTGCGGGACCCATTAGGAAAGTGATGGCAGGGTTCCTTACTCTACATAGTAAAGTCTGAAGGTGTTTATATTTCACCTAAAAAAATACACACACACCAGTGGCGTGCGGTGACCTCTGAGACTGGTCATGCAACTGGTATTCGAAAAGCTGGTCATGCAATTGGGTATTTTATGGGTAGTTAATGGGTAGGACATGCAATATTTTATGGGTAGCAGAAAGAATTATGTGTGAGATTTCTAAGACCTAGACAAATTTTCGTTTTAAAATCATGGTGTTCTCTAAAAAAATAGGTCATCACTTGAAATCAGACCGAACATTTACACTTTTCGTCCGGAAATTGTAGTGTCCTCTAAAAAAAATCTTGACCTGAAATCTCTCCCTGATTTTTTACTTTTCGTCTCAAACCAGCTCACCTTTCTCTAATTTCGTCCCAAACCAGCGGTATTCTTTATTTCGTTCAGAAAAAAAGGTCGTCGGACAAGAATTCGTTGGTCACGCAAAGCATGACTTGTATGCCCTGACCGCACGCCACTGTCACAAACACACACAAACACAAACACACACAGAAAGGTCAATCAAAAAATAATTTACATCAAATACTTAGCATAATGAAATTTTGAATATGAAAAGTTTTGTTGTTTTCTTTTAATATAAAAAAATGCAATTAGAGACATGCTCTTTTAGAAGAAGACTCTTTTAGTTTTTTTATTTGCAAAATCTTGCAAAATACTTCAAAGTCAATGGATTTAGCAATCGAGAGCATTGCTAAATCGTTAAGTCTCTCTTGTTATATCATATATCTCAAGTACGTTTTAATTAGTTTTAGCTTCCAAAAACTTTTTTCGCCTGATGCAACTTTTATTGACGTTGTTATATTAATCCTCAAAGCAATGAAAACATTAGAAAATGCTGAAAATCTATTGTTTTCTATTAAGTATTCAAACAGTTCATAGGGCTTAATTTTGGAAAAAATAAAAAAGTTTTCACAGCTTCAAGTTCTTCAACCAACAAATTTCCATCAAGACCTTTATTTGTTTCTGTAACTATCTCTCTTTCAGCGTCATGTTTATTGTGATGGCTGTTAAAGCTGCTTCAAGGCTTAATGTGTGTTTACTTATTTCTGCCATTTATATATTCTAAAAGTTATTTAGAATCTAAATAATTTTAGATGATTTTTAAGTAGAAGCACTGAACTTTGTATGCTTTTTTTGGATCATCAAAAGATTGTCCTTTTGCTCATATAAGAACATTCTCTTCCTTCTACGTATTTTTTTGTCCTGAAGTTTTCTAAACTCCAAAGGTATATCAACAGCTTCAGCCAATTCATTTGCACCTATTAGAATACCCTTAAAACCTTCCTTTCTATAAATTCTTAGCCATGACAAGAGTTTCTCAAATGACTCCGTGCCTGCATCAATGTTCTTTTTTTTACCTTGAAGTTCTTTGCTTACATAGTTAACTTTAAAAAGTACGTCTTACCAAAATATATAAGAAACTAAAAATTTGTGATTTTTTATTGGTTTGCTAAAGGTTCAGCTTCTGCTTATAACTTAGGCATATCTGTTATCTCTGATATTTCAACAAGCGCATCAAATACTTCTCCAATCTGATAACAAATAAATTCAATGCGACATTCCCACCTGGTATTGCTCAAGAGTTTCACTGATAACCCAGATACATGTTTTTTGTAAACTGTCCACCTTTTAGTTTATGCTGAAAACATCGTGTAGATCGCTTGCAAGATACCAAAGAATAAAAAGGCAATGGGTTTGCTCACCAGGCATTAATATAGCTAAAAAAGCATTGATATTCTTTGAGGTTGGGAGCATTTCCGCGGTTAGTGATGACAAGCTTTTTGCAGTTGTTACTGTGAATTTTAACTTTAAAGATGTCGGTTGATTTATGTCCGACAAAACGGCAGTTTAAATGAAAATACCTTGCTCGTTTTTGATGTGGTATTATCACCGGAAAAACATTTGAAGTTTTTAGTTATATACAAGAGAATATTTGCATCTGGACAACATTTAGCTACATCTCCGAGTAACAGGTTAGAATTGTGACATGTTTATTTATTTTATCTTTATGTTTATCCTCCTGATTCATAGGAAAGCGACGGAGGCGCTAATACATAGGGTAAGCAATTACCAGACCTGCTTCCGGAGATTCCAAAATATTGCTGTCCTCTAGAAATTTAATAGAGATAAGACTGAAATTTAGAACTGCTTGCCAAGACCACCCAGCAGGAGAAAGTGTCGTAAAGTGTCTTTCCCAAGGTCCAACAGAATGACGAAAGTAGGTTTTAAATCGAGACCATGTTGATCACAATCCCGACGCTTTAACCACTCGACCACGCTGCCAAAATGCACAAGGTACAAGTAGAAAAAATGTTTTATAATTTATTGTTAATTCGTCATGCATAATAAATTAATATTATGAGGAAGAATATTTCGTTCTTGTTTCTAATTTTTACGAATATTTTGTATTTTATATAATATAGTAAAGGGTCCGCCGGCGTGGGCCTCTTCAGGTGCGAAGCCGATTGATCAAACCGGCTTAAAACTGGTCCTGTATAGATTTTTTTCAACAACGGCGATTTAAACACTTTACACCTTTTTTTCATTCGAACTGATGTAATTCTGGTGTTAATGCGGTTTATCTGAAGAAATCACTTGCATTTATGTACAAATAAAAGCCATATGATCATATACAAATCATGTACAATAGTATGACAATCATTTAAATTTTGTAACTAACAACAAACAAGACTAATTAACCAATTAACACACTAATTATTTACTGCAAATTGAAAACGTATTTTATGAAAACATTTTACATACCGAAATATTTTTCAAAGCCACTTTCTTCAACTTATCAATCTATCAACCACTGTAAAAGTCACAAAGTATTAACTTGCAATTCTACACAAAACAACTTCTTTTTTCTCTAGTTTGACTTCAGTAAGACAAGACGAGTTTTGAAGCAAGGACGTCGCAACTCACGAAGAGAACCATCTGAGTCAGACCAGTTAACTACAGAACCACGGCGGCCATCGATTTTAACGAAAATCTACAACTCTACGAATCCAGAGCGGCGCTTGCTTATAGCGAAAATTAACAACGGTTATTTACAGCGAAAATCTACTATACTACGGCTTATTTTGGAAGAGGTCTTTCATTTCGATCTATTAAAAAACAAAGTTACAAAATAGAGAATTATGAGATTTCTAAATATACAAAAAACATAAAAACTTTCTATTAATATTTTACTCATCTTGTGTCGGGATGAAAATGTGCAAAAAAATTCTTTATTCAATGTGGCAATGTTAAACTGTTTATCTAAAAATTAAGCAATCACGTAATTGTTGCTACTTAGGTTCACGCATCTTGCTGCTGCAGCGTGCTACTTAAAAGTAACCCTAACTTTTATGACGTCATAATTTTCCACTATCAACTGGGACTTATTTTGAGGTTAGGTATTATATAAAAATCATTATGAAAATTCACGCTAGGTCTTATTTTCAGAAAAACAAGGTATACATGTATAAAGGCCCGTTTCCACTACGAGCGTTGGCGGGACTATTCCTTATTTGTTCATTGATTTTTGTTCACTTCTTTCCTCGCTAAGGAAGCAATTAAACAAAAAAAGATTACTCCTGCCAACGCTCGTAGTTGAGATGGGCGTTTATCCGTGACGCATGCGTTTTGGTTGACTAATGCACATCTGCCCGTTTTCGCCAGACAGTCTTTTCGCCAAACTATTCGTTCGCCGTTGTTTTTTCGCCACAATATAGATACATATTTATTACGTGATCATATATCAATTTTACTATATTAAATACTGTTATTAATAAATTGTTTTGGGTTTAGATAGTTTATCGCGAATCTCTCTCTCTCTCCACGTTAAAACTTGATTGACAAATAGCTCTATTTTGTACTTAGAATCTAAAATAAAATACAAATTCCAAATAGTTACTACGAGAAAATTTATACACAGGCCAAATAAAAGTTACTTACAGAAGTTTAGGAAAGTGGAGAGCCAAAATAACGTAGAAGTTGACCATCACGATTCCGAAGTTCAAAGCAATTAGATATACTTCGGCCATAAGTTTTTTACCACTAAAATGAAATGAATATCTTTTTCTTTGGCGTGCGCTATTTAAAATTTAAGTGTTCTTTGTTATTTAATGTGTGAGTTTTAAAAAAAGTTGAAAAGAAAAAGTTAATAAGGGCCAAAAGGACAAATAAGTGACAAATCATTGTGCGCAGTATAGAGTTAATTTACCGCTACAAATTGGTTACACTCGCAAGTAGCGTTGGAATCCTGGGAAATCCCGATCTCGAGATCACGGGATTTCAACCTATTTTTGCCGATCCCGATCCCGGGATAGTTTGTCGTACTATCCCGAGATTACAATGCTATTCAATGACCAGAATGTAGCTTAAAACAGTTTACCAATATTATTTGCTGTATAACGAACTCCTCTTTTAAAGTGAAATATTTACAATTATTATGTGCTGACATCAGCGCTTCTTAGTGCAAATCACCTATCGTGTGATTGGTATTACAAAATAATGGTCAAATAAACTCTTCTATTGCGTCATTAACAAGCTTCTGAAAGTTTTATTGCAGCCATTGAAAAAGAAGTTGGGTCAGTCAGTTATAGTATAAGAGAGTCCGCTTGTAATTTCTCATAAAGCTTACATAAAATTTTAGTCAAAATGTCGAATTTTGAAGACATAGGATTGTGAAGAAAATTTGAAGTGTGGCAAAACTTTACATACTTACTGAAAAAGTAAAGTGCAAGTTGTGCCCAGCATCTTAAAAGCTGCTGGATCAAGTACGAAGGAACTACATTATACTCTGTTGTTCTTCTAGTAAAAACAGAAAACTTTTTTTTGTTAAAAACCTTTTCAGTTTATTAAAAACTAAAAATTAAAAACAAACAGTCAACGTTTCGGGTGCGGTTACAAGCACGCTTCGTCAGGACCAAAGCTAAAATGAATGTAAAGTTAAGAAATCAACTAAAATTGTTTTTAAAAAACAGTTGCCAAAACATAGAGGAAATTACTCAAGCGTAGTATTAAATGATTATTTCAAAAAACAACAAGTTTCGTGTAAAAAACAATGAAATGCGTAACACGGAATCGAACAAGCGTGAGAGAACAATTTAAAACAGCAATTAAATTTTGAAAGTACAGTAAATAAAATACAAAAACAGGTTTTATTTTAATTCATTATATATTTCATTGTAATAGACACCTTCTTTGTCATTTATCGATGAATTAGTTTTTTGTATGAAATATGATTCTAAAAAACGGCGTTTATAAAAGTCAGGTTCAAAAGTAAGAATTGATGAGCCAAGCCAGTTGATTTTATGGTCGAATTTAACAATATGTTTGACAAGAGCAGTTTTTTTATTTATGTTGTTATCATCATGCTTCCTGATCATCATGCTGCTTCCGGAGATGCCAAGATATTGCTGTCCGCTTGTAATTTAGTAGAGATATTACTGTAATTTAGAACTGCTTGTCAAGACCACCAAGCAAGGGAAAGTGCCGTAAAGTGTTTTTCTGTTGTGTTCTTGGGAAAAACACTTTACGGCACTTTCCCTTGCTTGGTGGTCTTGACAAGCAGTTCTAAATTACAGTAATATCTCTACTAAATTACAAGCGGACAGCAATATCTTGGCATCTCCGGAAGCAGGTCGGGGTAATTGCCTACCCTATGTATAGCGCCTCCGTCGCTTTCCTGCGAGTCAGGAGGATAAATATAGAGATTAAAAAAAAAAATAAATAAAATAAAAAAAAATAAAAAAAAAAATCAATTTTCGCCAGATTGCGTGGGTAAAGATCACGTTTGTGTTCCGCACAGCGTGTTTTAAAATTACGACCAGTTTCTCCTATATACAATGCAGAGCAATCTTGGCATGGAATTTGATAAATAGCTCCTTGTCGTCGAGTAGGTTCAATTCTGTCTTTAGTTGAAGGTAAGATGTCTTTTATAGTTTTTAAAGGTTTAGTACAGACTTGGACATCAAAACTTTTTAGAATTCTTGTAATTTTTTCACTGAGTCCTGATATATACGGTAGAATGACTGTACCTTTCTTTTCTTGATGATTTGAAGTAACTCAGCTTTTTGTTCTTGAAATATTCATGCGGTTTATCGTCTGCTTTAGAAACCAGTCCGGATAATTATTGTGTCTAAGAGCTTCCATTAGTTTCTTCATTTCAATTGTTTTGTCTTTCTTTTTATTTATTAGTTTCGAATTTATTCTGTTCAAGAGTGTGCAAATGAGGCCGCGTTTTTGACTTACGGAATGTTGTGAATTATAATTTAAAAATCGATTCGTGTGTGTAGGTTTTTTTATATAAAGTCGTGGTCAATTTTCCATTGCGTTCTTTGACTATTAAGACATCAAGAAATGGCAACGAATTATCTGATTACAATTCTACGGTAAACTTTATACTTTGTTCTATGTTGTTTATATGTTCATGAAAAGCATTTAAAACATTCTTTTTAATTATGACAAACGTGTCGTCAACGTATCTTTTCCATTAGGTGGGAGGATTTGGAAAAGTTTGGAGAGCTCTGTTTTCTACATTTTCCATGACAAGATTGGCAATAGTGACCGAAATAGGAGAACCCATAGGTACACCAAAAATTTGTTTGTAGTAATTTTCACGAAACTGTATACATGTGTTGTCTAAACATAAATTTAATCCTTCAACTAATTCTTCTATCGTTAAATTAGTGCCTTCTTTTAAACATTTATCATTGTTTAATAAATTACATATGACAGATTTAGCAATATCAGTAGGGATTTTTGTAAATAAAGATAGAACATCAAAAGATGCCAAACATTCATCATCACTTATATTTCTTTCTGCAATGCTATCGATAAATTTATATGAATTTTTGACTGTGTATCCATTATCGCCAACTAGTGGTGATAAAATATTTGTGAAAAATTTGTAAAGATTGTAAAGTGGTGAATTTATAAAGGAAACTATCGGTCAAAGTGGCGTGTGAGGTTTGTGAATTTTTGGTAAGCCGTAAATTCGGGGAGCATTAGCATCTGAACTGTGAAGATGATAATATTCATTTTGAGATATGCTTTTGTTTTTGAATAATTGATAAACATATTTGTTCAATTTTCTTTCAATATTTCCAGTCAAGTCATGTTTTAATAGCATATATGTAGAATTATCATTTAGAATTTTGTGCATTTTCTTTTCATCGTCCGATTTATCAAGTATAACGGTACAATTGCCTTTATCAGCATGAGTTATTACTAAATCATCTCGTTTTATCAGTACTTGCAAAGCTTTCCTTTGTTCACTTGTTAGGTTGGGTTGGTGTGTATTGGGTTGATTGAGGGTATTGACAATCTTACCACGAATAATGTTTGCTGACGCGTTAGGTATTTTTCAAATTCCTTTTTCAATTTCTGCTATAATGTTCCGTTTTGGTATAGTGTTTTGAGCAACAGCAAAATTTAGTCCAAGACTCAAAACATTTGTTTCATTTTCAGTTAATTTCTGTTTAAATAAATTAATGACCCAATTTTTTCTATGTTTAACGTCCTTATGCATTTCTGCGTCAGTATTTAACAGTTTAATAAACTGTTAAATACTGACGCATTGTTATGCATCAAATCAACGGCTCATTGTTTGCACACTCCTGTTTTTCCTTGCATCGTAAAAAATGGAAATTTTTTTTTTATTGCTGTAACTTTTTAATGCAGTATGACATTTTAAATACAACTGGGAATAATTAGATTTACAAATGATATATCTTAAATTTCTGAACTTTTTTTTCTTTTGTCAATATTAATTAGTACTTAATCTGTATTCTTATGTTAGTTTACAGATGATAATCAAAAATGTGTGACAACATCTAAGACTATTAATCCTTTTCTCGGCAGATAGTTTGGGAAACCCTGGTTTAAACTATCTTTGTCGCTAAAACAGCACTAACTTCACTATCCAACTGTTGTAAAAGGAACATAAACGTGCCCTCTATTTGGCAGTGCTTTGTGCTTTGTCCATTAGAAAAAAACAGCTATAATGAAATTTTATGTTCTAATTAACGTACAGTATATTGGAAATAGACCTTAATAACATTTCATTAAAACAGGGTTTCCAAACTTGTTGGTACACATGGACTTCGAAGCTATTTTTGTAAAACTCTATTAGACTTAAACTCTAATTGTTTTTCAAAAATAAAAAAAGGACTTCAATTTACGGTTTACAAAAAACTGTATCTGAACTGCAATTGATGATCTTTTTTGGTTCTTTACTTGACTTTCGAAAGAAATTTAATGCTTCAACATCGAGTTATAACTTTTTTGGGCAATGCGTTTATCTTTGGCATGTTTTTACGACCTTAGTAATGCTTTTGAATAAAGTAGAATGTACACGTTAATAGAGATAATAGAAAAATGCTTTGGACCCCTGCATAGGTCACTACATAGATTCCCAATTTAGAAACCTTGCATTAGAATTTTATTCAAACGATATTAAAATGCAATGCAGTGACAAATTGAAGTCAATTATTTAAGCAGCAAATGACAGATAATTATTATAAAAATAAGCCTTACCGCATGAGAAATTGTTTACCTGTGATCAGTTAAACACAATAAGATATGGCATTACGGACGCTCGTATAGAAAACATTTTGCTTATTTATCAAAAATTTAGCCTGGCACCAAAAACCTTTCACGTTTCACGAAGCAAGCTTGATAAAGTGTTGCATTAACGTTGTGCTGTAAATATGCAGTGTAAATAGAGGTTGCGTTCTCATATTTTACATTGCAATTAGTTCGTAGGTTAGTAACCTAAATACGTGTATAAATGCCTACAATTCAATTTAAATTACATAGCTAATTAGTTTGTGAGTTATTAAATAGGCCTTCGTTGTATGACGCAATCAATTGTACGCACCAATAACGTTATACCACCAAGGTTTTCTCTGGCAGTGCCAAGCATGCCTGTTAGGCGATGGAATTTCCGCAAGGCCGTATGGAATCATTGCATTGCTTTGACGAATAAATTCACAAAGACTTTGTGGCCGCCTGATTCACTTGATGTGGATGCGGCTTACTAGGACTTCTGTAACATCATCAAAAAAGCAGCCAAAAAGACTATCCCACTTTGCGATCTAACAACGACATTCTGATACCAAACCGGACAAAGGTGCTGGCATTGTCATTCTAAACAAGCATGAGTATGTTTCGAAAATGGGCACGCTTCATCACGATGCTTCCAAATTCGAAAACCTTAATCTGGCTAGTCAAAATGACAACACAACCAAGATCGAGTCTCAAATACAACGTCGATTATTGGAACTGAAGAAGAAGAAGAACCTCATCCCCGCTAGAGTCTACAAAACCATCCGGCCTACAGGCTCTCAACGTCCACGTATGTATGATTTGCCCAAAACCCACAAGAAAGTTGTGCCTCTACGCCTCATCCTATCCATGACTGGCTCAGCCCAACATCAACTTGAAAAATGGCTCACTTTTCCCCTTGACCCTGTACTCCAACTTTTTTTCTACGAACTGCATGCCTGACTCTTTCACTTTCGCTGAAACTGTCAGAAATTTTCAGTTTCCTACTTCATCACCGTTTTTCTGTTTCTTTGATATTTCCAGCCTTTTTACCAACGTCCCTCTGCAAGAAACTATCAAAATCTGTGCCAATGCTCTTTATGATGACGATCTAGTACCACCTCCGTTTCCAAGAAAAATTTTTATAGAGCTGATGCAAATGGCCACCTCGTCAATTGAATTCAGTTTCAACGATACTATGTAGCGGCAGACTGATGGTGCTGCTATGAGGTCCCCGTTGGGTCCAGCCTTTGCTAATATCTTTGTTGGTTACTAAGAAACCAAACTCTTTCTCAACGTGAAAAAACCTCTTATTTAATACCGCTACGTTGATGACACCTTTGTGGTTTTTGAAAATGAAGACGATTGTGAAAAATTTCTTTCTTCACTCAACTCTTCATTCTTCGTTACGTTTCATGTTTCGAAAAAGAACTTGACTCTTCCCTCCCGTTTCTCGACGTCCTAGTTGACAAGCACAAAACTGGATTTATCACATCTGTGTATGGAAAACCCACCTTTACCGGCCATACAAAAGCTGGGATTCTTTTAGCTCCATGAAGCGAAAAATCAATCTTAAAGCCCTAAGAAGCCTAAACAGCCCTAAGAACGCATTAAGCAACATGTTTCTAGGTCGATCAGAAACCATCGTTCTTCTCAAGATCGCTCTAATTTTTCCCGTGCCTGCAAAAAAACAGCACTTCTCAAGTCACCGCCCATGACTCTGCTATTGGACAGCATTTCTTGGAAAACCCTCCCTGTGCCAGCCAATACAGTGACACCAAATTTTCCATCCTTCCCCGAGGACGTACTTCTTTTCATTTCTCCACTCTTGAAACTACGTTTATTAAATCTTTTCAACCCAATCTCTGTCCATACAAGGAATTTTTGTACAGTATAAAACTCATTTATTAACGCCCTTTTACTTTTCTTCACTTCTGATTGGTTGTCTTTCTTGACTAATCAGACGCATCTCGTTTTCTTTCCTTCTCTTTTTTTTCTATTTCCTGATTAACTGCCTTTTTTAACCAATCAGATTCATTCTTTTTGCCTATATAACCACAATCGGATTGCTCTCAGTTCATTCTGACGATTCTTGCCAATAAGTATCAGATAAAAAGTCTTCGAGGAATGAACACGCTTTTCAAAGCTATCTTAAAGTTTTGTACCGCTAATCGACTCTTAAAAAACGTAATAGGCTTGCTCTAATTTGGAATGTAAGTTTGGAAAAGTTTTTGGCCCATTACCAGAACCATTTAAAATAATCGTTTTTCGACTTGCAAACCTCCTCCCTCCTTGAAAAATTTCTGCGTAACTCGCTAACTCGATATCAATCAATCAAGGTTTTATTTTTTCGTCCATTACACAGCAGATATTTATACTAAAACTCACAAATTTGATCGAAAAAAAAAGGTATTAGCGACAAAACGATATACATTAAAACATGCGCCAATAAAAAGGCTACAAAAGTAATTATTTAAAAATGCATGGTCGCTGATATATTTCTAGCATCTGGTCTTCAGCCTGCGTAATGCACAATCCCGCTTCTCTCAATGGATATACGTTTGTCCTAAATTTCAGGTGCAGACCATTACCAAAATAAACAGGGATCATATGGACTTGATTGAAAGTTATGACCCTTTTTTTAGTCTTCACCGAAAATTGGGGACAAACATAAAAATTTTGCACATTGATTGGAAGTCAAGCGTCATTAACTTTTAATGCTGAAAAGATCGCGATGAAATGGCAACTCTATAAAACCTTTCTTTTAGAAAAAGTGCTTTTTTAAAGAACAAAGTATAATAAAAAACAAATTTTACTCCTCCCTTGACAAAATCGATTTCCGACGCCAGTGCTGTACACTCGATATCGCAAAAAAATTACAATCTTGAGCAGTCTTTTAGCTTTTTACTCGTAGCTTTAAGCTTTTAACTTTTAGTTGTGTGTGTGCAAAGAAACTTGTTCGTGCACAAACTTTACTCTTCTTTTCACCAAGTAAAATTTATATTATTGACTCTGATTCTCGATTTTTGTCTCAAAAACATAGTGAACTCTAAAAAAAAGTTTTCACTTCTGAAATCTTGTATGCGCGCACACGCGCACAGCTTAGAACAGGGGTGGGAAACCTGATTGCATTTGCGAGTTGCATCACCAATTTACAAAATAAGTGTGAGCAGCAAAAAATTTTTGTTAATTTAAGAAAAAAATATCTTAGTTTTCCTCCGAAAATAAAGACGTTCTCTAAGAAAAAAGGTCATTACTTCAAATCATTGCCAGGTTTTCAACTTTTTGTCCTAAAATTGTTAACATTTCTAAAAAAAAGGCCATTGTCTCGCATCTGTAAATTTTACAACTTTTGGACACGGGCCACATTAATTAGTCTTGCGGGCCGCAGGTTTCCCACCCCTGGCTTAGAGGGAACGTTGATCTTGAGCCAACAGAGTAAGAAATATTTATAAAATGTATAATATTAAAGAAATTTTTTAAAAAATTACATTTTAACATCTCTTTCATTTTTGATTTAAGGTTTAGCAACTTTTTTTACAAAGTATGTAGATAACAATAATCTGCGAAATATTCAAATCATCGTTGCTGCTTGAAATGTGGACTCGTCGGACTCGCTACTTTTTTGGCGAGTCCTATTTCGAGTTCATGTCCAGTTGTATTGCACCACTTTGACAAGTCCGAACTCGGGCTTACACTCGAAACTCGGACTAGGTATCGTTATTTTAGCCCGGACTTGGGATTTGGACTCGCTTGAAATTTTGACGAGTGCGCAAACCTGAGTTATATAAGGGTTTTACCCCTGGTTTTACTAGTTTCTCAAATGATTATATTTGTTACGTCATAAACTGCTTTGACTATTGCTAAAGTTGGTATAATTCTAATCGCAGAATTCTTGTCCGTTGCAGTATCTTTAATTTTTTTTGGCACGTTGACAGGTTTATAAAAATTATCAGTGGTGGGCAAGGTACTTCTTAAAAGTACCGTGATATCGGTACTTGGTACCTTGCTAAAATAGAACCGCGGTACCGGTCGGTACCAAAAAAGTACTGCGGTACTAGTACTCGGTACTTTTGAGCAATACGAATTAATGGTAATGACTAAAACTCTGTCATACATTGGATTTCATTTGACATTTAAAAATTGTATTTAACAAAACGAAAACAATATCGTACGTATCCAACTGTTCACTTTCAAAAATTAATTATGCTTTGGATGTAAAAAAGCATGCAGTGAATATGTTTTTAACTTGATTTTTCGGATAAATTATGTCTTGGATATATGAAAGGCCTAATAAATACGTTGTCTTATTTGTTTTTTATCTTAAAAAAAGTTTGGCAGGAATCGTATTAATTTCCATATAACCTACTACTATGGTTAAGTCGGAATTATTTCCAAACTTTTTGGGCCACCGACCTCTATTTGCAAATGTTTTTTATCATAGACCCCAATCTTATGTCACATCAATTTTCTGCCCAACCAACGAGGAAAGATAAAACAAACACAAAAATAAATAACACAAAATCTGTTAAAAAATAAAAGCTTATAAACAGGCATACCATATTTTCGTAGGGGCAAACCGGGACGCTCGTTTATAGACAAAAATTCGTCGTTAAAAAGAAGTTTCTTTAAAAAAAAGTCTCCACTTTGAATCTGTCTCGGATTTCATGGTATGGATTACTTTACCAGGTATATTAACAAATTTTGTCATATCGTCGCGGACCCCTTGTGCACTCATCACGTACCTCATTTTCGGAAACTCTGGCTTTGGTGATTTAGTAAAATTACTCAACCTTCGCTGCCCGTTAAATGTTAATGTAATTTTTTATATTTTTGCTTGCAAAGCAACGAAATCAGAATTTCATCAAGTCCCTTTCGAATTGGTAAGAATATGAAATCTGGTGTTTAGTGGATTTTTGATATTATGCAAAATATTTAATTTTTATAATTAGACAACTACAATGTTCCTCTCAAATGCTATACCTTTATAAAATATATCCTATACTAAGATTAACTTTTCTAACTGCAATACCTTCAGAAAATATTTACCACACTAAGATCAACTTTTCTGCTCCGGAATTTTTGCCGCTAGTGCCGCAAAAAAAGATTATGGCTGTTTGATTGGCATTACAAAATACGCTTTTAACCAGGGCGTCGAACCGTTTAAAATAACGTTCCGGTTCAGGTTCAGGTTCGGCAAATTTTATTTTTAAAGGTTCAGTTCCGGTTCAGGTTCAGCAAAAAAGTTTTTTCGGGTACAGTTCCGGTTCGGGTTAAGCAAAAAAAATTTTTCGGGTTTAGTTCCGGTTCAGGTTCAACAAAATTTTTTTTAGGGGTTTAGTTCCGGTTTAGCTCCGGTTTGGGTTCGGAATATATTTTTTTGTCTATTTCTGACAAGCGTTAGGACTGTAAACAAAATTTGTTACCTCATGTTATCATGGGCGTCCGCAGACGCGCTTCCTGGAGGAGTGATGGCATGCAGTCGAAAACACAAAAAATATTCTTAAAAAGCGCTTTTAAAAAAAATTCTGGGATAAGTTTTAAAAAATTAAATTAAACTAATTTACCGGCATGGGTCTTGGTTGAAAAAACCAAGTCTTTCCAATAAATTTAAAGTAATGATCTTGCGAGCGCCAAAAGCGGAAACGGAAGTTTTTTTGTTGTTTTGTGATCTCAAACTTTCTTATAGATTGCATTTATATGAGTTTATATAGATTTTTGTTGGACTAGCCACTGATACATTTGTCTAAAAATTTTTTGATAATTTTTTAGTGGCGGCTCTCACGCTGAAAGTTTACTAGTTATGAAACGTCATTAAAGATTGCGTGAAGTAAAAGATTTTTCTTCCCAAAGCTCTTCATCTGACGCTCTTCAGGAGAAATCGTCAAAATAAAGCAGAATTGAAATCGAACTGACTTACAAAGGGGAAAGCAGAGTTTTCATTGACTGAAAGAAGTTAGCCAATGAAAAAAAAGATTAAGAAATTTTCAAAGAGTAGACGTATTCTTTTTTGCTTACACAGAAGGGGTTTGAGAGATTTAATGAAAGTCGTTCAAGAGCAGAAAGGTGAAAAGAAGAGCGACCTCGAGCGAGAATAGAAAATTTTTTGTTGTTGTAGTAAAGAACGCGTTGGGCGTTGTCAAGAAGATGTTGACCAATGGCGGATTCATGAAATTGTAGTGGGCAAGGGCCTAGTTTGCTAGAAAATTTTGAGGGAGACAATTTTCTGTGACAATGATATGTTTAATATTTGATTACTACAGTAGTAGACTACTTGACATTGACAAAACTTGTTATTTCCTTTTTAATAAAGCATAATGCAACGAAATTATTACTAATATCAAATTTTTTAATCAAAATGAATTAAAAGTTGAATCATGACAAAACTATTCTCAAATTGACTTATTGGCAGGTACGTAACAACATCTACAATTCCAATTTCCATTAAGATTTTGGATGCATAAAACAAAATAATTCGATTTTTTTATTTAAATGATCATCAAATTGTTTCTTCTGTTTCAATTCTGCTAGACACTCGACACTTTGCATCATTGGACATCACAAATTCTTCAGCTATCTTTTGTCAAGATAATTCACTTACATATATCCCGATGTACATGACCAACTACAACATGATTCAAACGTACTTGAGTCATTGTAGAACGTAGCCATGTTTTCAACCTGTGAAGAGCACTGAAGGATCGCTCTGCTTCGCAAGAACTTGCTGATTATCTCAAAGTAACCTCAGCAGTTTTCCAACTGCAGGAAACATGCACCTTACATTTGGTTCCATTTCACGGAATAGCTTTTAGTATTCAGCTAGCAAGGTTTCTTAAAATGACACACATACGTTTGTAATTCTATGACAAGTGCAGAGTCACATAGTTCTGGATAGTCTTTGATAGCATCTCTATACCAGATAGAATTTTGAATATAGAATTTCAAATAGAATACCACTAATCAGCATTTTGAATAGCTTGTTGTATTCATTCAAATCCGAAGAGTCAAAGTAGTCATTCAGACAAGCCAAAGCAACATTAATCGCTGAATAAAATTGGACCAAGCAGTAATCTTAAGCATTGCTGTACGACTGTTCTGCAAGTTCACTACCTTGATATCGTCTTGGAGCCTTTCTTTTCCTCGTAAAGTTGATATACTCCAATTCGAGGTTGTCACTCATTTTCTGTGCTTCCTTGAAAATGTCAGCAAATTTCTTTGTTGTACAAAGATTAATAAGTTCACTTTTGACAAGTCTAACATTGTTTATCATTCCATCAACATGTACAGATGAGCTTTGCAATAATCTGTTCAGTTATTCTAAAATCTCAAGGATAGGTGGAGCATGTAGGCCCAGGACACATTTACTATTTGCAAGACAAATATACATGTAAATGCGTTTGGCTCTAGCTGCTGTATTTGTTCCAAAGTTAGCTGCTGCTTGCTTTATGGCATCAAGTACATATGAATAATTTTGTAAAACAGGTTTCACTGCAAATAATTTTGTCAACCACCTAGTAGGACAGATTGGTTTCAATGAACCAGGCTGTGGCGTTTCTACATCATCACCATGTTGTACCAGGTACAGATTTTTGAACTTTCCAGATTGTGAATACAGTTTATTACGTTCATGTATATGGTCTAATGCATCTCTTATAACTATAGCTTCTTGAAATGCTTTGCGTACTATTAGCTGTGTGACACGAGCACGACAGTTTATAAAAGGAGCTAATGGCTGATTTTTTTTATTTCAGCTTGGTAACCATGAAACTTTCTTGCCATTAATTAATGCTGCTCCATCATATGTCTGGGATCTTAACTTCTCTATTAGTAATTGGAGCCTGATTAATACATCAAGAATCATGGCACCAATTGAGAGGCCAGATCTAGACTCTATGTTATACAATACCAAAAATTCTTCTTTAATCTGGAATGTATCAGTCACATATTGAACACAAATGCATTGCTGCTCTTTTCTTTGGATGTCTTGTGTACCGTCTACTACAATGCCAAAGTTAACAGACTGATTATTGACTTCCTTTATAATTTTTCTCAAAACCATGGGACACATTATGCAAAGAATATCATTTTAAATGGGATGGGATGTGTAACTGTGCTTTCTTGCAAGCCATGAATGAAGACCAGCAATGTCTTCTGCCCGAAGACTAAGAAGCTCATTAAAGCTTTCATCATCAGAGTTTCTTCTTGGATTGCTAGTATTTGTCTAGCTAAATACCTTAAGGAAGAAATGATCTTTATCAAGGCAGTTTTTGCTTGTTTTTGTTCTACGTAGAAGAAAACTACAGTTTATTTGAACCAAAACACTGTCTCCTTTTTTCTTTTGTAAGTTATTTGATAATGCAAGTCTGTGAGTTTTATTTCTTTCGTGAGCACCAAGTTTCCTATCCCTTTCTTCCAATTTTTGAAGCACTTTGAGAGAAAACTATCGTTAGCACTTTTTGCCAAATCAAGCAAATTGTCTTGTTTGGCAGTTGCACAAATGTGACACAAAACTCTGCCAGAGGCGCTATCAAAATGTAACCAGGTGTAGTTTTCAAGCCACTTTTGCTGAAATCGAAGGTTTCTTTCACAGTTTGAAACGGGATTGAAACGGTACAGTTTGAAGCTGCATCAGGCTGGTATGGCTCTGGTGGAATTAACTTAGAAGAGTCACTAAAAGCAGCACTTTTTTGATTTTCAGGATTAACACCTGTATTTTACTGAGAAGGTGAAAAGTTATCAATTTTATTGGATTGTTTTTGAAAACTTTTAAACCAATGTCTTATATCCATTGCACAAGTTAAGTAAATTTAACTAAAACAAACACAAATTGACATAAAGTAAATATTCATCTTGCACAAACTCAAGGAAAATGTCCTCCTTGCCATAAATTTGGGGGAAAAAGGTATTTTGTACCATCTTGTCCAAATATTGGGGGGACATTTCCCCCGTTTCCCCCTTAAAATAGGTCCCTGCTAGTGGGCGTATGTTGGCCTTGCAAGAGCGGGAAAGGCTTTGGCGGTTGTGCGAGGCAGGAGGATTGGGGATGGATTTAGGAACGTGTTGTTTAATTCGCTCTTCTAGGCGTTGAGACGTGCGACCAAATTTTATCAATAAAGTAAAAGGTTGGTGATTTTGCAACTAAAAAAGCCATTATTAATGCAAAAATTCTAGTTAAATATCATCCAATTTTATAAGCTTTTGTTTATTAAAACTTCTTTAGATACTATAAATAAAAAACAGTCATAATCTAGATTTGATTTTCGTCCTGTATGATTTGGTTTCACCAACGATGGTTTCACTATATGTTTGCTACGTCTCTATATTAATAGGCCTATGTATTTTTTTAAAGTATGGCACTGTAGAAAGCTTAAGAACAACTGCTTTAGCATATGTTTAAAATCTCGCTTTCATTATCTAGCAAGTGACATGTTTTTGCTTTAACTTCTCGCCTAAAAAAGTCGTTTATAACATTTCTGTATTGCCACACAACAAGTATCGCGGCCCAAAAAATTGCGGCAATTTCAAAGACAAAATTGTGATTCTGATTCTTCTACAAATAACTTTAAATTTAAAATTTGAGCATCAAACGGTCGAACCGGATCCATTTAAAATAAAGTTCCGGTTCAGATTCGGGTTCAGCAATTTTTTTCTACAGGTTCAGCTCCGGTTCAGGTTCAGCAAATTTTATTTTTTCGGGTTCAGTTCCGGTTTGGGTTTAAAAAATAATAACGGTTAATACGGGTTTATGGATCCGGTTCGGATCCGGTTCGACGCTCTGCTTTTAACAGCTTTCGGGAAGAGCCGCCAAAAATGCGAAATACGCGACTATATGACAGGAAAGGTTAGCGTATAAAAATGCTCTGGTCATAAAATGGTCTCGAAGTGAGCATTATCTCTATTCTGAATTGGCTTTTTAGAAAACTTGTACTACTGGGAGGAAAGGCAAGGTGGAAAGTACCCACGCTCGTGTTTGCTTATATTTCGACAATTAGTAGCGTTAAAAGTTTTATTCAAGATTGTATAAAAAAAGAATTCCACACTCTTTCAATAGAGATACTTAAATGTTTTAATAAAATATTATTTCGGATTGAAAAAGCGTGTTTTCGAAAGGTAGTCATTCATCAGCTTTCGTAACTTGGCCGAAAAGCAGAGATTGGTTTCAGAAAGTTAACGGCTTCGGTGGTTTGATTGATCGTATGATTAAAAGTAAAATTCTTTCACAGTTTTAATCCCCTTAGGGAGGTTACTGCAGTTTACAGAAGAAGAAACTCTATTTTAGCAAAATTTGATTTCATTATTAGAATGCTTCGATCTTAGCAACAACGAATGTTTTCAAAATTCACTGGACTTTTTGGAAATTTTGGAAAATGAATTTTTGATACAAAAAAAAAGAAATACAATTCATTCCAAACAAAAATTGAAATTTTAAGTGTCACATCGTACTTTTTTATAATTATTTCAAAATGTTATAATAAGCCTAATTTAAAAAATTTAGTTAGGATTGATTTCTTTAATGAAATTAATTTTTTTGGATCTTTGCAAGTTTTTTTCTTTTTTAGTAGCCTAATTAGTCTAACCTACATAGTAGAATATTTTATCGTCGAACTTGATTAATACTCTGGCGTATGTTTTTATATTTTAAATTTACCTTAGGCCTACATTTCGTCAGAACAGGGCTGCCTAACCCGAGACCCGTAAAGTCTATTGTTGAAGCCCGCCAAAGAATTTGTAATTACATAATCGATCAAATTATTGTAATGCTTTAAATCAATTTAATGACGCGCAGAAAAATCGGAATACATAGGCTAATTTTCGTCTCAGTAGAGATTTTTCGCTTTATAATAAAAAATGTAGGTACATCAAACTGGTTACCTTTTTTTTGTTTGGTTTTTAACTAAATTTGTGGTCCGAATTCCTGGTATCAAGGAGGTTCGTCGTCGTCGTCGTTTAAGGAGGTTCATTCAAAAATAACACATTAAAAATTAAGTAAAGCCAAAAAAGAAGATACTTTGATTTTTTCACCGATTGCGACCCGCAATAAACTTTTTGACAAAAGTTGGACCAGAATGGTTAAAAGATCGAGCATCCCTACGTCAGAGTATAAAACAACCAGGGAGTTGAACCGTTTGATTTTATCGGTTAAGGTTCGGTTTGGGTTCAACAGCTGTTTCAAATTTCGGTTCAGTTCCGGTTAGGGTTCAGATCAATTGAAACGTTCCCGTTTAGGTTCGCTCCTGTAAAAATTACCTCAAAACCGGTTTATAATGTCCCGGTTCGGGTTCGCAGCATCATTAGAAAAATATTAAAAAGATCATAATTACAGCAACACATTTTAATAATGAAACGTTAAAAGAAATTTTTCTTCGCATATTGACAAGTTACAACGAACATGAAATGTACGGATTTATTGCTAAAATAAATGATTGCTACGTATCCTCCAAAAGTTGTTCCAACATGTTTGTTTGTAGTGGTGACAAAATGTATTTCAAGCCTGAAAAAGCTCTTCCTGCACTAACTTAAGTCGCTGGAACCACCAATACTACTTGAGAAAGTTCATATAACTCCCGCTTACTTTCTTTTAATTGTTCCCAGTATTGCAAAACATTTTTCTTTTTTCCCACTCTGGTTCGCTTGCAAAGAAGTTAAAGTAGCACCATAACAGAATTCCTTTGCATTGTCTTGTTAGAAGTAGGCTAAAAATTACTGAAGTGAAAGATTGTCGATTTTGCTCAGCTGCCTTCTCTCTTGCTTTAATCAGTAGCCTATGTCTAAATCATTATTGTTGCTTGAAGTTTCGAATGAATCAACCTCTGTACCACATGAATCGCTTGGTAGTTCCTGTCGCAACAACTTCAAGCGGTTCCAAGTTTGTTGCAAATGCTGGGTTACAACAATTTGATCAATTACAGAAATAAACATTTTATACCTTGGGTCAAGATAAAATAACGCCAAAAATAGGTCATTTTTTAGCAAATCTGTCTCTCTTTTTTCCATTGCTTATAACAGCAACTGTGCAAGTGGGGAAGACGTCGACGTTAAGTTTGCAGTTTAACCAAATGCCAAAAAAATTACCAAAAGTATGTTGCTATTTCAGCAGGCTCCAGTAATTCAACAAGCATGGAAAACGCATTGCAAAATAGGTCATTTTTTAGCAACATGGTCTCGGTTCAAAACCCACTTGCGCCATTCTGTTGTGTTCTTGGGAAAAACACTTTACGGCACTTTCCCCTGCTTGGTGGTCTTGACAAGCAGTTCTAAATTACAGTAATATCTCTACTAAATTACAAGCGGACAGCAATATCTTGGCATCTCCGGAAGCAGGTCGGGGTAATTGCCTACCCTATGTATAGCGCCTCCGTCGCTTTCCTGCGAGTCAGGAGGATAAATATAGAGATTAAAATAAAAAAAAATAAATAAATAAATAAATTCTGTCTCTCTTTTTTCCATTGCTTATAACAGCAACTGTGCAAGTGGGGAAGACGTCGACGTTAAGTTTGCAGTTTAACTAAATGCCAAAAAAATTACCAAAAGTAAGTTGCTCGTACTGCAGCGACTTTGTTGCTATTTCAGCAGGCTCCAGTAATTCAACAAGCATGGAAAACGCATTCCAAAGAAGTTTTTGGTAAGTGCAATTTGGGTTGCTGGATGCCATATCAAGGCAAAAATCCTTCAAGAGCAAAAGACGGTGAAGCATGTCGTATGTCGAAATGCCACCTAGTGGGACTGACTGTCTAAAACAGGCTTTCTCAGTTTAAGGTTTTTCAAAAGCACGAAAACAGACGGGTTTCTAAGTTTTTTTCAGATGCATTGAGTCGAATCAATAACATCGCGTAAAGAAGATTTTTTAGAGCGTCTTCAACCGCGCGGCACATCTAACACCTTTCCACATATTTCCTGCTTAAGCTGTACTGGTATGCGAAAAACTGAGGTTGCTGAGGAAAACTTCAATGTTTATGCAATAAAGAGTACCGCTATCGTCTTCATCACTACTGAGTTCTTCTGCGTCGCTCTGCCAGCTGCTAGAACTTGGCTACTCAGCATTACCAGTTCTTTCGCGTACGTCCTCTTCAAAAAAAGGCAAACACATTTTAGCATGTTGGCGCTATTGTCGGTTGTGGTGCTGTAAATTTGATTGCTCTTAATTCTATATTGTTCAATGACTTCATCAAGAACAGTTTTTAAGTAAAAACCAGTGTAGTTCTTTTTTAGTTCTTTCATTGCTAAAGTGCATATTTGCATTAATACTTTTCCATCGCTTATAAACTGCAAGTTCACGTCGAGTAGATATGGATCGATCACGACACGTTGCTACGTCAGCTTTTAAAGATAGAAGCCTATGTTCCACTTCCAATTTTATATGATAATTAGCCTTTACCCCAATTTTGTACATCATCATTAACCCGATTTTGTACATCAATACATCATTTGGACATCATTAGCCTTTATTCCAATTTTCTCTCGGATATTATCTGCATTGATGTTAAAATTCAAGCAAGGGGTTCAAAATTTTTCTAAACCCAGAGTCATCCATTAGTTTGAAAGGGCGGCCGTTTATTGTGACTAGTTTTAAACATGCATTTTCCAGCGTCTTTTCATTCATTTTTATCGAATCGTTTTTGAAAACATTTCATCTATGGTACATTGGTTTGTTTCACGTATTCGCTTCTTCTAGGGTTCGTTGGAAGAACTTGCACCGGCACACTGCTAAAGAGCACTTAATTTTTTATTTTGAAACTCCTTATAGTTCTTGTCGTGAAATCGTTTAACGTGTTGTTCCAAATTAGATGCATGGTTTCCTACAGCTTTACATTTCCCCAAAGAACAAGACGACTTATTTTTACTTTCAGAGTACTTGAAAATTTTTCTTATTTAGCTAAGGTTAGTACGGACCATAATCAAATTCAACTGCTCTTTATGTTATTTTTTATTAAACAAAGCGTAATGTTCTAAAAATAAAAAAGTTACAGCACTATTCAACCAGGCACAAAATTTGATTCACGAAGCAATTCAGCCGTAAATACGTTAAAATGACAACAATGCTTGGAATGCATGCAAAATAAATTCTGTTCATTTATCAACAGCATGACCTACTTGGACTTTCTTAAGCAGCCCTCAACCCCAACGTCACAATGGTGACATTGCTCAGGTCAACCAGCTGCAGCTACTTTAAATCGTAGCCTACAAGCTGGAATTACAGGTATCAATTACACATTGACAATAATGTATGTCCACAGTTCCTCAATCACAAATCTATTGGAAGACTAATTGTTCTGCCTTTCTAAAGTCGAAATTAATCAGATTTACAACAAATTTTATTTATTAGCAATTTAAGCAACTCATTTTTGCTTATACAGTAGAATTCGCCTATATCAGCACCTCAAGGGGATTCCTAAAAAGTCCCGATATAGACGAAGTGCCCGTATAGACGAATTGCTGTAAATCATTCCCAAAGTGCTAGTTTATTCGATATAAGAGAAGTATTGCATTATGTAGTCAGCTTTACCACTTTAAACATACACCAGCACAAAACACAAACGAAAATACAGTATTTGCATGCATTTTATTGAATCACTTTCTAGCAAAAAAGTCATTGATCTTCAGTTGTTTAGTTTTTGAGATAGATTTATCTGCTACATAGTTTTGGATTTTTGCTAGGAGACATAGCATTTGATCGCTGTCGTTATGACTTCGGAGATATTTGTCTAGCTGCCTCATTAACGCCAATGCTTCTGTGGGAAAGGAGGTGGTGGGTTCAACTTCTTCTGCAGAGACGTTTTCATTGTCTTTTTGTGATGTACTTTCTCAGGTGGTTCTTAGATCATCTAGGATACTGCTCTTGGTAATTATTTCACGAGTTTGGAGTTGTGAATCATTTTCTGCATACTCGGAAAAAGTGAATGTTTTCGGAATTAAGCACCCTGCTTCAATGCTTTCCCAGATTCCTTCAGTATTCTCATTAACGTTACTTTCGGTTTCTTCAAGATCGTCTTCAAGTTCGGAGTGGAAAAACTTGACCTTTTTAAAGCAGTTTTTAATTGCTGTTTCAGAGACTGAATTCCAAGCTTGATTGAGAAGCTTCAGTGAATCCAAGATATTGATCTTGCAAGGTTTTTTTCTTCGAAACCTAGGAGATGTAGCTTTGCAAGTAATTTCTATAATGTGCTTCAATGTTGCGAATAACACCAGCATCCATTGGCTGGGTTTTAGCAGTGTTGTTAGGAGGCAGAAATACGAGTAGCCTATAATGTTCGTTAAACCATTCATATTGGGATGGGCTGTGCAGTTGTCAAGCACCAGGGAAATTTTTCTTTGACGCTTTCTCATTTGTAAAGCCAGCTTTTTCACCCACTTCTCAAAAATGGTAGAGGTCATCCAAGCTTTGGTGCTATGTTCATAGGGTAGTGGCAATTTTTTGACGTTTTTGAAGCATCTTGGATTAGCTGGATGAAGCAATTGCCTGCGCAGAAATCTTTTGTGTAAATACTAGCATGTAAGAATTAGCTCATGGCAGCGATTATTGTTTGGAGGTATAAAGAAAATGCCGATATAAACAAAGAAAACACTTCTGGGGACCAAAGAAGAGTGCCGATATTGGCGAAGTGCTGATGTAGACGATGTCACTATAGACGAACTTAAATGTACGCAAAACATAGAAATTCTGCCAGGACCAAAGAAATTGTGCTGATATAGACGAAATGCCGATGTAGCCGAAGCCGATATAGGCGAATTCTACTGTACTAATTTCTGCTTAGAGAAGGCGGAGCAAGTTAAGAATTCGCCCTCGCTGTTTAAAACTCTTTTTTCTAATTTTGGAATTCTCTCATTTTCAACTCGCTTCTCTCTCTCTCTCTCGTTTTTCTCATTCTTTCTCCCTCTGTTTCTCTGTTGCTCTTTGCAAGAAGTGAAATTGTAGAGCTTGGCAAATGCTTTACCAGATAAAAATAACCGCGGTTGGGCGAACATTTCGCGTTGAAAACGAGACAAATCGCGTTGAAGAGCGAAGCGAGTTGAAAACGAGAGAATTCAAAAATTAGAAAAAAGAGTTTTGAACAGCGAGGGCGAATTCTTAACTTGCTCCCTTATATTTTACTTTGCACTTTGACTCAAAAACCATTGGTTGTTTGGTGCTTCTTGGCCTGCTGCACTTAGTTGTTTCTACGGTTTTGATTTTGGATTCATGGCAAACAAATAAATTCAATTCAATTCAATTAGGCATCAACAGTTTTTGAAATAAAAAACTTTGGGATCTCCCGTACTATCGGCCGTCATCTTCATTTTTTAAACTTTTTCTTCCCTCGTTTAAAAACCTTCTCTCGTTTTCGCTACTCTCACTCACTTTCCTCCTTTCTTTCTCTTTTTTAATAAATAGCGAGTTATACCTTTAAACCCATACGGGCAAGCTAAGCTTTGCGAAATAAAATACTTCAAACATTTTTTTATATTTTTTACCACTATATTTTAAATTAATGAAAATAAATAACTTGATTTTAAACCAAACTATTTACTTTAAATGCTGTTTTAGTTTTGATTTGCACGACGGCTTACAGTAAATGAGATGATAATCGGTCATACGACCTAGCTAAGCTTTGCGAAATAAATCACTTCAAACATCTATTTTATATTTTTTACCACTATATTTTAAATTAGTGAACATAAATAACTTGATTTTAAACCAAACTATTTACTTTAAATGCTGTTATAGTTTTGATTTGTACGACGGCTTACAGTAAATGAGATGATAATCGGTCATACGACCAAGCTAAGCTTTGTTAATAAAAATACTTAAAATATCTTTTTTATATTTTTTACCACTATATTTTAAATTAGTATAAATAAACAACTTGATTTTAAACCAAACTATTTACTTTAAATGCTGTTTTAGTTTTGATTTGTACGACGGCTTACAGTAAATGAGATGATAATCGGTCATACGACCAAGCTAAGCTTTGTTAATAAAAATACTTCAAACATCTATTTTATATTTTTTACCACTATATTTTAAATTAGTATAGATAAACAACTTGATTTTAAACCAAACTATTTACTTTAAATGCTGTTATAGTTTTGATTTGTACGACGGCTTACAATAAATGAGATGATAATCGGTCATACGACCAAGCTAAGCTTTGCGAAATAAAATACTTAAAATATCTATTTTATATTTTTTACCACTATATTTTAAATTAGTAAACATAAACAACTTGATTTTAAATTAAACTAATTACTTTAAATGCTGTTATAGTTTTGATTTGTACGACGGCTTACAGTAAATGAGATGATAATCGGTCATACGACCAAGCTAAGCTTTGCGAAATAAATCACTTCAAACATCTATTTTATATTTTTTACCACTATATTTTAAATTAGTAAACATAAATAACTTGATTTTAAATTAAACTATTCACTTTAAATGATGTTATAGTTTTGATTTGTGCGACGGCTTACAGTAAATGAGATGATAATCGCTCATACGACCAAGCTAAGCTTTGTTAATAAAAATACTTAAAACATCTATTTTATATTTTTTACCACTATATTTTAAATTAGTAAACAAGGACAACGTGTTTTTAAACCAAACTATTCACTTTAAATGCTGTTACAGTTTTGATTTGTGCGACGGCTTACAGTAAATGAGATGATAATCGGTCATACGACCAAGCTAAGCTTTGCGAAATAAATCACTTCAAACATCTATTTTATATTTTTTACCACTATATTTTAAATTATTGAACATAAATAACTTGATTTTAAACCAAACTATTTACTTTAAATGCTGTTTTAGTTTTGATTTGTACGACGGCTTACAGTAAATGAGATGATAATCGGTCATACGACCTAGCGAAGTTTTGCGAAATAAAATACTTAAAATATCTTTTTTATATTTTTTATCACTATATTTTAAATTAGTAAACATAAACAACTTGATTTTAAACCAAACTATTTACTTTAAATGCTGTTTTAGTTTTGATTTGTACGACGGCTTACAGTAAATGAGATGATAATCGGTCATACGACCAAGCTAAGCTTTGCGAAATAAATCACTTAAAACATCTATTTTATATTTTTTACCACTATATTTTAAATTAGTGAACATAAATAACTTGATTTTAAACCAAACTATTTACTTTAAATGCTGTTTTAGTTTTGATTTGTACGACGGCTTACAGTAAATGAGATGATAATCGGTCATACGACCTAGCTAAGCTTTGCGAAATAAATCACTTCAAACATCTATTTTATATTTTTTACCACTATATTTTAAATTAGTGAACATAAATAACTTGATTTTAAACCAAACTATTTACTTTAAATGCTGTTTTAGTTTTGATTTGTACGACGGCTTACAGTAAATGAGATGATAATCGGTCATACGACCAAGCTAAGCTTTGTTAATAAAAATACTTAAAACATCTATTTTATATTTTTTATCACTATATTTTAAATTAGTATAGATAAACAACTTGATTTTAAACCAAACTATTTACTTTAAATGCTGTTTTAGTTTTGATTTGTACGACGGCTTACAATAAATGAGATGATAATCGGTCATATGACCAAGCTAAGCTTTGCGAAATAAAATACTTAAAATATCTATTTTATATTTTTTACCACTATATTTTAAATTAGTAAACATAAACAACTTGATTTTAAATTAAACTAATTACTTTAAATGCTGTTATAGTTTTGATTTGTACGACGGCTTACAGTAAATGAGATGATAATCGGTCATACGACTAAGCTAAGCTTTGCGAAATAAATCACTTCAAACATCTATTTTATATTTTTTACCACTATATTTTAAATTAGTAAACATAAATAACTTGATTTTAAATTAAACTATTCACTTTAAATGATGTTATAGTTTTGATTTGTGCGACGGCTTACAGTAAATGAGATGATAATCGCTCATACGACCAAGCTAAGCTTTGTTAATAAAAATACTTAAAACATCTATTTTATATTTTTTACCACTATATTTTAAATTAGTAAACAAGGACAACGTGTTTTTAAACCAAACTATTCACTTTAAATGCTGTTACAGTTTTGATTTGTGCGACGGCTTACAGTAAATGAGATGATGATCGGTCATACGACCAAGCTAAGCTTTGCGAAATAAATCACTTCAAACATCTATTTTATATTTTTTACCACTATATTTTAAATTAGTGAACATAAATAACTTGATTTTAAATCAAACTATTTACTTTAAATGCTGTTTTAGTTTTGATTTGTACGACGGCTTACAGTAAATGAGATGATAATCGGTCATACGACCTAGCGAAGTTTTGCGAAATAAAATACTTAAAATATCTTTTTTATATTTTTTATCACTATATTTTAAATTAGTAAACATAAACAACTTGATTTTAAACCAAACTATTTACTTTAAATGCTGTTTTAGTTTTGATTTGTACGACGGCTTACAGTAAATGAGATGATAATCGGTCATACGACCAAGCTAAGCTTTGCGAAATAAATCACTTAAAACATCTATTTTATATTTTTTACCACTATATTTTAAATTAGTGAACATAAATAACTTGATTTTAAACCAAACTATTTACTTTAAATGCTGTTTTAGTTTTGATTTGTACGACGGCTTACAGTAAATGAGATGATAATCGGTCATACGACCTAGCTAAGCTTTGCGAAATAAATCACTTCAAACATCTATTTTATATTTTTTACCACTATATTTAAATTAGTGAACATAAATAACTTGATTTTAAACCAAACTATTTACTTTAAATGCTGTTTTAGTTTTGATTTGTACGACGGCTTACAATAAATGAGATGATAATCGGTCATACGACCAAGCTAAGCTTTGCGAAATAAATCACTTCAAACATCTATTTTATATTTTTTACCACTATATTTTAAATTAGTGAAAATAAATAACTTTTATTTTAAACCAAACTATTTACTTTAAATGCTGTTTTAGTTTTGATTTGTACGACGGCTTACAATAAATGAGATGATAATCGGTCATACGACCAAGCTAAGCTTTGCGAAATAAAATACTTCAAACATTTTTTTATATTTTTTATCACTATATTTTAAATTAATAAGCATAAATAACTTGATTTTAAATTAAACTATTTACTTTAAATGCTGTTATAGTTTTGATTTGTACGACGGCTTACAATAAATGAGATGATAATCGGTCATATGATCAAGCTAAGCGTTGCAAAATAAAATACTTCAAACATCTATTTTATATTTTTTACCACTATATTTTAAATTAGTGAACATAAATAACTTGATTTTAAACCAAACTATTTACTTTAAATGCTGTTTTAGTTTTGATTTGTGCGACGGCTTACAGTAAATGAGATGATAATAATCGGTCATACGACCAAGCTAAGCTTTGTTAATAAAAATACTTAAAACATCTATTTTATATTTTTTACCACTATATTTTAAATTAGTATAGATAAACAACTTGATTTTAAACCAAACTATTTACTTTAAATGCTGTTTTAGTTTTGATTTGTACGACGGCTTACAGTAAATGAAATGATAATCGGTCATATGACCAAGCTAAGCTTTGCGAAATAAAATACTTAAAACATCTATTTTATATTTTTTACCACTATATTTTAAATTATTGAACATAAATAACTTGATTTTAAACCAAACTATTTACTTTAAATGCTGTTATAGTTTTGATTTGTACGACGGCTTACAGTAAATGAGATGATAATCGGTCATACGACCAAGCTAAGCTTTGTTAATAAAATACTTAAAACATCTATATTATATTTTTTACCACTATATTTTAAATTAGTGAAAATGAATAACTTGATTTTAAACCAAACTATTTACTTTAAATGCTGTTTTAGTTTTGATTTGAGCGACGGCTTACAGTAAATGAGATGATAATAATCGGTCATACGACCAAGCTAAGTTTTGCGAAATAAAATACTTAAAACATCTATTTTATATTTTTTACCACTGTATTTTAAATTAGTGAACATAAATAACTTGATTTTAAACCAAACTATTTACTTTAAATGCTGTTTTAGTTTTGATTTGTACGACGGCTTACAATAAATGAGATGATAATCGGTCATACGACCAAGCTAAGCTTTTCCAAATAAAATACTTCAAACATCTATTTTATATTTTTTACCACTATATTTTAAATTAGTATAGATCAGGCCTGCACAACTCAAAAATTGCTCGGGCCACATTGACTACAGAAAATTTGCCGAGGGCCGCATGAATATTATCTCTGCATTAAATTACTAGTTATAACGCAATTAGGCATACCAAAAATTTATTAGAAACTTATGCACACTTTAATCACAGACACTAATGCGAAACATTACACCGCTTTCCGGCAACAAGTTCGTCATAATCTGGATGCATATGAGAAGTGGATATTTTTAGGATGTCCTCCAGACTTTCATTAAACAAAGAAGAGCGCTGCTTATTCTTGTTCATGTTCATAAGCGAAAAAGTTTGCTCACATATATAAGTGCTGCCGAAAATACTCAGCGTTTTCTTTGCAAGTCCGATAAGATTTTTATATCTATCACTATTCAGACTTCTGTAGAAGTTCAGCAGGCTGCTTTCTCTGTGTTTAATCTTGTACACTGACGAGGTTTGTAAGTCGATTACCTCCATCTGCAGTTGTATGGGCACTTCTTCTGGATTCATAGAAAATGGGTCTTCAACCAGTTTAAATAGGAGGTTATCTTCCTGAGAGAAAGTGAGTCGTCGGTCAAACTCTTGAAACAGTATCTCAATTTGCTGTGCGTATTTTTCTCCTTGCTCAACATATTGGGATTGGGGAATATATTGTGCACATGTAGGGAAGTGACTCATTTTACCTTTTAGGAGCTGACTTTTGAAAAGATGTAGTTTCATTTTGAAAGCTTTCACTGCTCCTACCAACTGAAATATTATTAGTTCTTTTCCCTGAAGCTGCATGTTGAGATCGTTCAGATGAGCAGTAATATCACAAAGGAAGAATAAATCGTGATTCCAGGGTTCACTTTCAAGCTCTTCGAATTTTTTTGAATCATTTTTAAGGAACTGTGAAATTTCTTCTTTCAAAGCAACAAAACGTTGTAGCACTCTTCCTCGGCTCAACCATCTTACTTCTGTATGGTATACTAGGTCTTCATATTTGGCATCCACCTCTTCCAGAAATGCTCGAAAGGTTCTATGTTTCAGAGCGCGAGCGCGAAGGTAGTTTACAATTGAAACTACCACAGACATTACGTGTTCAAATTTTAAAACCTTACCACACAAGGCCTGCTGGTGTATAATGCAGTGGTGTGTGATTATGCGCCTTCCAATGAATTCCTGAATGAGAGAAACTGCTCCAGTATGTTTTCCACACATAGCTGGAGCACCGTCGGTACAAATGGCCACTAAGTTAGTAAAGCTGTATGCCAACTTGTTGTTTACACAGTTAATTAATTCAGTACAGATGTCTTTCCCGGTAGTACGGCCCTTCATTGATTGCATGCCAGCAAGTTCTTCAGTAATATTAAAGTTCTTGTCAACGCCTCGAATATATATGAGAAGCTGAGCTGTATCGCGACAATCTGTACTTTCATCCATAGCCAATGAATAAAAGCAAAATTCTTTTACTTTCTGCTTTAACTGATTCATTAAGTTGGCAGCTATGTCACTTACCCTCCTTTGTACGGTCATGCGTGAGAGACTGATGTTTTGAAACATTCGCAGCTTTTCTGGACAAAGCTCAGATACAGCAAGCAACATACACTTTTTCACAAACTCCCCTTCTGTAAAACACTTACCAGAAACAGCAATTTTCCTTGAAATCTTGAAGCTTAAATCCGTACCTTTTGCACTTTCGCTGCCGAGTACTTTGAAAAATTGCTGTTCCTTGCCAAGACTTTTCATGAGACTTGCTGCTTTAAGGCTCTTTTCATTTTGATCTAATTTAGCAATAGCAGGATGCTGTGTTTCCAAATGTCGTCTCAAATTATATTCTTTGGGAACTGATATCCTTTCTCGGCACACCAGGCAGATTATTTTGTCTTTATAGGTTACAAACAAGTACTTGTTCGTCCACTCAGAGTTAAACGCTCTGTGCTCGCTGTCTATTTTCCTTTTCTTTCCTTCAGACATGGTTAAGTACGGTACTAAAAAACAAAATTTAACTGCAGGCTACAACTAAAAACACAACACAGGCTACTACCAAGCAATAAACAACACTAAAGCTATAACTGTAAAAAGAAGCAAATGCGCATGTTGAACTTCTGTATGATTAGCTCTCTTTAGTTTGTACACGTATCTGATAGTTCTTTCTTTGCCTGCGCAATCGCCTAGTAAAAAATTTCAAAATTTTCTGTTCTTAATGCTCTTTTCTGAATCATCGAGGTTAAGATCGTTAGCTATAAACCTACAACAAATTCTAACAAACGTAGGATTATGCGCTATAGCACCAATATCTGTTAAGTAACAATTGAAGGAAAAGATTTATTCAAAGTGCTTTCTATTACACACAGCACACGGAATACAGAGGGCAGACATACTTCGTTTGTTGATCGACTTTGAAATGCTTTTGCGGGCCGCACAAAATGCATTCGCGGGCCGTATGTTGTGCAGGCCTGGTATAGATAAACAACTTGATTTCAAACCAAACTATTTACTTTAAATGTTGTTATAGTTTTGATTTGTCCGACGGTTTAAAGTACAAGAGATAGAAAAGAATGACCAGGTATCTATTTAAGATGGACTAACGTAGAATCGGATAAAGAATTGGACCAACAAGTCACCTCAACGTGGGGTTCAGTCGCCTTGCCCGCACTGGGAAGGGCCAAAATGGCTAGTCGATTTTCGCTTTCATCCTCGGGCAATTTTAACTGCCATCATTTATCTGGGACTCTCTCACAGCCCGAAGAACCAATTAGGCAAAGATTTGTTTGATTGGCACCTCTTCTCTAATGTATTACAACTCAACAACCCTAAACATTCCACATTACCACATCGCGCCACTGGAAACTGCTATTCTCCTGATCTCTCTCTTGTTCCTGCCTCCATAGCCTCTAAATCTACATGGCAGGTCCTTCCAGACCTTGGCTACAATCACCTTCCTATTTCTATTACTATTTCTACCCCCCTATAACTAATTCAACCTCTCGCTCTTGTTCATTTAACTTCTTGCACTTCCAAACTCTTCGAAAGAACGGTTCTCGGACAACTTACCTATTTTTTAGAGCAAAACAATATCCTCTCATCCGTGCAAGCTGACCTGAAAGATCGACTGTAGATCAAGTTATCCTTCTCTCACAGTCCATTGCAGATTCTTTTCACCAATCTAAACCAGGCGCACGTACTGTCCTCTCCACTGTGGATTCTATGGATTTTGCAAAAGATTTTGACTCAGTTTGGCATTCTGTATTCCTCTCTAAACTCCTCTACTTTGGTCTTCCGCTTTGCTTTGACGAATGGATACAATCTTATCTCCCAGATCGTTGTTTGAAAGTGGGAATCTATAATTTTCACAGTTGTCCTTCTGTCTTTATGGAAGTGTCCACCAAGATTCAGTTCTTGGACGAGTACTTTTCTCTCTTTTTATTAATGATCTCCTTCTCTCTTCGTTCATCCGTTAAAGTCTCCCTCTACGCCAACAATCTCGTTATTTGGACCTCTTCCCCAAACGTTGAGTGTGCAACCGCTGCTGTCCAGATTGCCCTAAACAACAGACTGGTGGAATGGTCCTCTAAATTGTGTCTATCTCTTGTCCTCTCAAATGTGAGTCATGTTTTTTTAGTCTAGATTCCTATCAATTCCATCTTAAAATCTTTTTGTCAATTTTCAACACCCCACTTAATTTTCAGCCAAATCTGACTTTTCTCTGTGTAATCTTTGACCAAACCCTTTCTTTTAAACATCATGTTCTATCTTTACGGAAGAAGTTTCGCAGTCAATTCCATGCCTTCCGCTCTATCGCCTCTGCTTCCACGGCCATTCTAAAGAATCTCCCTGTACATTATCCTTTTTTTTTTTCTTCATTTTCTTTTGGCCTTTTCGTTTAATCAGGGGTTGCCACAGCGTGTGATATTTCTCCACATCGTCCTATTTTCAATGTCCTTCTCCCTTGCACCACCTCCCCCATATCCTCCTTCTCTTCGGCCTCTCTCTTTTCCTCTTTCCCGGTAGCAATTTTCAATTTTTTACCCATGGAATTGTGATCTACATATTTTCAATCTAACAAAAATTCAAATTTTTTTCTGTGCTAAAAAAATTCTCACTCAGCTCTTTACAGTTCAACCAATTTATTTTTTGCTACATTTGCAAATCAAGCATATTTATTTTTCGGTACATTTGCAAACGCAATATAAGAAACAGATTGGCTTGTTTATCATCTTAAAAAGTCTCTAAAAAAAAGCTTTGCCATGACAACTAACATAAAGTGATCCTTGATCGTTCCAAGAGCTGAGTGATAAAATTTTTATGAGCAGAGAAAAAAATTTTTGATTTTTGATCAATTGAAAATATGTAAATTACGATTCCATCGGTACAAAATTAAAAATTGCTTCCCGGTGACTCCATTTTTATCACCCTTCTTCCTACATACTCCTGGTCTCTCCTCATAACATGTCCGTACCACCTCATCCTGCCCTCTCTTATCTTCATTCCTAACCTTGATTTATATCTGTATCTGTATCCTTGATTTATTAATTTCTAATCTTATCTAAATCTTATCTTAATCTTACGCACAGATGTTCGGACTTTGACGTACTTACTTTCATCTCTTTTCTTTCCAACGCGTACCTCCACATTCTAGTCTCCGCTTCACTTCTTCCCTGGTCTCTTCGCAAATTACAATATCATCAGCAAACAGCATTGTTCATGGTGGTTCTCTCCTCACTTCATCCGTTAGCCTGTCCATAACCACAGCAAACAGAAACGAGTTTAACGCTGATCCCTGATACAGTCCGACCTTGACCTTGAAACTTTCTGTAGTTCCTACTGCACACCTTACCACTGTTTTGCTTCCCTCGTACATATTCTGAACAAGTCGCACATACTTTTCCACCATTCCTGATTTTTTCCTACAGTACCACAACTCTTCTCTCGGAACACTGTCGTAAGCTTTCTCTAAGTTCACGAATACACAATATAGCTCCCATCAACATTGTTGAGGCTAACATGGCATCGGTAGTTCCCTTTCCTGGCATGAATCCATGTTGCTGTTTACTGTGCTCTACTTTATCCCTTAGTTTGGCTTTAATAATTCTTTCCCATGGTATGGCTCATCAACTTTATTCCTCTGTAGCTTCCACAGCACTGTGCGTCCCCTTTGTTTTTATAGATTGGGATAAGCACACTCCTTGTCCATTCTTCTGGCATCTGTTCACCCACTAATAGTTTGTTGAAAAGTCTGGTCAAAAACTCTATTCCCATCTCTGCTATGCACTTCCAAACTTCTACTGGCAACTCATCTGGTCCAACCACTTTACCTTTTTTCATCCTTCTCGGTGTATTCTTCACTTCTTCTCTACTGACGCAATTTACTTCTTCGTTAACCACTTCTGCTTCCTCTGTCCTAGGCTCTCTATCATTTTCCTCGTTTATCATTTTCTCAAAGTACTCCTTCCATCTCTTTAACACTGCCTCCGAACTTATCATCACATATCGTATACATCCTTCATAACCCTCACGTGCTATACGTCTTTCCCCGCTTGCTTTAGTCTTATTTTCTTTGCACATCTGTTTACTTTTTTCATCTCTTATTTTATCCCATGCTTTCTTCACCTCTTTCTTTTTTTTATGCTCTCCTGAACTTCCTTATTCTACCACCATGTCTCCCTATCTCCTTTTCGTTTCCCAAATGTCACCCCCAGCACAGTTTCGGCTGTTTTTCATAACATGTTTGCTGTTTTGTCTCACTCATTAGGTAATCCATTCTCGCCTCCCAAAATCCTGGTCACCTCCTGTTTAAACGCTTCTTCACAGCTTGTCTTCTTCAGTTTCCACCATCTTATTTTTGGCTGTACTTTCTCTGCTTTTTTCTTTTTTACCATGAGAGCCATTTGGCATATCAAAATACGGTGCTGCTTTGCGACGAACTTATTCACTATTACCTTACAATCGCACATTTCCTTCAGGTCCCTCCTTCTGCACATCACATAATCTACTTGGGTATCTTTTCCGCCACTTTTATACGTCACCCTGTGTTTGTCTTTTTTCTTGAAATAAATGTTGACAACCGCCAAATCCATTCTCTTCGCAAAATCCACAACCATCGATCCTTCCTTATTTTTCGTTCCAGCAGAATACCTCCCCATTATTTCCTCAGCCCCTATCTTTTCTTTGCCCACATGTCCATTTAGGTCCGCACCTAGAACTATTATCTCCTGTTTCGATATACTTTCTATCAACACATCCAGATCTTGAGAAAAATCATTTTTCTCCTCCATGCTGTTGCCAACGTGTGGAGCATACGCGCTTACTACGTTAGTATCGACCATTTTACCTCCAGTTTTATGGACATTAGTCTGTCTGACACCCTCTTTACCTCCAAGACACTTTCAACCAGCTCCTCCCTCACCACTATCCCTATCTCATTTTTTCTTCCATCAGCTCCAGTGTAGAATAATTTGCAGCCACCTTCAATATTCCTCGCTTTACTCCTTTCCACTTTGAAAAAGCTTTACGCCGGATGCCCTTCCTGCCGCAACCCTACCCATTTTTCCGGGCTTGGTCCGGCATCAAAAACACTGGAATGTGCCTCCGAGGGCAGATGTTCACTATATAAAGCCTTTATTCGCCCCTTCTTACCTATGCTTCCCCAGGTTGGTCGATTATTTGTCAACATAACTTCTCAACATAACTCAACAAATTATAGGAGTAGACTAATTTTGACTATAGGCTATATTCCATTATTTGAATCAAATCGTTCATTAAGAATTGTTTGGTTTTATGTCAACTTTTTACGATTTTGAAAAAACAACGTTGAAAATTTTGCTCGTTACTTTGTTTTAGGAAATAGAACGTAATGGTTAGAATTATATAATTGCTTAGACTGCTCTTTTTGTTTGAACTTTTGCTGATCAGAAATATTTTTTTGTATAAAATAGGCGGCCATGATTATTTCAGTTGAATTTAAAATAACAGTAAGTTTTTTTACAAAATGTTTTTTTCAGTGTTGGGATACCTACACCGCACTATCAATAATCCACAATGTTTTCTAAACCCACAAGAAATTCACATTAATCGTATAGAATACTTTGGGGCACGATGCAAACATGGTAAAAAATATGACAAAGATGTGTGAAGCCTTATTTTTTATAGCTTGTCTTGGTCGTATGTCCGATTAATATCTTTTTTACTCTAAGCCGTCGCACATCGATTACTATCTCTTTTACTCAAAGCCGTCCCACAAATCAAAAAAAAGTAGCATTTAAAATAAATAGTTTGGATGGAAATCAAGTTGTTAATGTGAACGATTTGAAAATAAAGTGATAGGAAATATAAAAAAGATATTTAAAGCATTTTTGTTATAAAGCTTAACTTGATCGTTTGATCAATTAATAGCTCGTTTACTCTAAGCCGTCGCACAAGTATGAGCGATTAATATATTTTTTACTCTGAGCCGTCGCATAAATCAAAACTAAAACACCATTTGAAGTGAATATTATGATTTAAAATCAAGTTGCTCGTGTTTACTAATTTAAAATAAAAATAGAAAAAAATATAAAAATGTTGTTTCATGTATTTTTATTAACAAAGCTTAGCTTGGTTGTATGACCAATTAACACCTTTTTTACTCTAAGTCGTCGCACAAACCAAAACCAAAATACCATTTGAAGTAAATATTTTGAAAAAAAAAATCAAATTGTCCATGTTTACAATCTGAAAATAAAGTGATAAGAACTATAAACAAATCTTTGAAGTATTTTTATTACAAAGTTTACCTTGGTCGTACGCAGGGCTTGGAAAAAATTGATTGGAACCTTTTCAATCAATTATATTATTATCAATCAATTAATTTTAATTGGTAAGTAAACCAATCAATTATTTCAATAATTTGCAATTAATTGCAATTTGTTAGCTAAAATAATTACATTGTTTGTTTGAGATACACGTAATTCGAAAGCTGTACATAAGTATCATTATATATACAATTATTAAATAATAAATTTGACTATGATTGTTGTTCTTGGGTTTTACAATAATCTACTGTAGATGCTGATTTTTTATGTGATTCATTAAATTTGTCTATCCGATACCTTTTTTCTGTGTCAACTTCTTACCACACTTGCATACCAAGCTACCTTCAAAATCTACAACTTGGCTAAAATATTTTCGAGAAATTTGCCCATTTTCAGATTGTAACGGCATATTATTATGCGGTAAATATTTAAAAAATCTTAAATCTTATATCACAGCACTATATATAGCCAATATTTTATATGATTGCAATTAATTGCAATTAATTGCCTGTGAAACAATCAATTATTTAATAAATAAATTTTCGCAATCAATTAATTGATCCAATTAAACTGCAATTAATTTTTCATCAATTAATTTTTTCCAAGCCCTGGTCGTACAACCGATTAATATCTTTTTGCTGTAAGCCGTCGTACAAATCAAAACTATAACAGCATTTAAAGTAAATAGTTTGGTTTAAAAACACGTTGTCCTTGTTTACTAATTTAAAATATAGTGGTAAAAAATATAAAAAAGATATTTTAAGTATTTTATTTCGCAAAGCTTAGCTTGGTCATATGACCGATTATTATCTCATTTATTGTAAGCCGTCGTACAAATCAAAACTATAACAGCATTTAAAGTAAATAGTTTAATTTAAAATCAAGTTGTTTATCTATACTAATTTAAAATATAGTGATAAAAAATATAAAAAAGATGTTTGAAGTATTTTTATTAACAAAGCTTAGCTTGGTCGTATGACCGATTATCATCTCATTTACTGTAAGCCGTCGTACAAATCAAAACTATAACAGCATTTAAAGTAAATAGTTTGGTTTAAAATCAAGTTATTTATGTTCACTAATTTAAAATATAGTGGTAAAAAATATAAAATAAATATTTTAAGTAGGCTATTTTATTTCGCAAAGCTTAGCTAGGTCATATGACCGATTATCATCTCATTTATTGTAAGCCGTCGTACAAATCAAAACTATAACAGCATTTAAAGTAAATAGTTTGGTTTAAAATCAAGTTGTTTAAGTTTACTAATTTAAAATATAGTGGTAAAAATTATAAAATAGATGTTTTAAGTATTTTATTTTGCAAAGCTTAGCTTGGTCGTATGACCGATTATCATTTCATTTACTGTAAACCGTCGCTCAAATCAAAACTAAAACAGCATTTAAAGTAAATAGTTTGGTTTAAAAACACGTTGTCCTTGTTCACTAATTTAAAATATAGTGGTAAAAAATATAAAATAGATGTTTGAAGTATTTTTATTAACAAAGCTTAGCTTGGTCGTATGACCGATTATCATCTCATTTATTGTAAGCCGTCGTACAAATCAAAACTATAACAACATTTAAAGTAAATAGTTTGGTTTAAAATCAAGTTGATTATGTTTACTAATTTAAAATATAGTGATAAAAAATATAAAATAAATGTTTTAAGCATTTTATTTCGCAAAGCTTAGCTTGGTCGTATGAGCGATTATCATCTCATTTACTGTAAGCCGTCGTACAAATCAAAACTAAAACAGCATTTAAAGTAAATAGTTTGGTTTAAAATCAAGTTATTTATGTTCACTAATTTAAAATATAGTGGTAAAAAATATAAAATAGATGTTTGAAGTATTTTATTTTGCAAAGCTTAGCTTGCCCGTATGGGTTTAAAGGTGTAACTCGCTATTTATTAAAAAAGAGAAAGAAAAGAGAAAAGTGAGTGAGAGTAGAGAAAACGAGAGAAGAAAAAGTTTTAAAAATGAAGATGACGGCCGATAGTACGGGAGATCCAAACTTTGCTGATGATCATCAATTGTATCTTTCTTTTTGTCCCACTTTCCAATATTGTATATTACATGTAGTTGAAAAAATAAAAGTTTTTTTTTGTTTAATAGAAGAGTGGATGAGTTGTTTCTTTCTTAAATTAAATGCTGCAAAAAGTCAATTGTTTTTTACACTGATAACTTAAAAAGAATATTTCTTTGAATGGTACCTTTATCAATAGTTCTTGTGTAAACTTTTGCAATACTGTAAGAAATTTAGGTGTACTTCTTGACCAAAAGCTTATGTTTGAACCTCAAATTAATAAATGTTTATCATCTATTTATTGTACAATTAAATTACTTTCTCAAATTAAACACTTTCTCACCAAAAGTGAACTATCAATATTAGTGTCTTCCTTAATTTTATCAAAAATAGATTATTGTAATTCATTATAATGCAAATTATGGACTTCTTCAAAAATTACAAATTGCTCAAAATAGTACTGCTAGACTAATTTATCACAAACGAAAGTTTGATCATGTATCATCTCTTTTGTATGATTTACACTGGTTACCTATTAAACAAAGGATCATATACAAAATTTGTATTATTGTTTATAAATGTTTGCATAATTCTGCACCTGCTGACATATCTTCACTTTTACACTTTGCCTCAAATAAATGTACCATACTTAAAGTAACTTTTAATCAAAGAAAAGTCAGTGATGGTGCTTTTTCTATTGATGCTCCAAAACTGTGGAACTCTTTATTTGATTGACTGAGACAACTACATGATTTGAATCTCTTTTACTATCGGCCGTCACCTTCATTTTTAAAACTTTTTTCTTCTCTCGTTTCTAAAACGCTCTCTCGTTTTCGCTACTCTCACTCACTTTTCTCTTTTCTTTCTCTTTTAACTAAAAGGATAATCGGTCATAAAACCAAGCCAAACTTTGTAATAAACACACTTTAAACATTTTGTTTATATTTTTTATCACATTATTTTAAATTACTAAACATGGACAACGTGATTTTAACCAAAATATTCAATTTAAATGCAGTTTTCGTTTTGATTTGTGCGACGGCTTACAGTAAAACAGATGATAATCTGTGGTCTGGGCAAGCTAAGCTTTGTTAAATAAAATATTTCAAACGTCTTTTTTATGTTTTTATCACATTATTTTAAATTAGTAAACATGGACAACGTGATTTTAAACCAAAATATTCAATTTAAATGCAGTTTTCGTTTTGATTTGTGCGACGGCTTACAGTGAAACAGATGATAATCGGTGATCTGGGCAAGCTAAGCTTTGTTAAATAAAATACTTCAAACGTCTTTTTTATAGTTTTTAACAATTTATTTTAAAGTAGTAAACATGGACAACGTGATTTTAAACCAAAATATTCAATTTAAATGCAGTTTTCGTTTTGATTTGTACGACAGCTTGCAGTAAAACAGATGATAATCGGTGATCTGGGCAAACTAAGCTTTGTTAAATAAAATATTTCAAACGTCTTTTTTATATTTTTTATCACATTATTTTAAATTAGTAAACATGGACAACGTGATTTTAAACCAAAATATTCAATTTAAATGCAGTTTTCGTTTTGATTTGTGCGACGGCTAACAGTAAAAGATATATACGGTATTTTAACAGTGATGCTTGAGCGACGGCTTGGAGTAAGAGATATTAATGGGTCAAACAACCAAGCCAAACTTTGTAATAGAAACACTCTAAACGTTTTGTTTATATTTTTTATCACATTATTTTAAATTACTAAACATGGACAACGTGATTTTAAACCAAAATATTCAATTTAAATGCAGTTTTCGTTTTGATTTGTGCGACGGCTTACAGTAAAAGAGATATTTAAAAGTGATACTTGAGCGACGGCTTGGAGTAACAGAGATATTAATGGGTCATACAACCAAGCCAAACTTTGTAATAAACACACTTTAAACATTTTGTTTATATTTTTTATCACATTATTTTAAAGTAGTAAACATGGACAACATGATTTTAAACCAAAATATTCAATTTAAATGCAGTTTTCGTTTTGATTTGTGCGACGGCTTACAGTAAAAGAGATATTTCAACAATGATACTTGAGCGACGGTTTGGAGTAAAATAGATATTAATGGGTCATACATCCAAGCCAAACTTTGTAATAAACACACTTTAAACATTTTGTTTATATTTTTTATCACATTATTTTAAAGTAGTAAACATGGACAACGTGATTTTAAATCAAAATATTCAATTTAAATGTAGTTTTAGCTTTGATTTGTGCCAAATGGAGTCACTACATTGCTTTGACAAATAAATTCGCAAAGATTTTGTTGCCGCCTGATTTACTTGATGTGGAGCTTACCACGACTTCTGTAACATCATCAAGAAAGCAGCCAAAAAGACTATCCCACGCGGGTATCAAAACAACTATATACCGTGTTGTGATGCAGAGTGTGAATCCCTCTGTAAAACCTTTCTGCAGTCTCCTCAGGGAGACAACTCAAGTTTGGCTGCTACAGCTCTGCTTGCCAAGCTTGACAGAAAGCGGAGGGATTGATGGTCCGATGCAGTTCGGAGCATTGACTTCTCACACTCTGGTCGAAAAGCGTGGAGTATTTTGAACAACCTTACTGGTAGGTCACCTCGTCACTGTCCCGTTACAGCCAATGCTATTGCATCTCAACTGGTTAGAAACGGGAAATACGAGGCTGTTGATTGCAAGTCATCTCGACTTGTCTATCAAGAAGTGTCTGACCTTTGGAGGGCCACAACACCAGACGCAGTAAATATCTCTTACAATTTTTCACAGAGAGAATTTACTGCTGCCCTCCAACATTTAAAACCAGGTAAAGCTCCGGGACCTGATTCCATCTGCTCAAAGCTTATACTCCATTATGGAGCTGCTTTGAAGTCCTGGTTATGTGACTTCATTTCTTCCTGTTTGCGCCGATTCAAAATTCCCAAGATATGGAGAAGAGCGCTTGTGGTCGCGATCCCAAAACCAGCAAAGCCTTTGGGCGACCCAAAGAGTTATCGACCGATATCACTGCTCTGTGACCCCTACAAGATCCTCGAGAGGCTTATCTAGGCCCGCGTTGAGCCATTAATCGATTGTGCACAATATGCGCAAATTGATAACTTTATATGAAAGAAAGTCATCACTTTATTATTAGATTTGACATTAAAATTTTTAGGTTTTTATGTCAGTTAAATGAAACTTTGGGTAACGGAAAGCGCTGAAAATTTAGCTCTTTACCTGGTCCAGATGTTCTGCTGATTTTTGGAACTTTTTAAATGTACCGCAGGATCGAAAAAGTGGAGGAGGACAGCTCTGAAGTACCACTTTTAGGCAAAACAATTGTCGCTACTACATGTAGTTGTCAAAGGTCTGATGGCTGGATGTTTAAAAAAGGTCGTAAGTGGTCCGTTTAAGAGAGATGGAGGCATCAGTGACTACGCGCAAAGCGTCATTCAAGACCATATATATAAACCCCTACTACGACAACAAATGAGACTCCAATACTCGGCTGTTGAATAACTAAAAATAAGAGAGCTGTATCTGATGTTTTGCAACAAATCAAAACTAAAACTGCATTTAAAGTGACTATTTTGGTTTAAAATCACGTTGTCCATGTTTAGTAATTTAAAATAATGTGATAAAAATTTAAAAAAAGATGTTTGAAGTATTTAGTTAGCAAAGTTTGAAGTATTTTATTTAGCAAAGTTTAGTTTGCCCAGATCACTGATTATCATCTGTTTTACTGAAAGCCGTCGCACAAATCAAAACGAAAACTGCATTTAAATTGAATATTTTGGTTTAAAATCATGTTGTCCATGTTTACTACTTTAAAATAATGTGATAAAAAATATAAACAAAATGTTTAAAGTGTGTTTATTACAAAGTTTGGCTTGGTTGTATGACCCATTAATATCTCTTTTACTCCAAACCGTCGCTCAAGTATCCCTGTTAAAATATCTCTTTTACTGTAAGCTGTCGCACAAATCAAAATTAAAACTGCATTTAAATTGAATATTTTGGTTTAAAATCACGTTGTCCATGTTTAGTAATTTAAAATAATGTGATAAAAAATATAAAAAAGACGTTTGAAGTATTTTATTTAACAAAGCTTAGCTTGCCCAGATCACCGATTATCATCTGTTTTACTGCAAGCCGTCGTACAAATCAAAACGAAAACTGCATTTAAATTGAATATTTTGGTTTAAAATCACGTTGTCCATGTTTACTAATTTAAAATAACGTGATAAAAAATATAAACAAAATGTTTAAAGTGTGTTTATTACAAAGTTTGGCTTGGTTGTATGATCCATTAATATCTCTTTTACTCCAGGCCGTCGCTCAAGTATCACTGTTTAAATATCTCTTTTACTGTTAGCCGTCGCACAAATCAAAATTAAAACTGCATTTAAATTAAATATTTTGGTTTAAAATCACGTTGTCCATGTTTACTAATTTAAAATAATGTGATAAAAAATATAAACAAAATGTTTAAAGTGTTTTTATTACAAAATTTGGCTGGTGTTACGACCGATTATCATTTTGTTAAAAGAGAAAGAAAAGAGAAAAGTGAGTGAGAGTAGCGAAAACGAGAGAGCGTTTTAGAAACGAGAGAAGAAAAAAGTTTTAAAAACTCAAGGTGACGGCCGATAGTAAAAGAGATCCCATGATTTTAGTGTATTTAAATGTGATTTAAAAACATAATTATTCTCTCAGTATTTCTTGTCTCATTGATAATATTGACTGCTGTTTACCAATACTGTTATCCACTTATTGTAATATATGTGATTTATTTGTGCTAATATTGCTTTTCTTATTTTGCATCACATTGTCTTGTTATTATGTATGTCTTGTTATATGCTTGTTCCACAGCTGAGCAAAAGTGTTAACTTTAGTAATCACTGTTGCCATTGTTATCACTTTTATTATTATTATTATTATTAGTTTTTATTTGAAACCAATTCATTTGTTTGACTTCCAAGCAGAAGTTTTGTAATATGGCTTTTTTTAAGAATACAACAATATGACAATAATAGGAATAATAAAAAGTTGTGTTGCCCAGGCACATGATGTTCCAAAGATCAGCTTAAAAAACTTTTATATTTACAGAATTTAATCAAATGACAAAACAAATTAAAGAAAAGTTGCAATGTAGTTTACAGTATTTGCCAGTCCCACACCTTGAAATTAAACAGGTAAAATCAGTTTGTTAAATTATTGACAATTTGTTGCCAGTGCTTTGTTTTTCAGGAATTGTGTGAGCAAGCTTTTCTTGAAGGAGTAAATGTTGAATCTTCAAATATCATATCTAATAGATTTCATGATTATATAGCAGAAGACAAAAAGGAATTTGTTGCAACTGTTGAAGAAGTTAATGGAAGTTCCACTAAAACCTGTGAAAGATACAAGTTTCAAAGTGACTTGAAATTAAAAAAAATTTAGTAATAATTTCAGCAAATTAAAATTGTCAAATATTTGATTCAATTTTTGTGTTTTAATCTGTTTAATTCAATTTTTTAATTCCGGAGCTGCTTTGAAGTCCTGGTTACGTGACTTTCTTTCTTCCTGTTTGCACCGATTCAAAATTCCCAAGATCTGGAGAAGAGCGCTTGTGGTCGCGATCCCAAAACCCAGAAAGCCCGTGGGGGACCCAAAGAGTTATCGACCGATATCTCTGCTCTGTGTCCCCTACAAGATCCTCGAGAGGCTTATCTATGCCCGCGTTGAACCATTAATCGATCTGCTGCTCCCTAAAGAGCAGGCTGGGTTCCGACGCGGGAAGTCAACTGTAGATCAAGTTGTTCTACTAACCCAGAACATCGATGATTCTTTTGAGGCTAAAAAGAAGGCCGGTGCCGTATTTATCGATCTGACAGGTGCTTATGACACTGTCTGGCACCGTGGCCTTACCTGCAAGCTGCTGAGACTACTTCCAGATAGGCACATGGTCAAAATGATCATGGAGCTTGTCCGAAATCAAAGTTTCACCCTTACCACCAGTGACAGCAAGCAAAGCAGGCTACGCCGTCTTAAAAACGACGTTTCTCAGGGATCAGTCTTGGCTCCCCTTCTATTTAACATCTATACATACGATCTTCCTTTCATGATTTCCAGAAAGTTTGCTTATGCTGATGATCTAGCATTGTTGCATTCTTCTGGAAACTGGAAGGACTTGGAGGGGACTTTAAGCCAAGACATGTCCACACTGTCAGCGTATCTCCAGACTTGGAGGTTGAAGCTCAGTCACACTAAGACGGTGACGACAGCCTTTCATTTAAACAACCGAGAGGCCAAACGTGAGTTAAAGGTCTACAACAACGGTGGACTTTTACCGTTCTGTCCAACCCCTACTTACCTTGGGGTAAAACTGGACAGATCACTCACGTTTCGTCACCATTTAGTGGCATTGCGCAAAAAACTATCTTCGCGCGTCACACTGCTGAGGCGACTCGTGGGATCAGGATGGGGTGCTGGTGCTAAAACACTATGCATGGCCACCTTGTCTCTAGTCTACTCAACAGCTGAGTACTGTGTGCCAGTCTGGTGTCGCAGTGCTCACACTCGCCTCATTGACAGTGTCTTGAATGACGCCTTGTGCATGGTTACTGGATGCCTGCGTCCCACTCAAATGGACTACCTACCTGTACTTAGAGGCATCCAGCCAGCTGAGCTTCGCCGAATGGGAGCGACACTCTCCTTGGCTTACCGTGGATCTCTGGACCCCGATCATATCTTGCATGGTCTTTTAAGTGGGTCCTCAGATACTTGCCAAGTGAGACTAAGATCCAGACGCCCGTTTGTGCCAGCTGTGCGGAATCTCTTGGACAACCTTGCCAGACTTGGCATCCGCGCCTCTGAATGGACAAATCTTAAATGGAAAACGGAGTACTGTGAAGGTGCTTCCAGGCTCCGTGCTTTTGTGCCCCAGACCGGTTCCAGGCCTGTTGGGATGGGCTTACCCCGAGCAGCTTGGGTTAAGCTCAACCGCCTGCGGACTGGTGTTGGGCGATTCCATTCATCCATGCACAAATGGGGTCTCGCTCCTTCACCGAATTGCGAGTGTGGCGCCTCTGAGCAAACCGCAGACCATGTACTAACAGCGTGCTCTATACATCAGGTACCACATGGAGCACGAGGTCTGACGGTTTTGGATGACGAAACTCGATGCTGGCTTAATGACATCACTGCCAGCGTCTGATCCAGGCAGTGCAGCAGTCTGGGGTAGTAAAAGGATAAACCCTCAGCCCCAGTCCTGTTTGTGTCTGACCTGGAGTGGATACCTCTTCAAACGACGACGACGATTCAATTTTTTGAAATGCAAAAGCAATTACTGGGTGCAACTACCTAGTCTAGCCATAAATACTGTTATAATTTCAAACTAAAAATGAGGGACAGAAAAATATTACTTTTAGCTGAAACTTATACAATTTATTTATGAAAGAGAAATAAAAATTTTGAGCATGGTTTTATTCAAAATGTCCTCCTCTCTTTTGTATACAATTCTTCAACCTCTCTGGCCATTCATCAATCACTTTACACACGGCATAAATTGTAAAACTGCTCACTATACTAACAAAAGAGCACCTCAATGAGTTGAAATTTCTGTGTTGCTTAGAGTATGGCATGCCCTTCAATACTGACCAACGTTTGTAATCCAAAGGGTTCAAGTCTAGGCTCCCAAATAGCCAATTGTCAGTCTTTATGAAGTCAGGAACATTCTGGGATCACCACTCCTAAGTGACTTTTGCTTTGTATGTTGGAGCATAATCTTGTTGGAAGCTCCATTCTAATCCACTACACGATGAATTGGTCAAGCTCTTAACCTTAGCACTTCATTGCTGACATGATGTTAAGGTTAAGTGCTTGACCAATTCATTGTGTAGTGCAGGGGTGGGCAAACTTTTTAGCTTGCAGGGCACATTTGGATGTTGAATTTGTTTGCAGGCTGCACTATAGTGATCTCTAAAAAAAGTTTTTAATTTGATTTTGACTTGGATTTTTAAATTTTTGAGCTCAAAATGAAACAATCTCTTAAAAATAAAGATTTTTACTTTGATTCTGCATCCGATTTCTGAGTTTTGAAGTCCAAAATGAAGTGACCTCTAAGAAAAAGGTCTTCACTTTGATTCTGCCTCGGATTTCTTGGTTTTCTAAAAATCAGTGATCACTAAAAGCAACGACCAAAAATTTGGTTGAAGACAAAAATTGATAACTTTTTTAAAGTATTTGTTTAAAGCCTTTGCAGGCCACACAAAAGGTTGTTGCGGGCCGCATGCAATCTGCAGGCTATAGTTTGCCCACCCCTGATATAGTAGATTAGAATGGAGCTTCCAACAAGATTACGCTCCAACATGTCACTTAGGAGTGGTGATCCCAGAATGTTCCTGACTTTATAAAGACTGACAATTGGCTGTCTGGAAGCCTAGACTTGAACCCTTTGGATTACAAACATTGGTCAGTGTTGGAAGGCATGTCATACTCTAAGCAACACAGAAATTTCAACTCATTGAGGCACTCCCTTGTTATGACAGTGAGCAGTTTTACAATTTATGTTGTGTGTAAAGCGATTGATGAATGGCCACAGAGGTTGAAGGATTGTATACAAAAGAGAGGAGGCCATTTTGAATAAGACTATGCTCAAAATTTTTATTTCTCAAAAATGAATTGTTTAAGTGTCAGTTTAAAAAGATATTTTTTTGACGTAATTTTTAGTTTAAAGTTATAACATTATTTATGGCTAGACCAGGTAAAGGTTATATTATAAATGTTTTATTTATAGATTTTGTCATATTTCTTAAGTAATTCTAAAATTTTACAGTTTTGCCAGTAGTACTTGCAAGATAATGAGGGTGTTACACTTTGCAACCATCAAGAGATTTTTTAATTTATGATAAAAATTATCAAGATATTCTCATTTGGGTGAAAGTTTTTGTTTTTTTAATTATATGTTAAAAAATTTAAAACTGTTTGTTGAGATTGCCAAGCAGAAGAAAGTTTTGTAATATGGCTTTTTTAAGAATACAACAATGTGATGATAGTAGAAATAGTTTCTTATAAAAGGCTGTGTTGCCCAGACACAATGTTCCAAAGATCAGCATAGCAATCTTCTGCATTTACAGATTTTAATCAAATGACAAAACAAGTTGAAGAAAAATTGCAACCTAGTTCACAATATTTGCCTGTCCCACATCTTGAAATTAAACAGGTAAAATCAGTTTGTTAAATTATTGACAATTTGTTGCCAGTGCTTTGTTTTTCAGGAATTGTGTGAGCAAATTTTTCCGGAAGGAGTAAGTGTTGAATCTTCAAATATTACTTTTAATGGTTTTGTTGATTATAAACAAGAGGAGAATGAAACTTTGATTGAAACTGCAAAAAAAGATGACAAAAGTTCAATGGAAAGCTATAACAAGTTTCAAGATGGTATAAAATTATTAGAAATGCATATATTAAGCAAATTGAAATTATCAAATTCTAAAACTTATTTTTATATTTAAAATATTTAATTCAATGCAAAAGTCAAATGCAAAAGCAACCATAAGACTAATTACAGTGTATTTTTCTTTTGTTTTAGTTATAGGTTGTGTGATATAGCTTAAATTGAAAAAAATTAAAAAATAGAATAAAACAAAGAGATAATATTACGGTTTTTATTTTATTAATTTTAATGATAAGAGTACATTACCTAACTCATTTTCAAAAAATAATATTATATACCATTCTTGAAATTTTAACATTAAAGGCAAAAATTATTAAAAAACTTATTATTGTGTAATAAAAATAGCTAATCATTTATTAAATTAATTATTAAACAAGTATGAAGGGTAGAACTTTTATCAATAATTTGCACCAAATATTTGCAGTTGACAAAGCATGTATGTTATTGTAATGGTTAGGATCATCCAAAATATGTTTATTGACATTTGTTTCTTAATTGTTTGAACTGAGATTGTGATCCTTGAGTCATGTAGTCAGATTCCTTTTAGTTTATCTAATATAACTTTTTCCACAAACACATTTGATTTTATAAATTACATTATAACAATTAATTGTTTATTTGCTTGTCTTTATAGTGAAATATTTACCAATGTTGAATGTTTGTTTAATAAAAATGAATTTAGGATTGGGAATTGATTTTTTTATAAAGGAATTGATTTTTTTCGTGATTTAGATCAGTGGCATGCAGTGACCTCTGAGGCTGGTCATGCAATTGACATGCAATACTTCACAACAGGACAAAAGAGTCGTCTGAGATTCTAGGACAATGACCAATTTTTATCCCAAAATAGTAATGTTCTCTAAAAAAAAAAGGTTTTCACTTGGATTCAGTCTCAATTTTTTTCTTTTATGTCTCAAAACAATAGTGTTCTCCAAAAAAAAAAAAAAGTCTTCACTTGGATTCACTCTGAAATTTCTCATTTTTCATCCCACAGTAATAATGTTTACTAAGAGTTAAAAAAAACAATCTTTGATTGGAATTAACCTCAGATTTTTGTTTTATCACAAAACTATCATGCAAAAGGTCACCACACAAAAGTTCATTAGTCATGCAAAGCATGACTTGCATGCCCTAACTGCATGCCACTGGTATGTACGAGGTGTGTGATAAAAGTTCCAGGACTCTGCTTTCTGTGTAAGCTTTAGTTCAGCTACAAGACTATGTTAAGTGGCAGATGATTTTGTAGCTTCTTAAGAGTATTAAACTGCAATTTCAACTTACTGTAACATTTATTTACCATTTCAGGTGTGAAAGAAAATAGTTTACTTATTTACTGTTGTTTTATAATTTTTTTCTTGGTAATTTAGTAACAACAACAGAACAATGAACCAGCCTCAAATTTTTAGTCTGTTTGGAAAGTTTCTTGCTAATCTGGCTTGTTGAATAAAGTTATTACTGGTGATAAAACATGGGTTTTTGAGTATGGCCCAGAGACCAAACCTCAAAGTCCCCATTGGAAGAGTCCTCAATCACTATGGATCAAAAAACAAGGCAGTTAAAGTCCAAAATCAAGTTCATGTTGATATCATTTTTTTGAAGTTGAAGTCAGAAGACATGGCCCATTATGAGCAAAGCAACCACTGCAGGATCTGTTTATGAACAAGCTGATAGACAGTCTGACCCTGTGGCAGAGATTCATAATGGACCATGCCTCTGACTTCAAAAAATGATATCAACATGAACTTGATTTTGGACTTTAACTGCTTCATTTTTTGATCCATAGTGATTGAAAAATGAGGCTCTTCCAATGGGGACTCTGAGGTTTGGTCTCTGGGCCATAGTCAAAAACCCATGTTTTATCACCAGTAATAACTTTATTCAACAAGCCAGATTAGCAAGAAACTTTCCAAACAGACTAGAAATTTGAGGCTGGTTTTACTAAATTACCAAGAAAAAAAAAATTATAAAACAACAGTAAATAAGTAAACTATTTTCTTTCACACCTAAAATGGTAAATAAATGTTACAGTAAGTTGAAATTGCGGTTTAATATTCTCAAGAAGCTACAAAATCATCTGCCACTTAACATAGTCTTGTAGCTCAACTAAACCTTACACAGAAAGCAGAGCCCTAGAACTTTATGACACACCTCGTATATAAGGTAATTTAGAATAACAGGTTTAAATTGAAGGCAGTTAAAAAGTTAAATATAATTAATCTATTTTGGGAGAAAAGTTTTTATTTAAAGAGATAAAAATGTTTTTGTCTATCAAAGAAATAGGATACTTGTTATTTTAAAAAGTGTTTCAAAATATCAAAATTTCATCTAAGGTATTGCCTGAAATTCTTTGTAGTTGTTACACAAATAAAATGCATGATGCAATAAAGTTTTTACTAAGTTTTGTTAATATTTTAAAAATACATAGCTGTCCCATTTTGTATAAGGTCTTGTGTGTGTTGGATTTCTGTAGATTTTTTTAAAAAAAGTTTTATTACTATGAATACGGCTGTTTTATTACTGTAAATACTTAAAAAAGATAATTGGTTAGCTTTTATTTCTTTAGTAAATTTGATTTTTTCATGGATTCAGTTCAACAGTTTAAATAAAGTTCAATATCTTCAATGTCGTCAAATCGCAAAAAGAAATAATCTACATATCTGAATATTTAAGATTAAGAATACTGTGATTTTTTGTTTATTTCATCCAACACCCAATATATGGAAATATTTGTAAGAGCTGGAGCGAAAGGAAGATCCCATATCAACACCATCTATTTGTTTATAGAAACTGTAATTAAATTGAAATTTTGAAGTAGCCATAGTCCAGATGAGTAGTTATGTCAAAAATATTATAGATTTATTAGGATATAGTTATCAAAAGTAATGTTTAAAATCAAAAGGTATTTTTTTAAGAAGACTTTTATGTAAGTCATTAATATCAGAAATTTTGTTAACAAAATCACAAAGTAATGTCAGAATAGACATCAAAAGAAACTGCTTAGCCTTGGATTACAGTAAATGTTACAATGCAACCACAATGAGTTCTATATTTTGAAACCTTTCTCATTGTCTTTTAACTAAAAATGAAATAAAAATTTTAAGTAAGGGTCTTAAATTTTGCTTTTGTTCTCTGACAGCACAAGCCAATTTCAATTTTATACAGTATGTGCAATGATATATATGGAATGTGTTTAAGGTTTAGTGAAGTGATTTTACTGTGAATAAGTTTGATGTTTTATTCCTCAGATTTGTCTAGATTTGAAATGTTTGTTTTAATTATTGTTTTCAAAAATTTTTTTCTTGTTTCTGTCTGGATGTGTTTGCATTTAAGTTGAGTCATACGTAGCTTGAGATGATTGCTCATAGGAAGGATACTGGTTTTATCATGCAGAGTAGGTGTTGATTGTTAAGTGTTTGTGTCTTGTATGTAGCCAGTGCCAATGTGCAGGTCTGTGTTTTGAATGGTTGCAGTTTGTTGCTGGTGGTATTCAATATGATAGGCTTTATTTGGTGTTTGCATAAAAATATAACTTTTATGCAGTTATGACATGTAACAACTTTCTAAATGCTGCATTGCACATTGTGCAGTCTAAAAAGATCAGATTTCAGGTACTTGAGACATGTATCTGTTCAAAAGTCACCCTAAAGGAGTTCACTCTGTCAAGGTAGGGACATTTGTGGATGATTTTCACCCATTACCAGTCAGCTCATTTCTGCTTCGTATTTGCTGGGTGGAGATTTTGCTTGATCTGCAGAAAAAATACTCCCGTCTTGCTTTTCACGCATGTGCATTGTGCATATAGCCCGTCTCTTAATTGTTTGACATTTACATTGCACACTTTTATATGCTGCTTTTAAAAGAATACTTTCCAAGAACTTTTATTGTCACAACTTTACTTTGCAATTCAAAAAGAACATTTGAAGTAGTTGACACAAGTACCGGCGCTGAAGTAAAGCTGTGCTTATTTATGTTTATGTTCGTTCTACAAATAGTTTGCCGCAAGACGGAAGTTCTTCGTACCGTTAATTCGGGCAAAGTACATACGGATTTGTTGGAAATTTCTTTATGCAGATAGACGATTCGCAGCGTTATTATTAATAACTGCAAAAATAATCACCTAACAACTTTGTTCTAAGTCACTATAAGAATAAATTAGCACTCAATGGCTGATGTTAAACTTGATAGTTCGTCCTTCACACAGGTTAAAACAGTTCTACCTCTTCGTAGAATTAATATTCCAAGGCGTCAACATTGACCCTTAAACAACTACAGTCACGCAGTTACAAAATCACAAATGATTTCTAAACAGTTTTCATCTGGAATAAATTGAAAATGTGCGCTATTTATATACTGTATATGCAGTATATATATATACAGGGTGTCCACAAAGTCTTTAGACAATTTTAAGGCCCTATTTCTAAAAGTACCTAAGTCACATTTTCGAAAAAATTAGATAAGCTGGAAAAATTGTTTACTCGCCAGAAATATTCTGACAAAAAATCTTTTCGGGATAATGTACGGAAATCACTTTTTGAATAGCACAGAGGTTTGACATCTTAGGGTATTTTTCTTCTAGAAGTACCCAAGTCCAACTGATTTATGTTAAAAATCCTATACACACTTGATAGCTTATTAAACTTATTGTTTTAAGGTTCGACCTGCAAAGCAGTCTTACCAGAACAATTTTTTTTTGTTTTTGTCAATAAAACTTGAAATAGGAGTTTTTGAGAGTTTGTCAAAGGTTAATAATATGGCGTAGTAACGCAGGCATTACAGTGAAGTAAATAACTTTCATTTTTATTTTAGGCAAGCTTACTCAATAACTTATTTTTGCATTAGGTTTACCTGTATTATTTTTTTAATCATTATTTTTAAATTAATTGGAAGTTCTAGCGTTTTATTTGGAGCTTTTGATTCCCGTCTAAAACCTAATAATTTAGTTACATAGCATTCTATTGGAGTCACAAAGCATCAACTCATCTATTGACATTCAGAAACATTTTTTAAAAAATTTGTACATAATAGCTTTTTATTGATTTAGCTTTTAGTTAATAGATCATGGAAAAGTTTTTTTTTATGTTTTCTTGGTTTGGGTACGCAAATTTTCCGAAAATTAACTTCTCATCACTTGGTTTTTTGATTTCCCCCAGATCCTAAATTCTTTTATGATATGTCACTCTATAAAAAATAGAATGCATATTATCATTATTATTACATGTGGTTGACTTTTTCTGCCTAACTACACTGTCAATTTGCTAGAAAAGCGCTTGTAAAACAAAATTTCCAATAAAAGTACCTAAGTCCAATTTGCAAAACAAAGTTTAATTCCTTATGACGTCATTATAAAATTCTAAAAAGTTGTTGAAATAGGAAGAGATACATAACCAATGTAATAAAAAGCCATTTAGGCTTTTTCCATCATTACTCTTATTTTCCAGGGTTTTTTAAAACTTTAAACCTCATTTTTTCAAAACTGATATTATGTGACTTAGGTACATTTAGAACTAAGCCCTTCATTTAAAAAATTTATTAAAAAATTTTGAAAAGTATTATCAAAATAATTTTTTTTGCATATTAATCAGTTATTATTAAAGTTTTTGCTAATATCATTTTTTTATTTCAGAGATAAGTTAGATAAATAAAATAATTGATTTCCATGGAAGTTCGTGAATTTTTGAATAAAAAATTTAAAAATTTTGTTAATATTACAATTGAAGTTGAAAATCTCTGAAATGCCTAATAATATCAAGTAAATAGTAAATTTTTTATTCAAAGCAATAATAAATTTCTATATGAGCCCCATTTAACAAAGCGAAAACAATCCCGAAATAGCATATGTATTAAACTGTTGACTTTTAAAGATCGCAATATCTCAAAGTGACTGTCGCCCTTTTAGGTTGCAGGATAGCTTTTCCTGTTGAAAATATACGCTCGATTGCTGCGCTTGAAAGCAGAGCAGTGTTGTATTTAATAGAGTTTCGGTAGATCTTTGTTTTTAAAGCATGAGGCTTTAACATGCTTCTGAGAGCACTGGTCAATATACACTTCAACAATTTTTGCTGCACTTTGTGTGCGAGTTTGCGTAAGTTTGAACAAAAAGCCAAAAAACTGATTGCGTTTCTCCTGCACGTTTACATCACTATTTTTACTTGTATCAGATAAAACCGCTTTCTCAGCTTCAAGTAAATGATCAGCTTTTCTTGAAGGAGTGGAGCTGTTGTGATTTACACCATCACTAACTCCAGCTCCGGCTTTTTCAAAAAAATATTATTTCTGGTCCAGCTTCAGCTCTGGCGCTGCACAAACAATCGTTTGAGAACTGTTATTATTTTAATTGACAATTGTTAAAAAAGTAATGCGATATGCACTTTTCTGAAAAGATTTATTTTATGAACACTTATTTTGCTTTTTTTAATAGATAGCTAACCCTAACCTAACTCTATTGTTTGTAAAATGTTGGTTCTTGTTTTCAAATAATTGTCGAATACAAATAATTCTCTCCTAACACTGGCTACCGCTCCAGAACCAACATTTTACAAACTAACTCTATTGTTTGTAAAATGTTGGTTCTTGTTTTCAAATAATTGTCGAATACAAATAATTCTCTCCTAGCACTGGCTACCGCTCCAGCACCTGCAAAGTTATCCGGCTTCGAGGCTCTTCGCTATGTCCAACCTGCGGCGGTTAGTGCACACGTAATCGACAAATCAGAGAATTTGGGACAAAAATTGACAAATAGGAGCTTGATTTTGAGTGAAGACTTTTTTTTAGAGAACGCCTAAATTTGGGAACGAAAATCAAGAAATCTCGTCGAAATGCCCCACGAATTTTAAAAATGTCCCAAAATTTGCCGCAGGTTTAAAATGTGGTTGCAGTACCAAAAACATTGAGAAGCCTTGAGCTAGAAGATACTCGACCACATTCTTCAGCATTTGTGATAAAAAGAAACAAAAGAGAGAGAGAGCGACTCATGCGTAAAACTGTCCAAATTTCGCGAAAATACAAACCATGCGCTTTGAATTACTGTAGATACGGCAAAACATGTAATTGCTATACATTTTTAAGACAGCTTGCAAATAAATTAAATAAAGTGGGACTCTGGTGCACCGATTAAGCAATCACTACTTAAAATTGAAAAAGATTACGTTATAATAAAAACCAAAAATTGAAAATTAATTGAAAAAATATTGAAAAAAATTACCGTAAAAGACTAAATTAACTGTAGATTTATACTTTTAGCTTAAGATTATGAATGAAATGTTTCAATTATATTTTTGCATTTTTTACAGATAACCATCAGCGGTGTGCAAAGTGTGGAGATGTATTCAGGAACAATGCAGATTTACAAAATCATTTGAAAACAAACCATTCTACGGACAAAACTGGTCCTAGAATTCGTTCTGATTCATCCAATGACCAAGTCAATGTTAAAGATCATGACCCCTATCACACCAACAAAAAGCAGTTTAAATGTTCACATTGTATGAAGCTATTTTCTCGAAAAAGTGCGTTACTTAGACATTCCCGAACACACACGGACGAACAACGGTTCACCTGTGATCAGTGCGACGAGAAATTTAAATGGTCATCTCAATTATTGAAGCACATTGGAACCTTTCACGCTCATCATAAACCGTGCAACTTGTTTCTTTCGGACAAACCAACTACTTTAAAACAAGACATTTCGACTCACACCAGTGTTCGCAATTTTAAATGCCGATATTGTGATAAAAGCTTTTTTCATGCAAGTAACCAAAAAGTTCATGAACGGATTCATACTGGTGAAAAACCGTACAAATGCAACAAATGTGATGCTGTTTTTGCTTATTGGACTTCTCTACAAACTCACGTTATTCGTCATCATTCGAAAGAATTTCCTTTTAAATGTCTTGTTTGTGACAAAAAATTTATCCAAAACAGTGAACTCGAACAACACAAGCTAACTCACACTGGCGTTCGCATTTTCAAATGCCGATATTGCGATAAAAGCTTTTTACATGCGTGTAACCAAAAAGTTCATGAACGGATTCACACTGGTGAAAAACCCTACAAGTGCAGCGAATGTAATGCTGGTTTTGCTTATGCGACTTCTCTACGAACTCACATTATTCGTCTTCATTCGAAAGAATTTCCTTTTAAATGTCTTATTTGTGATAAAAAATTTATCCAACTCAGAGAACTCGAACAACACAAACTAACTCACAGCGTTCGCAATTTCAAATGCCAGTATTGCGATAAAAATTTTTCAGATGCGCAGGGTCTAAAAAATCATGAACTGACTCACACCGGTGTTCGCAATTTCAAGTGCCAGTATTGCTATAAAAAGTTTTTAAAAGAGACTACTCTAAAAGCTCATGAACAGCTTCACACTGGTGGAAAAAGGTTTAAGTGCAAAGAATGTGATGCTTCATATAGCCATGCATCATCTCTTCGGCATCACGTGAATTGTCATCATTCGAAATAATTTTCTTTTAAATTTTTTTATTTATTTTATTATTTTATTTTCTTTTATTTTTTTTGAAAAAAATTTACTCAATATCGCACTTGATTCATAATTTTAATCTTAACCTTATAACCTTGCTTTTAATTTTTAGTCTTTTACAGTAATTTTAGGCTTTTGGTTATGATGTGATCTTTTTCATTATAACGTAGTGATTGCATAATCACTTAATCAGTACATCAGCCCCCATTTAATTTTGTTTGTGTGCAAGTTGTTATAAGAGTATTATAATGACTCGTTTTACCGTTTTAATTTATAGCCATTTGATTGCAGTTTTAGGGCACTGTGACATTTTGAGTACTGTCTTACGTAATTTTTCTAGAACGTTCAAGAAACGATTGACTGAAAGTTTCAATTATTAACAGCTAAATTGACATTTCCAGTTATATAACTTGTATACAATCGTATCTTCTAATTGTATTGTGATGTCGTATACTGCTTTATTGCTAAACGTATATGATAAATAATGGAAGAAATCCGGCCCGACCTAGTATTTTTGTAATTGTTATCTCATAACGTTGGCTGATTGATGAAAACAGCGTTGTAAGTTTGTTTTTCATTCTAATGGAAGTGTTTAGTATCGTTTTGTGGTACTGTTGCCTATGTAATTGCTTAAGTGTTTAAAGGGTCATTGTCGACGCCTTAAACATTAATTTTATAATGAGGTAGCATTGTTATAGCCTCTGTGACGGACAAACTATTTAGTTTAATATTAGCCATCGGGGTACTAATTTATTCTTATAGTTAGTTAAAACAAAGTTGAGTTTGCTATAACAGTACTACCGTTTTAAGTTGTGTAGTTGTTGGCGCTGTGAATTGCTTTGAAGTTTTGTGAAGCTTTAGAGCCAAAAAAAATTGAGTTTTTTTGATTTTATAAATATATTCTTTATAGTCAGAAACCGTACTAATCTGTAGGGAGATTTTTTTAGCGAATGCATTTGTATTTAGCCGGAACTAACTGTTTAAAAACTTCATTCTCGCGGCAAACTATTTTTAGAGCTGGCATAAGTAAAGATAAACACAGCTTTACTTAAGCGCAGGTATTTCGGTTAGCGGTACCTAATTCAACTGGTCTTTTTGGACGCTAGAGTAAAGTTGTGACACTCAATCTAGTCGACTCAAACGGCACAAACTAGTTCACACCGGCGTTTGCAACTTCAAATGTCAGTATTGCGATAAAAAGTTTTTATATGTTTCCTATCTAAATAATCATGAGCTGATTCACATAGGTGTTTGTAATTTCGAGTGTGATTATTGCGATAAAAAGTTTTACCTAGCAAGCTATAAAAAAGTTCACAAGCGCACAATGGTGTTCGTAATTTAAAATGCTAATTACGGTAAGAAGTTTCACCCATAGTCGTAGGGGCAGGGTGCAATTACCATCCAAATTCAGAAAAATTTGGGCAATAACCAAAACTTATCCGGCACTGGCAATAAATTATTTTGGCAGCATAAAGTACACTTAAAAGGCCAATTTAAGACAATCTAACATTGAGCGAATACAAGTAAGATTTAAAGTAAAGACCTTTTTAAGTCTACTTAAATTTAGGACAATTTCTAATTTTTGTGAAGTGCTACAAGATCATAATTTGGGTCACCATCGATAAAATTTTGTCAAAATTGTATTGCCCCAAAAATTTCTTCGGCTGGTACTGTTGACATTAAAAAGCATATTAAAAGCGATTATGACGCTGAATTTTCTGCTTCTACTGTGAAAACATTTTAAAACGCTATGGCTTGAATGGTCGAGTGGCAAGAAAGAAGCCTTTCATTTCTTTAAAGAACAGATTGAAACGTTTGCAATTGGCCGAAACTCATATCAATTGGACCATCAATGATTGGTCCAGAATTTGTTGGAGTGATAAATCAAAGTTCTGTAAGCTGGGATCTGAAGGTAGAATTTACATCAGACGTAGAACGGGGAAGAATTGAAGCTTCAATGGTTGAAGCCTACAGTAGAGGCGTTGAAGTTTAGGTCATATTGAAAAAGTGCATGTTTTCGGAGTTTACATGGTGCATTGCATTGAACCTTAAAAACACCTCCCGTGCAAAAAAATTTGAGAACAATATTTCTTTGCTTTCCCTCATAAGGGTTAAAATAATACACCTAATTTACTCAAAGGGAACTCCCTGATGACGTCATTTTTTCATTTATTTATTATAACTTGAATTTCAGAGCAGATAGAAAAACAAAACCAATTGTATTTATTTTCAACAAGCATGTGCTTCATTTTGAGAGTAAACTTGGTGACGTCATAATGACAACTTCATTTTTTTACTTTCAGCGTGGTCAAGTAGTGAAAGCGCCAGGCTCGTGACCAACTCGGTCTCGGTTTAAAACCCACTCGCGCCATTCTGTTGTGTCCTGAAGAAAGACACTTCACGATACTTTCCCTGCTTGGTGGTCCTGGCTAGCAGTTCTGAATTAAAGTCATATCTCTATTGAATTACAAGCGGATAGCAATATCTTGGCATCTCCGGAAGCAGGTGGAGGGTAATTGCCTACCCTATTGTATTAGTGCCTCCGTCGCTTTCCTGCGAGTCAGGAGGATAAATATAGAGATATAAAATAAAATAAAAAAATATGTAAATGCATAGAAAACTTAATATACACTGCTTTTTGAGTGATACATGCAATAAATTTCACAAAATTACTAGTCTTCAGTAATTCACTAGTTTAAAATATAGGCTACTTTTAAAATTAGACTACCGGCACTTTTACCAGTGGAGTACTGCTTTTTATTGGAAATGCTTGTAAGCAGTGTTTTTTTTAAGGTTTGGCTTGAGGAACCTCTAAGCAATTTTGAAAAAGCGCTAATTTTTTTCCTATTGTTCCTGAGCATACTTAGCTTTGTTTACACTATTGTAGTAGCCATAGCCGTACCAGCCCAAAAAATTTTGGGGGGGCAATGAATTTTTGCCCAAATTTTGTGACGTTTGCCCAAATCATGATTTTAGAGTACATTTTGGATATGACAAAAAAATTGTCTGAGTTTCTCAGACAAAAACCAATTTTGTCCTAAAATCAAGGTGTTCTCTAAAAAAAAAAAAAAAAAAAGGTCTTCACTTAAATTCAGTCTCCTAATTTTCGATTTTCGTCCCAAAATCAAGGTGTTCTCTAAAAAAAAAAAAGGTCTTCACCTAAATTTGGATTATTATTTCTTGCAGTTCCTCATCATCACCTCTCTAAATTTCCTGACTTTGCCTGTAGCAGATTTTGAGAGACCGGTTATGGTAGTACAGCTATGGTAGTAGCAGATTTTGAGAGACCGCTGGACAATTTTGAGAGACCATTTCGGTTCCTCAAAACACCTTAAAAAAAACACTGCTTGTAAGTACTGTAATTGCGAATTATAAATTAAGAGCCAAAGTCGATTTTTTAAAGTCACCAACTTGTTTTCGATGTTTTTCAACAACCTGCAACAGACTAGCTCGTGGCTCTTCATTTTCTGTGAAAATAGCAGCATAATTTTAACATAGTTTTACAGTTCTTTCAGCTGCACCATCAACAACTTTAATGTTGGCAACAAATTTTTGACTTTTTTTGAATGATTCATTCGCAGTCCACTGCTCTGGTTTGTCGTAGAGCCAGTCCTTGTCCATTCTCAGAAATTCAAAGATAAATCAAGTTTCAGGTCCAATAAAGTCGCAAAGTTTAGAATATCTGTCAATGTTTCTTTTAAAAACGGGAATTCCTCTGCAAAATTCATCTGGTGGTGATATTGAAAGGAGTTGGAATGTCATGGACTCTTTCATTTCGTTTGTCAGCAAAGGATGCTGGCTAAAAAAGAAGAATGGCACCATTTCTTGCTTCAGATACGTTGATGCAATGAAAGTTTGTTAAAGGCGGTATCAGCTACAGTCGGATCTTCGTTCTTGTACCTTAGCATGTCATGCAGAAAAGTTAAGTCGTTAATTGGAGCATCCATACCGATATTAAATTTTAGCCATGCTGGAACATAAAAAAGAGTACCGGTAACAAACAAATTTATGCGATAGTCGTCGTCTGAAGGGTATCCACTCCAGGTCAGACACAAATAGGACTGGGGCCCGAGGGTTTATCCTTTTACTACCCCAGACTGCTGCACTGCCTTAATCAGATGCTGGCAGTGGTGTTATTAAGCCAGCATCAAGTTTTGTCATCCAAAACCGTCAGACCTCGTGCTCCATGTGGTGCCCGATGTATAGGGCACGCTGTTAAAACATGGTCTGCGGTTTGCTCAGAGGCGCCACACTCGCAATTCGGTGGAGGAGCGAACCCCATTTGTGCATGGACGAATGGAATCGCCCAACATTAATTGAGCTTAACCCGAGCTGCTCGGGGTAAGGCCATCCCAACAGGCCTGGCACCGTTCCCGGGCACAAAAGCACGGAGCCTGGAAGCCCTTTCACAATACTCCGTTTTCCATTTGTGGTTTGTCCATTCAGAAGCACAGATGCCAAGTCTGGCAAGGTTGTCCAAGAGATTCCGCGCAGCTGGCACAAACGGGCGTCTGGATCTTAGTCTCACTTGGCAAGTATCTGAGGACCCATTTAGAAGACCATACAAGATATGATCAGGGTCCAGAAATCCACGGTGTGCCAAGGAGAGTGTCGCTTCCATTCGACGAAGCTCAGCTGGCTGGATGCCTGAGAGTACAGGTAGGTGGTCCGTTGGAGTGGGACGCAGCATACAGTGACTATGCGCAAGACGTCGTTCAAGACAAGGGTCGATGAGACGAGTGTGAGCACTGTGACACCAGACTGGCGCACAGTACTCAGCTGTTGAGTAGACTAGAGATAAGGTGGCTATGCGTAGTGTTTTAGCACCAGCACCCCATCCCGAGCCCACGAGTCGCCTCAACAGTGTGACGCGCGAGGATAGTTTTTTGCGCAATGCCACTAGATGGTGACGAAACGTGAGCAATCTGTCCAGTTTTACCCCAAGATAAGTAGGGTCTGGACAGAAAGGTAAAAGTCTACCGTTGTTGTAGACCTTTAGCTCACGTTTGACCTTTGAGTTATTTAAGTGAAAGACTGCCGTCACCGTCTTAGTGTGACTGAGCTTCAACCTCCACGTCCGGATATACGCTGAAAGTGTAGACATTTCTTGGCTTAAATAAGTCCGCTCCAAGTCCTTCCAGTTTCCAGAAGAGTGCAACAATGCTAAATCACCAGCATAAGCAAACTTTCTGAAAGTCATGGAAGGAAGATCGTACATATAGATGTTAAATAGGAGGGGAGCCAAGACCGATCCCTGAGGAACGCCGTTTTTAAGACGGCGTAGCCTGCTTTGCTTGCTGTCACCGGTGGTAGGAGTGAAACTTCGATTTCGGACAAGCTCCATAATCATTCTGACCATGTGCCTATCCGGAAGTAGTCTCAGCAGCTTGCAGGTAAGGCCACGGTGCCAGACAGTGTCATAAGCAGCTGTCAGATTGACAAATATGGCACCGGCCTTTCTTTTTAGCCTCAAAAGAATCCTCGATGTTCTGGGTTAGCAGAACAACTTGAACTACGGTTGACTTCCCGCGTCGGAACCCAGCCTGCTCTTTAGGGAGCATTGGATCGATTAATGGTTTAACGCGGGCGTAAATAAGCCTCTCGAGAATCTTATAGGGAACACAGACCAGAGATATCGGTCGATAACTCTTTGGGTCCCCCACGGGCTTTCCTGGTTTTGGGATCGCGACCACAAGCGCTCTTCTCCAGATCTTAAAAATTTTGAGTCGGCGCAAACAGGAAGAAAGGAAGTCACGTAACCAGGACTTCAAAGCAGCTCCAGCACGGAGTATAAGCTCTGAGCAGATGGAATCAGGTCCCGGAGCTTTACCTGATTTTAAATGTTGGAGGGCAGCAACAAATTCTTTTTGTGAAAAATTGTCGTAGATATTTACTGCGTCTGGTGTTGTGGCCCTCCAAAGATCAGACACTTCTTGATAGACAAGTCGAGATGACTTGAGGTCAACAGCCTCGTATTTCCCATTTCTAACCAGCTGAGATGCAATAGCATTGGCTGAAACGGGACAGTGACGAGGAGAGTGTCGTAACCTACCAGTAAAGTTGTTCAAAATACTCTACACTTTTCGACTAGAGTGTGAGAAGTCAATGCTCCGAACTGCCTCGGACCATCGATCCCTCCGCTTTCTGTCAAGCTTGGCAAGCGGAGCTGTAGCAGCAAAACTTGTAGCGGCCAGACGACTTAAGTTTGGCTTTTTCTTGTTTCAAAACAAAGTGATCTCCAAAAAAAGGTCATCACTTTAGGGGGGCTACTTTTTGGTGTTCCAAAACAAAGTGATCTCTTAAAAAAAGAGTCATCATTTTAGGGGGACACCATCATGGTGTTATTATGAAGGAACAAAGCAATATTTTGTTTAGGAGAGTGCCACTTTTGGACTTTTTTTTTGGGGGGGACGGTGTGGTTCTAATTAAACTCAACTAACAACGTTTTTTAGGTGAATGAATTAAATCTTATAAGAAGCATCACGACGTAATAGAAACCTTACATTACCCTCACGCAACAAAACCTGTCCTCAAGTCTGGGGTGAGAAAAATAAACAGACAAACAAATTACACCACAAAAACATCATATTACAACAAAACAACTTTCTTACAATCGCTACCTTAAACGAACCACAAATAATAATAAAATACTTAAAAACATCATGCAACTAAGACAACACAGTTTTTTAGCCGATGATCCAAAAAATAAAGCAAAAAAATGCACCACGAAGAATTTCAGTCTCAGGGCAAACTGTTTCTAGACCCGGCATAAATAAAAATAAACACAACTTTACTTCATCGTTGGTATTTGTGAATTACCTAATTTAATTGTTTTTTTCGGATTCCCGAATAAAGTTGTAACAGTTTAAAACCCGTGTCTTGAATACATGAAGTTAGAGCCGAAGCCAAATCAGTAACATTAAGAAAGTCTAAAACAGGTTTTTGTTTGAAAAATTATGCCTGCTGCAAAACTCTGGCATATATTCTGTTCTGATATTCATAGAATATATCAATACGCAACAACTTCCTAAACCCAAAAATCTTTAGCTGAATATTGAATGCCTCCGGGCAAGCAAGATAAACGCTCTTTATCATCTTGACCTAAAGGAAGGGCTCTCAACAATGTGCCACAGCGAGTTATTTTTTAGATAGGTCACAAAGAAATGATATAAAAAATGTTGAAAACATACTTGGGGCTGTTTTGTTGTGAAGAAACGATTTCGTGAAATTGGCTGCGAAATAAAAGTGAAGACTGGACACATTGGGCCACAACAATTGCGTTTCAAGTTTTTCGGGCCACAGCGTTTTTAACCATAGTGTTGTCGATATATATGTATCGTGCCCTTAATTTTGGAATAGATTTTATGTGTGACCGATTTTTTAATTTGGCAACATGGTGTCTTGCATTCTCTTTGTTTCGAAGTAGATAAGCACATGGCAAATTGCTAGTTGAGAACATGTTTTGATGTTTTCAGTGTATTAATTTTAGTCTGTAATTTTCGAGGATAATTAGCAGATGTTTTCGTTGTACTTTTCAGTTAACTAATGTAAAAATTCTATGTGATTTAAAGTATATGTACTCCCAAATTAATCTAATTTTTTATACTTTCTTAATATTATAATTAATAAAATCTTTGTTTATGATCTTCTGGTCATATTTGAGTCTTATTACTCTAAAATACAAAAATAAATATATTTTCTCTTCTTCTTCTCCTTTCGGCCTTTCCCTTTAGTCAGGGGCGGCCACAGCGTATCATCATTCTCCACATCTTTCTGTCTTCAACATCCGTCTCTTCGCACCAACTTCCCCTATATCTTCTTGCACTACATCTATAAATCTTCTCTTTGGTCTCCCTCTTCTCCTCTTTCCCGGTAATTCCATTTCTATCATCTTTCTTCCTACATACTCTTGGTCTCTCCTCATGATATGTCCATATCACCTCAGCCTGCCCTCCCTCATCTTCATTCCTAACCGTTCTACCTTAACAGTACTCCTGATGTGCTCGTTTCTAATCTTGTTTTTTCTCGTCACTCCCATAGCAAACCTGAACATTTTCATCTCTGCGACTTCCATCTCTTCCACTTGTTTTTTTGTGAATGCCACTGTCTCAAGTCCATACACCATTGCTGGTCTTACCACTGAACTGTACACTTTTCCTTTTACTCTAGCTGGTAACCTCCTGTCGCAGATTACTCCCGATACTCTTCTCCATCAGTTTCATCCTGCCTATACTCCTTTTTTTATTTCCCTCTCACAACCACCACTTTCTTGCACCGTTGATCCCAAATACTTAAATTCCGTTACTTTTGGCACTTTTGTATCCTCCATCTTTACTGTTTCGTCATCATTTCCTCCATTTATGCAAAGCTATTCGGTCTTTGACCTACTTACTTTCATCCCTCTTCTTTCCAATGCATACTTCCAGAATTCTAATCTCCGCTCCACTTCTTCCCTGGTCTCTTCACAAATCACAATATCATCAGCAAACAGCAACGTCCATGGTGGTTCTCTCCTTACTTCATCCGTTAGCCTGTCCATTATCACTGCAAACAGGAATGGACTTAACGCTGATCCCTGGTGCAGTCCAACCTTAACCTTGAAACTTTCTGTAGTTCGTACTGCACACCTCACCACTGTTTCGCTTCCCTCATACATATTCTGTACTAGTTGTACATACTTTTCCACTATTCCGGATTTTCTCATACAGTACCACAGCTCTTCCCGTGGAACCCTGTCGTAAGCCTTCTCTAGGTACACGAATACACAATATAGCTCTCTTTGACCTTCCCTGCACTTTTCTATCAACATTCTTAGAGCAAACATGGCATCGGTAGTTCCCTTTCCTGGCATAAATCCATATTGCTGTTTGCTGATCTCCACTCTATCTCTTAACCTGGCTTCAATAATTCTTTCCCATACCTTCATTGTGTGGCTCATTAGCTTTATTCCTCTGTAGTTTCCACAGCACTGTGCGTCCCCTTTGTTTTTATAGATTGGGATAAGCACACTCCTTTTCCATTCTTCTGGCATCCGTTCACCCATTAGTAGTCTGTTGAACAGCCTGGTCAAAAACTCTATTCCCATCTTTCCCATGCACTTCCAAACTTCTACTGGCAACTCATCTGGCCCAACTGCTTTATCTTTTTTCATCCTTCTTAGTGCGTTTTTTACTTCTTCTCTACTGACACAATTTACCTCTTCATTAACCACTTCTGCTTCCTCTGTCCTAGGGTCTCTGTTATTTTCCTCGTTCATCAGTTTCTCAAAATACTCCTTCCATCTCTTTAACACTACTTCCGAATTTACCATCACATTACCATACGTGCTGTACATCTTTCCCTGCTCTGTCTCTCTGCCTAGCCAATCTGTACAACTCCTTTTCACCTTCTTTTGTTTCCAATCTAGCATACAAATTGTCATAGGCATTAGGCACGTCCCTTTGCCATCGCAACTGCCTTTCTTTGCCTTCTTTGTATATCTTTTTAGTATTTTCATTTCTTGTTTTGTCCCATGCTTTCTTTGCCTCTTTCTTTTCTTTTATGCTTTTCTGAACTTTCTCATTCCACCACCATGTCTCCCTGTCTCCTTTTCGTTTTCCAAATGTCCCTCCCAGTACAGTTTCACCTATTTTTCTTAGCATTTCTGCTGTTTTGTCCCACTTATTAGGTACCGTATTTTCTTGAATAGAAGCCGCGGCTACTATTTTTTATTTTTGAACATATTGTGCGGTTTCTATTCGAGGGCGGCTTCTATTCAAGGGCGGGTTCTATTTTTTTATTTAAACGTTTTCGTCTTCAAATTAGTGTCCAGTGAGCATTCAAGATAATCTACCATAAGCGACAGAAAAACGGAAATAATAAATCAGATGCAATTCTATTGTCTCATTTACGAAACACTCATACCATAAACAAGGTCATCACGTGCTACCCTACCGTTAATGCGACAGCTGCTATTCCTGTCGCGTCTGTGTAAACCAATCAACAAAACCAAACGGAAGAAGTGTTAATTATTAAGTAGCAACAAAAATCTGGGCTCTCTTTTGTCTAGTCTTTACGCACTATCCAATTACTACTGCAATCTGACAACTGCTTTTTTTGCTTTGTTTTCTTGTGTCCATAAAGAAGCGGTTTTGTCCGTTGCGGCTTCTATTGTTTTTTAAAAATTAATTTGTGCGGTTTCTATTCGAGGGCGGCTTCTATTCAAGAAAATACGGTAATCTATCCTTGCCTCCCAGAATCCAGGTCACCTCTTGTCTAAACGCTTCTTGACAGTTTGTCTCCTTCAGTTTCCACTATCGTATCTTTGGCTTTACTTTCTCTGCTTTTTTCTTTTTCACCATAAGAACCATTTTGCATACCACCATACGGTGCTGCTTTGCGACACATTCATTTAATATTACCTTACAATCGCACATTTCCTTCAAGTTCCTCCTTCTGCACATCACATAATCTACTTGGGTACTTTTTCCTCCACTCTTATACGTCACCCTGATTTCATCTTTCTTCTTGAAATAAGCATTGACAATCGCCAAATCCATTCTTTTCCCAAAATCCACAAACATTAATCCTTCCTTATTTCTTATTCCAGCACTGTACCTTCCCATTATTTCCTCATCCCCTATGTTTCCTTCGCCCACATGTCCATTCAGATCTGCACCAAGAACTATATCCCCTCTTCTTTTGATATACTTTTTATCAATCCATCCAGGTCTTCCCCAAAATCATTTTTCTCCTCCATGCTGTTGTTAACCTGTGAGCATATGCGCTTACTATAGTTAGAATGGACCCTTTTACTTCCAGCTTCATGGCCATTAGTCTGTCTGACACCCTCTTCACCTCCAGGACACTTTCAGCCAGCTCCTCCCTCAGCACTATCCCTATCCCATTTTTTCTTCCCTCAGCTCCGTTGTAGAATATTTGGCATCCACCGCCACTGTTCCTTGCTTTACTACCTTTCTACTTTGTTTCCTGTAGACACAATATGTCTACATTCCTTCGCTCCATCATATCTGCCAACTCTCTTCCCCTTCCAGTCATCGTTCCAATATTTAAAGTACCCACCCTTATGAGTGAGCGTGTTTCTCTCCATGCTTCTCGCTGCTTCTTCACTCGTTTTCCTCCTCTTTTTGTGCTCTTATTTTCACTATGTTTAGCAGTAGTATAATTTCCACAGCGTGCCCTGCTGTGCGACACCTGAGGCGGTCGTTGGTAACCCGGGCCTCGACCGATTCGGTATGGATTGATAATTATTACGCATTTGTCTGTTTTGGCAAAAAAGTTTTACGCCGGATGCCCTTCCTGCCGCAACCCTCCCCATTTATCCGGGCTTGGGACCGGCATCAAGAGACACAGAAATGTGCCTCCGATGGCTGGGTATATTTTCTCCAAAATACAAAAATAAATATTAGACTTAATTATTATTTTATTTTTTATGGTGAAAATAAAAACTATTTACCTTTATGTGTGTTACCAAGTTCGACGTAGTTTTTCCCTTGCTGATATTGATACGGAGCAATATTTGCACTTTGCTTTATATGTGCCTTCTTTTCCATCATCTCGAATATCATAATGTTCATAAACACTAGACTTAGCTGCCATCTTACACAAGATTTCTAAAATTCAAAATCTGTTCGTCTAAAATAATTTAAAGCTAAAGTCTACCAGTAATCCAGTATTGGCAGAATAACCTGTACGTTAGTAGGCATACTTTGAACAAATAAAATGTAACTTGTAATAACTTATCAAACTAACTGTACAACTATAAATGTATAAACATGACGTATAAAGGTTATACTGCGAGATATTACTAAAATAATGCCCTGATTAAGCATGAATTAAAAAGTGAATTAAAGTTTGTAAGAGAAAGTGACTCCGTAAGCTCTTTTGCAGCTTTTTCAAAAAGGTTTCAATTAAACTACTGCGCATTCTGCGGATATCTAATCAACTATTAATAAGCGCCTCTCGACTATTTAGTAGTAGCAGGTAAAGATAGCAGCAATTGATATGCATAACAATTACCATGCCTAAAATACAATATGAATAAACAATACAAATATATAAAACAACACTACATTCATTCATTCATTCATTCATTTCATTTTATTCTCAATCATTAGTAAACAGTTTAACACTAAAAGTTATAAATATTGGAAAGATCAAGAAAAGAAAGAAGCAGCACAACGTCAGACGTTAAAACATGCATAAGATAATCAGAAAGTGAAAGTAAAAAACAGTAGAAAGCATGGCCGCAACACCTTAATCACATAAAAATATAGGAAATGAGAAAGAAAAAAGAAAATATAATAATAATATTATCAAACAAATTGACAGATTGAAGAACCAGTGCATGACTAGTCTGCGTAATGATGATGGGTGGCACAGCTAGCCAAGATGGAAATTTAGCTCAACTGAGCAAGGTGAGTAAAGAAAAACCACTCATAAAAAGAAACCTTTTCTGAATGCATCTGGTAACATACAAAAAATAATAAAAAGAATGAATACAAACAAAAAGAAATAATAAGCAGATAACAGATAATAACAATATTAAAAATAACATAACGTAACATAAAACAAACTATTAAAAAAACAAACTATTATGCTAGTCGAAGTGATGGATAAAAAAAAATATGTATGATTAATAATACAATTATTAATAAAAAAAAAAATAAATAAATAAAATAAAAAATTTTTATATTCACTAAATTTTTACAGACCAGCATAATAGCAAAATAAACATGTTAAAGAAAGTCAATAGCATTTAGTAACGGCACAGAAATTTATATAACAATTTTAAAAATGAAAAATAATTGCTAAAATGAAATAGTAGACCATTGCCAAAAAGAAATTTTAATTAAAGAGCAAAGATAAGGGTGAAAAAGAGTCAATGTGATTTAGAGATTGATTTGAATTATGCAGACAAACAGTATTTAAGAAAAGAGTTCTTTATATCTTTGTGATAAGACTGGTGATCTTGATCGTTTAAGTTTTTCTTCCAAGGATTAATTTAAAACTTTTTGTACCATATTGCCTTTTTTCCAGAAACCTGTAATTAAAAATATATAGGGCACTATCGTGTTTTAACACTAAAATTAAATATTATTTTCATTACTTAAGAGATATTTATAAGCGTTAACAGTAAAAGTTGGAACACTTTGTTTCTTATTTCTTAAGTCGAAAGGAAAGCAATTCCAATATGCTGGACCACGGTGTGAAATAGCTTGCTGACAAACTGTGCTAGAACATTTCTTTGGAATAAAGATAGACTTGTTTCTAGCATTGTATTTAGATTCGTTTTTAGTAAAGATATCTTTAAATGCAATTGGGTTTTTACCATTTTTTTGCTTAAACATAAACACAATTAGTTCTTTAGTTAAAAGTTGATCTATGATAGTTCTTTAATTAAAATTGTTGATCTATTGATACATGCATCATAATTATTTGCCACCGGCACTTGCTCACGCTCTATCTTGTGTCATAGCCAATGGTGGGCACGGCACTTCTTAAAAGTACCGCGGTACCGGTACTCGGTACCAAAAAAGTACCGCGGTACCGGTACTCAGTACTTTTGAATAATACGAATTAATGCTAATGACTAAAACTCTGTCATACGTTGGATTTCATTTGACATTTAAAAATTGTATTTAACAAAGCGAAAACAATATCGTGAGTATTTAACTGTTCACTTTCAAAAATCAATTATGCTTTGGATGTAAAAAAACATGCATGAATATGTTTTTAACTCAATTTTTTGCACAAATTATGCGTAGGATATATAAAAGGCCTAATGTATACGTTGTCTTCTGCTTTGTTTTTTATATTAAGTTTGACAAATGTCAATTTGTGATAATACTACTGTAAATCAAGCAACTACTTTGAAGCTGCAATCGATACGAAAAACAAAAAAAAAATGCTTGCAAAAAAAACCTTGAATGACCCTAGAATTAGACGGAGTACCTTTATAAAAAAAGTACCGCGGTACCGGTACTTATATACATAGGTTACGCGGTACGGAGAGACTTTATAAAAAAAGTACCGCGATACCGGTATTTAAAAAGTACCGCGGTACTTTAGTACACGGTACTGCCCACCACTGCTCATGGCATGGTATAAACTCACTAACAACAAAGAACGCTTCTCACGTGGCGAAAGAGATCACGTGTCTAAATAACGCACAGGGTAAAGACAGCAATCGCTTACAACGTAACTAAAGATGATACTAACTATAGCTTACATAAAACCAACACTGTTACCAGCGAACTTGTTGATTTCATTTTAAAGCTACAACGTTTGTTAAAAAAAGAAAACTGCTTAGTACAAGAAAAATGTTAGAAAAACATACGACGTCACGAAGGTAATTACCGCACTTGAAATAGCTCCATGTAATCAATTACATTTAAGTTTTTGCCAATGTATTCGATTACGATTACGATTACATCTAAGTTTTTGTCAATGTAATCCATTACGATTACGACTACACAAAAAAGCGTAATCGATCCTAATCAATTACGATTACCCCATGTCTGTCCATATGATGATTTTGCAAATATACATGTTTCACCAGAGCAGATTTATTGTTCATATCACTATTTTCTAATCGTTTAAACGATTAGAACATAAAGATTTTAATAATATACCTGGTATCAAGAACTGCAAAAATTATAATTAATACTTGATTTTAGACCGTAGCGTGTTAGTATATAATACCGGGCCAATTACTATATCATTATTAAACTGCGTAATAGATATAAACAGTGATGGGATTCAGGGGGTTCGCACGGGTTCGCGCGGACCCGTTCTTGGAATTTCGGCACGTTTAGCGAACCCGTTCTTGGAATTTCAGCACGTTTAGCGAAAGCGGTTTTTGGAATTTCGGCACGTTTAGCGAACCCGTTCTTGGAATTTCAGAACGTTTAGCGAAACCGGTTTTAACTTTACGTAATCTATGTATTTCAATACCTCTGCAGTGGTTGATATTGGGTGAGGCGAATGAGGCAGTCGCCTTAGGCCCCCCCTCGAAAATAGCATATACAGTTTTGGATTTGCTTAGTGGACAATTTGGAGTGAAGACCTTTTTTTTTTTTTTTTTAGAGAACACCTTGATTTTGGAAGAAAAAGAGGGAAATCAGAGATGAAATTGAAGTGAAGACCTTTTTTTTTTTTTTTTAGAGAACACCTTGATTTTGGGAGAAAAATAAGGAAATCAGAGGTGAAATTGAAGTGAAGACCTTTTTTTTTTTTTTTAGAGAACACCCTAATTTTGAACCTGTTCTTAAAACTTTGAATCCCAACACTGAAACTGTTGTTAGCGAGTTCGATACAAAAAAGAACCTGTTCTTAAAATTTTGAATCCCATCACTGGATATAAATTGTGTTGATTAACCGCTGCTGTGTTATAGAGAAGTTAGCTAGCTCCATATCCCTGAGGTCGAATTGATCAGATAGAACCAGGGAGACTAGGTTGGTGCGCCTTGATTCAGACAAGTCCGGCTTTATAAACGAGAAAGCTCGCCCAACTCTTTGCCCTTTTCATTATAAACTGAAGAGCTCTCACGTCGTCGTTTTCCCTTTTCATTATATACAGCGCCTCCCTTTTCACATAGGTTACGTCGTATCAGTATGTTACCATTTATTGAGGGCCACATAGAGTACGAGATCTGACAGTTTTGGATTTCCAATCCTGTGCCTCGCTCAATAGCATTGCACTCGGTATTTAATCCCCTAAAAAATCTATACTAGTTATCCATGTTGTTCAGTTAGCAGATGTTGCATGAAAGATAGATTATTTAAAAAGTCCATCGAAACTTCAAGATTGCATCTCAGAAGTCGGTTTCAAGCCTTTCGAAATGAGCTTGATCAAGCCTGCTTAGGTAAGACTTAACCGCGAACTGGTATTGAGCGGTTTCGGTCACCCATGCATAAATGGGGTCTTGCGCCCTTTTTTAACTGCGATTGTGGTGCACATAAGAAAACTGCAGACTACATTATTTATGCATCCTAACACCGGGCATGAAAAGAACGTCGTGGCCTGTCACTTCGAGATGACAATAGCAAATGTTGGCTCAAAAACATCACTGCCATTATCTGACCGAAACATATCATCAACAACCGGATGATCCCAAATGACAACGATGCGACGACCATCTAACCGAAACAGTAAAGCTAAAGCAGCCTAACCCACGGTCCCTATTCTGCCTGTATCTGACCCCGAAGTGCATACGACAATGACGAAAAAGATGTAAACACATTTCCCGCTTTAGTGTAAATACATGTAAATGTTGTGTCTGAATGATGTTGTGGCTTGGTTAGGCCACTATCGGCTACTTGAGAGCTACACTCTACGCCAAAATCCTAAAATTTATACTTGATTGATTGATTTAAATGTGAAGTTTGCTTCTGTTTCTATGACAATTGGTGATATATTTACACGTTTTTTTAGTTATAAAAAACGGCATCAGTTTTAAAATTTCCGATAATTTTAAAAGCGCTCCAAAATGTATTTTAACAATTCTTAAAATGTGTTCATGTCTATATTTTTTGGTTTTGTTCAAAGGTCTTAAAGTAATATTTTAAGGAAAATTAATGGCGTTTAGCTTAAAGATATACTTACAACCAGTGACGGTCTTACGAAAGGGAGGGCCCGGTGCAAGATAAGTAAGGGGGCACTATTTAGTGTACTAAAAAAAGGTAACTGAAGCGATTTTTAGTATGTGAAAGTGATCACTGAAAAAAGGTCTTCACTTCAAATTGATCTTGGATTTTCCTACTTTTGTCCCAAAATCATCGTGTTCTTTAAAAAAAAGGTCTTCACTTCCAATGGGTCTTGGATTTCCCTACTTTTGTCCCAAAATTGTGGTGTTCTCTCTAAAAAAAAGGTTTTCACTTCGAATCGTGGTAGTATAGAGTGTATAAACTGTCATCAGCCAAGGATGTCCTTTTTTTTCAAAAAAATTTTTTTTGACATGTCATCGACGTCCTGGTGCTACTATAAAAAAATAGAGTAATTTTTTGGGTAGGGGGGCTTTGTGCAGCCGCACCGTTCGCACCCTATTAAAGCCATAACTACTTACAGCAGCTAAAAATATCCATTTTTTAGGTTTTCTTGTGTCGATATAATTGCCTGCGTAACATTTAATGCAAATTACCGTACTTTAATATTTTAAACAAATCTTTTTAATTGAGATCAGAAATTAGTGATTTTAGCTGTAAAGCAAATACATTTTTGCTACATTGTAGCCGACTGTGGTAACTATTGGGTTGAGAAATATGTTCGTAGCGTTTTTATATTTTCTTTTATTTTACAATGATTTTTTACTACTTGGCAAAATGTATATATTCATTCGATAGAGCTCTTTCTACTGTAAAAAACTGTGCTGATCGTCTTTTTGAGTGTTTTGAGATTTTATTATTTGTGAGGCTTACATATGGAATATCCAGGGGGTAAAAAGCAACATTTTCGACACCTGCTATTCTTCGCTTTTCATCGAGGCCAAAAAGCTGCTGAAGTAGCTCGGGATATTTGCATGGTATACGGGAAAGGTGTCATAGGCGAATCTACGGCAAGAAAATGGTTTGCGAAATTCAAAAATGGCAATTTTAACATTGACGACACGCCCTGCGCCAGACCATGATCTACTTTTGGTGGGACTGAGAGGGCATGGTACACTGGGAAATGCTCGAAACAAATGCCATGGTCAACAAGGAGTCTACATAGCCCAGCTACATCGCGTGAATGAAGCTATTCGACTGAAAAGACTAATCAACAAGGCCAAATCATACTTCTTCACGACAACGCCAGGCCTCATGTGCACAAGTCGTCAAAGCCGCACTCCAAGAGCTCGAATGGGAGGTCCTTCAGCATCCGCCGTATTCTCCGGACCTTGCACCCACGAATTACTATCTTTTCCGCTCTTTGTCGAATCATTTGAGGGGCGTTACCTTCGACAATGAAGAAGACCTTAAAAACTGGTTCAACAAATTTTTCGATACCAGACCCGGGGATTTTTGGCGGAACGGTCGAGAGGTGGGAGGAGGTCGTAAACAGCAACGGAGAATACATAATTTATTAATTTATAGCCATAACTTTTCATTTTTGTTTAAATAAAAATCTTTGATAAAAACGCTACAAACATATTCCTCAACCTAATAATTTTAAATCTGATCTTAGAATAAAAAAGTAAGAAATGTTTTGTTATGATTTTTTAGACTTGAAGATCGCTTTTGGTCACCTTGCTACCTCCATATTCCTTGTCAGTTACTGTGTGGATAATTTTAATTTCTAATTATTTATTGTGTTGTGCGTTTATTTGTACGCTGATTGGGAAATATATAAATAAAGTATGCAATTAAAAATACTTAGGCACTATAAATGGAAAAACCGAGGTTTAAACAATAAAATTATTCAACAATTGCAGGATTAAATAAATGCAACTATGAAGTATAAAATTGGAAACTTTTAATAGGCTGGTCAAGTCTAATTTGCAAAAAACCGATTGGAGTGAGAGTTAGTTTTAAAGAAAAACAGAGTTAGCTTTAGAGAGAAACTAGTCGGTTAAAAAGAAACTAAGTTCTTCTCAAGCATCTTTACAAATTAAAAAATTTTTTAAAATTTGGATCCGCTAGTACAGTTTGCACGGCATTTTTTTTCTTTTTATCTCTTGGAGCAACTAATTTTATTTCTTTTTTTACTCTCACTCCAATCGGGTTTGCGTCGAATTAGACTCGATCTTATAGGCTATAGTTTGTAAAACGATAAACTAAACTCATTAAATGGTGGCATCTTCCAGTCACTTTTGTAAATACAAAAATTTTTGTACTTAACTTTACTTGTTTTTCATAAATGATCGAATAATTTTTAAATATTCCACTAACATATTAAATAGTAATTTCAGTTGAAACGAATAATGAAAAAATATTACCTAAAAGTGAAATAAACTAAAAAACAAACGCAATCGGCACACCATTAAAAAACTACAAAAATCCTAAATGTCTTGAGAAGTAATTTTTTTAATATTGCATTATTTTTTTCCAAAATGTTGTACAAGCCAAAATTTAGGTTATTTCTGCAGACAGCAATGGCTAAATTGGTTCTCGTTGACTATTTGTCAAGCTTACTTCATACACTCTTAAATTTTGTGAAATTCTCAAAACTTTGATGTTAGTAACGGTGAACTTTGAATGAGACCAGCAAAGCAACAAAAAAAAAAAAAATGTAAGCTTAATCCAAAACCAGTGAAGCGTGGAATTTACTTTTAGGATTTTTATTTTTAAGCTTAATAATGATAATTTAAATCAATCAATCAATCAATCAACATACTTTTATTTGCGGGAAAAAATAATACACATAACGAAAATGAAACACTAAAATAGAATAAAAAAAAATTTAGCCACAGGGAGACTGCGATTTGACCTTTCGGTCTTCTAGTCAGCAGCCACCCTTGAGAGCAAAGCTACAGATATTAGTGATGTTGCGGATACAAAATTTTTTGTCCGCAGCCCACAAGTATTTTTTATTTGTGACACCGCACTGCACTGCACCGCAAAGTTGTTACCAAAAACTTACACCGCACCGCGCTGCACCGCAAATCATATATTTAAATAGAAAATTTTTAGACAGCTTTTCCTTTTTTAAAAAGGTATTTGTTCAAACAATACTTACTGTTGTAATCATCAAAGTAAGCCCTTATATTTCAGATTCTATAGCTATTGGCATAATAGCTATTTGGCATTAGCAATTCAATAGCTATTGGCATAATCTTGCTATATCATTGGAAGCATTTTAAGCACATTACTCTGCTTAGCATCCCAGCAAGCAGCCTTAATTCAGTAATATTTCTATAGCTAAAAAAAAAACAAATAAAAAATTTCAACCCAACAGCAATGTCTTGGCATCTTCAAAAGCTGATAAGATAATTAGGGTCTCTTCAAGAAGTCACCATATGCAATTTTTGTTTGTGAAACTAATTCCAAATTCTCAGTGGTTACTATCGCTTCTTGAAAGACCTTTTTTCTTTTAGTTTTTTTTTTTATTCCATCATGGTGCTAAATAGAGATTCTGGGTAAGTTTCACTGAAAAAAATTGCATACGGTGACTTCTTGAAGAGAGCCAATAATTGCTCTTAGTATAATGCCCCTCAATGTTTTCCTGCAAGTTACAAAGATATATATAAAGAAATTATAATTATCTCTTTCTTTGCAAATACAAACCTTGCTTACTATCAAGTTTGTTCTTTTTAATGTTTTTAGCTTGGAATTTGAAAAAACAATCACTCAAACATATTGCATAAATTACTTAGATTTTTTAGCCATAAAACCTTACCAAAACCCTTGATATGCATTTGTGGTCAAAGCAATAGTTGTTGTCATGCTAAGCTATTTTTGACAGCTACCTATATCAAATCCTCACAAAAAACCTTTATTAAACTATATTTAGTAAGTACATTCAATTTAAGGCATAGTTAATTAGTATTAAAAATTACATTCTGAAAGAAATCACGAAAAATTAGATATACGTAAGTAAATTAAACCATTAATATGTTCAGTTAAGATCAATTTTTATTCAATTCAATTGATTTTAAATTAATACCAAACTAACCATTGCAGCTAAATAGACTTTTCAAAGTTAAATCTGGTAATGTTTTGTTAAAGCTTGTTGCATAATAGCTTATATGCAATTGCAACATGAAGAGTAAACAATATAATTTTAATGCATTTATACAAATCTTTTGTTTTAAAAAGGCCTTTATTTTTTTACTTTCTTAGACGAAAATAGATCTTAAACTGTCATATAAGATTAGCAACTGAATTCCAAACTACTTTTTTGCAGTTTGTACACATCTACTTATAATGGTGCTTTAGCTTTTAGATTTTTTCAAGGTATTTTGCCAAATGCAACACGTTAACACTGTGGTGTATGTATTTTAAACTATTTTAACAGTTTCTAACATGTTATAAAAAGAATTGCTTTATCTCCATTCACACATTTGTATTACCCCAAGTTTAAATTGGCTTTTGTTAAATCAACGACATACATACCATGATGAGAAACTCTTTTCTCTCAGTTTGTTTCTTTATTAAGAGAACGCCGACAGGAGCGTCGGCACTCGTACGCTTTACTGCATGCTCCTTTGGTCGACTGAATGGTCAATAAATACATTGATTTATACTGTATATTGAACTACATAAAAGTTTTGTTTGTTTTTGCAAAAGCATGAACAAAAATTGGTCAGATTGTAAATGATGCAATTGTTGAAAATAACAAACTTTTTAAATTAAAGGCGTGATAGAGTGTAAGTTTTCATTAAATTTTAGCTTAATAAATTAATAGTTATGCCAAGTTAGTGAAATTAAATTGAATTACATAAAAGTTTGTTTTGTTTTTGCAAAAGCGTGAACAAAAATTGGTCAGATTGTTGATGTAGCTATTTGTGAAAAATAACAAACTTTATAAATTAAATTGTAAGATATGATAGAGAGTAAGTTTTGAATAAATTTTAAAATAAAAACTATAGCCAATAATATATAGGGTTTAACGGAAAAAATATTTCAAATTGATTATGTAATAATTCATTAAAAGTTGTATAAGATTTTTCTAAATCAAGTTCTTGCAAAATAGGTGATAAGTCAACCTTTTTTAGAGTTGAATGAAATTTTTCAAGAGAATTAGGTGTAAAATATCTTGAAGCATGTTGCTTTTGAAGGATCGGGTCTCCTAATGCAGAGCATTGAACAACAGGAAAATGATCTGCAATATTGTAAACAATAATACCACTTTTCACTTCGGTATTAGTAATGTTTGTCCAAATGTGGTCAATGGCGGTGGAGCTAGTTTCACCCAATCGCGTCGGTTTATTTATGAGTGGATCATAGTGCAAACTGAACATGGTGTTGGTGAACAATTTTGTTTGTTGATCAGTTAAGTTTAATAAATCAATATTAAAATCACCCATAATAAAACATTTATGTTTGGTCTTGTTAATTGCGTTTAAAGTCTGAAGAAGATAATTATTAAAAATATCAAAAGAGAGTTTATCATTTCGAGGGGATCTGTAAATCGTTCCACAAATGATTGACTTGTTTTCAAACTGTATAGTAATAAAAATAGATTCAAAGTATTTTTCGTTCATTATTGTTAAATCAGAATTGAGGGAAAAAACTAGCTTGTCTTTTATTTATAAACCAACTCCACCTTCTCTACTTTTTAATCGAGGATTAGAAATATAAGTATATCCACTTAGGTTTCTATATTCTCCAAATAAATCGTGTTTTTCCCAAGTTTCATTTATTGCTGTTATATCTGGTTTGTTAGCTAGGACAGTAATTAGGCTTTCAAATTTGTTAAAATTGCGAGAATTTACCAATTATCTAACATTTATACACATAGTTGAAAAATAATTATTGTGATTTTGTGTTAACTGATCGAGCTCATGGGGTGTGAAATATAAATCCTTTAATGGCTGTTGAAAAATTTTCTGATTTTCAAAATCATTTGAGGAAATATCCAGGCTGTCATCATGAAAAATTGCATTCAGCTCATCAGAAGAAAAATTTTTTAAATAACAATTTTTAAATAAATCAGAAAACTCTTCATTATCAATAGAATAAAAAGAAAAGACAGAATTTACACAAGAATGACATGTCCACTGTTTAGAATAAAAATTTATAAAGGCATTTGAGTTAATATCAATATTTACACAACTTGGATGATGATATAAATTGCAACAAGAGCAAGTAAGATATGGCAGGTTAGCAGAAGTTTTTAAATTGCATATAGAACAGATTATTATTTTTGTTTTGGACATTGCAAATTATGAAAAGAACACTTCAGGATTTAAGTTAAACTAAATTAAGAAGATAAAAAAAATAAAAAAGTAAATGCAAAAAAGCTAATAAACAAAAAATAAACAAATATAAGGCTCTATGGCCAAAATTAGCTCTTAAAGTTTAAGCTGGGTTTCAACTCAACTAACTGTGCCAGTCATGTTATTTATGAATTAGATTTTTTAATTTTTAGAACTTTTTATACTTTGCTATTTGCAACAGCTGCATATGTGGATAGATTTTTAAACTTAGCTATGTCCTTGAAGTCATTAATATGAAGCTTTTTATTGTTAAAGAATACATATACCTCACCTTTTAGTGTCTATGTTGAACGTAAGTCAAAAGCTGTTCTTGCAGCTTCAAGTAGCTGCAGACGGCGTTTTGTTGATGACTCCATGATGAACAGTCCACTGTTTTTCAAAGATCTTTTTTTTGCATAGATTTCATTTCTTTGGTACCTTCTAAGAAATTTTACTATTATAGGGGTGCCTTTTTTTGCAGGAAGGGCATGGGCGACATCTAAGTCCTTGACCGGCAAAGGATTATCCAAACTAAGGTGGGTATTTAAAGTCTTACATATATAATTTTCAGTTTCTAAATACTTCCCTGATTTAGGCACTTCTTTACATCAATGAACAATAAGGCAGTTTGATCTACCATATTGCTCAAGATCATCTATTTTTTTCTCAGCAGATGCCAACCTTACCATTGCTGAATCAACAAGATTTTTCAGCTTGGTAAAAGCCAGCTGCATAGAATCCAGCTCTTTTCTTTGGGCTTCCTTATGGTTTGGGTTACCTAAAGAAGAAGGCACAGCAGCAGAAACAGAGCGACTACCATTTGAACCATTTATAAAATCATTCTGATATTTGTCTAAACGTGTCTTTATTGTTTCCATTTCTTCAGTTATCTTTTTAAAATCTTTCATCAGTTTTAAGATTTTCTTTTTTTCAGAATGAAAATGATTTACAAAAAATTTTATTATTAAATAATATTAACTAGCACAAAAACACAAACCCTTATTCCATCAACCTTATTCAAATAGAATCTAATTCAAGTTTAATCTATTCTAATTATTCTAATACATACTTTAATTCAAGTTTATCTTCAAAACTCTCAATGCTTATTCTTTCTTAGTAATATTTTTTACAAGTCTTTCTCTGCTGTACAATTATTAATAGATTCCATTGCTTTCTTTAAGTTTAAAAGCAGTTCACCTCCTCTTTATTTATTATAGTTTCTCTCATATTTCTTTTTTCTTTTTAGCCGCTTTACGCGCTATTTACATTATAAATTACCAGTACTACGGAAAGAGGCTATTCAGCTGATTATGCTCTTGATACTTTGCTTTCTGTAATTGGATTAATGAAGGGGAACAACTAAATCGGCAACCCAAGCAATAGCATTATGCAAAATAAGATTTGCTTAAAATTTAAATGTAAACTTTTCATAATTTGCACGCGGCGCGGCGCGGTACGCGGCAAGATTCTCCAAAAAAGGTTACTACGTTGCACTGCGCGGTTGACATCACTAACAGATACAACTACTTGTAAAATTTAAGTGTTGCAGAAAAGAGGGTTTTTTATTTTTATTTTAAATAATAAGGTTTTTTTATTTTAAATATAAGGTTTCAATAAGTACTTTTTAAATTCATATTTAAAAATACTGTGAGAAGCATTTTGAATTTAAATGGGAATTTTGTTCCATATCTTAACTCCTTGGTATTTTATACATCTTTGTAATCATGAAGTTTTATAAAAGGGAATATGCAAAGTTTTTTTGGATTTTTCATTTAAAGATTTTTAAAGTGTGATTAAAAGATTTTATGACGTTTAAAAGTAAAATTTTTAACTATCATATAAATTTTCTAAATATAGACGTTTGTTCTTTGGAGATATTTGCGTTCAAAGTTGTTTGTAATCTGTGACGTGACACCGTACCGTAACCGTGACAAGTATTCCAGTACCTATAAGTGGTCTGTAATTCTGATTACAGTTCTTGCCCTTCAGCTCTTTTAATAAAACATAGATAAATATATTAAAAATTAAAACCAAGGAAGCTACTTTACTTTATGGCATAAATCTTGGTTAAAACGTTAATTTATATTATTCAATTTTGATATTAATAATAGAAATTTCTTTAAAATTTTTAAATTTAGAATTAGAATGTCGGCAGCATGGTCGAACGGTTAAAACAACGGGATTGTGATCGACATGGTCTTGGTTTAAAACCTACTTGCGCCATTCTTTTGGGTCCTTGGGTAATAGACTTTAAGGCACATTTCCATGCACTTTAAACTGCGGTTTTGGCAAGCAATGCTAAATTTTAGTCATATTTTTATTAAATTTTAAGCGGACAGCAATATCTTGGCATCTCTGGAAGCAGATTGGGGTAATTGCTTACCCTATGTATTAGCGCCTCCGTTGCTTTCCTGCGAGTCAAGAGGATAAATATAGAGATAAAAAATTAACAATAAATTGTTAATTTAAGCTCTAACTTTGTTATTGAGCACTTTAGAAGTACTGATTTTCATACAGTGAGATAAAAAATTATATAGATGAGTATGGTGATGGTTCTGGTTTTGAAAATTTAGGAGTTGTATTTTTTCCAGCTGCCACTCCGGCAGATTTATTTTTCGTTTATTATTATTTAGTTGAGTACATGTATAGTACAGTGAGTACACTAAAGGGCTACAGTACTTTCCACTTCCAGTAACACGTCATATTATATAAATGTAGTAACATGATGTGTCCTAAAATTTTGCTTGGGTAACGGAAGTTTAAAACTCATTTCTAAAAGCGATTTGCTTTTTAAAAAAATGTTTATTTTTAGGTTTTCGAATAAACATGAAAAGTTTTTTATTTTTGAGCGTTACAATTTTCTTAACTTATTGTTATGCTTCAAGCCAACCAGATTATTATTCTATTCTGGGTGTACCACGCACAGCAACTCATAAAGAAATCAAATCAGCTTTTCGAAAGTTGGCTTTGCAGTATCATCCAGATAAAAACAAACAACCAGGTGCTGAAGAAAAATTTAGAAACATTGCCGAAGGTAAATACTGCAAACTAAAATTTATAATTAGTTTAAACAGAAAAGAGGAAATGCCTGTGGGTATAAAATTTCAAAAGTAAAGTTGCACTTTGAAGAATTCTTCCAGGTAGAAACTAAAAGTCTCTAAGTGAATGCCAAAAGTGTAACTTTAAATTTATTTAAAAAAATTATGTTGGGCACTGTTTAGTATTTTAAAACAAAGTAATTTGTAAAAAAAGGTGATCACTATGGGTGTCACTATCATGGTACTACTCTAAGAAAATACAGCAATATCTTGCCTAGGGGTGGGCACTTTTGACTTTTTTCAAGGGGGTACTGGTGCAGCACTTTTTTTGGGTGAAATTAACCCAGAACCTTCCTTTTAGTAACAGGGTGGAATAAATAAAAAATCAAAAGAAAATGGATCTTTCAAGAAACAATAGTAACTGCAGGGGCATTCTTGTTAGTTTCACAAACAAAAGTCACTGATGATGACTTCTTCTTGAAGAGACCTAATAACTTTTAGTTATTATGTGTTTTCTGATGTATTCATGTTTTTTAATCTTTACTTTGACAAATATATCGGTTACCTTTTTGCCTAAGACTAAATTATGTAAATGTTACATCATATCAAGGAAGGTTATTTGTGTCATTTTGGTTTTATATTATTGAATGACAAATAAAGAAAACATCATCTTTGTCCATTGAGTCTTTTGGGCATTACCATAAAATGCTATAAAGAGAGCCATAATATTTATTTAGAAATTTTGGATTGACAAAAGAGTGTATTGGTTGAAACGAAACATGAAACTGGTATGACAGATGAATGAAAATAGCTTTAAATAAAACTTAAAGCTGGGATTGAGTCAAAGAACAGCTCTGACAGTTTCTTCATTTTTTCTGGCAGTATTTTGATTCACAGATAAATCAAAATTCTTTTTGCACTGTTATGTTTTTCAATAATTGTTATTGGCATTGAAAGCTTGAAACAGATATGAAAGAACTAAAGAGACTAAGGTGTGCTTTGGAAAAATTATGAAATTAAACTCAATTTATTTGATATTTGCTAGTGACAAAAAAGTATAATAAAAAATAATTACTTAGAACATAGGTTCTCAAAGTGCTCCGTATGGAGCCCCAGGGCATTGCAAGAGAAACCTAGGGGCTCCACAAGCTATTTGTTTAGGGTGGTCACTCTTCTGCACTCTCGTGAGCCACTTTTCAAAATTATTCGAGTTTGCGGGCCGCAACCAGCTAGAAACACCTATTTTTGTCCCAAAATCAGGGTGTTCTCTAAAAAAAAAAAAAAAGTCTTCACTTTGAATCAGTCTCTGAAATTATTAATACAAACTGTAAAAAATTACTTTTATTCTCGTAAAAAATTAGAAATCACCATAATTTTGGAAGAAATATAGCGAATTGGGAGACAAAATTAAAGTGAAGATCTTTTTTTTTTTGGAGACTACCATGATATTGGAAGAAAAAAGTAAAAGACAAAATCAAAGCCCTTTTTTTTTTACAGAACATCAATTTTTGGCAATTCTTGCCTTGGGTCCCTAAATTTAAATATCCATCACTGTAAGTAACAATGTGTTTTTTTTGTTTTTATTTTTTATAAATTTATTTTGGGGCTTCGTAAATAATGGTCAACTTCTTCATGGGCTGCATAACACCAAAAGTTTGAGAACCTCTGACTTAGAGCACAGATTTGACAGAATATAGATTTAGAGATAGTTTAATTATCTGCAAAGAAAATGTTATGTCTGTTTTAGTAAAAAATTGTACCAGTTGATGTGCCATGCAAGAGACTGAAGAAAAAGTTTGCAGATATGATTGAAAGAGACCTGTAGGTAACACGGCCGTGCTTCTTATTTTTTCTCTTTCTTACCCCCTTTCTATATTTTCTGCATGTTTAACGTCCGTTGTTGTGTTGCGTTTCCTTTTCATGCTTTGCTTAATGTACATTGCATATACTTAAATATTGTTACTAAGCATGAATAAAATATCATCATCATCATCATCAGGTACTTTGCCAAAATTTTTTAATTTTCACAAAGTTTTATAGATTAAGTATTGGCTTTATAGATTCAAGTTTTATAAATTTAAAAATTACAAATATTAGCTATTGTTGCAAGAAAAATCAGTAAAAATTAAGTTTTATTAAAAAAGTTTGATATCAAACTATCAATACTCTTAGATTTGTTATTATTTAAATAGTAATTAAAATTTTATTGGTAATAGTGTCAGAGGTAAAATATTTTACAATTAGCAAAGAAATATTGCCTAACACTTAGCATGTTAACAATGCCATCAAGAATAGACTGTTGAGGATTAATTAATATGTAGGTATATCATTTGTTCTCTTTGCAACAATCTGTAGGTATGTCATTTGTTCAACAGAGACTAATTGTAAAATTTTCTTCTGTACATATTTTTTGAGTTGCTGTCATTCTGTTTTTGTACAAATAAAAATTATTTAATTATTTGGTTATTTCAATTTGTCTTGTCAATTGTATTAACAATACCTATGTTTTAGCTTATGAAGTTTTGTCTGATAAAGAAAAAAGAAAAAACTATGATCAATTTGGACATGAAGGCTTGAAAGATAATGTAAATGGTGATTTTCATAAACATTTTCATGAACATTTTAATTTCCATGATTTTTTTGATTCGTTTGATGAAATGTTTTCTGGACATCATAATGCTCACATGCATGCCCACAAAAGGTTTGTTCGAAAATATGATTTTGTGATCAATAAAAGATTTCAGGTTATTGCATAAGAATCAGATAATTATTTGTTTACATTTGTAAAATATGTAATCCTGCGTAAACTAATGTAATGAAGCATTTAATCAAAAACCCTTTGTGACTAGTAATTGTCACAAAGTTTTTATCTTCAGGAGCATATTAATTATATTACTAAATTATGTTCAATAGAATAAATAATTGTATTTTTAAAAAAATTATTATTGAAAAAGCTTCCTGTTTAGCGATTTGATAAGTGACTTGAAGTTGTATATTAATTGTAATATTTCACACATTTTGATTGGTTCATCTTGCAGAGTCCCAATAGTTTACTTTTTATAGATTTTCTTTTAAAATTTTAAAATCATCTTAATTTTTTTAGTTCTTTTGGATTCATGGAGGACTTTTTCTCTGACAATGATGATGATTTTTTTCAGTAAGTAAACTAGCATTTGCACCTTTTCAGTCTTTTTTTGTTTAAGATTTTTAATTCTTTAAAAAATTTATGCATAGCAAAACTTTAACTACTGTTACAAAAAATCCCAAACAACTTTTGACTATATTATTTACAATCTTACAAATCACTTTGTTTCTCATTGAAGAAATTTTAAATAGGCCTATAGCAAAATGAAAACTTTCTTATTGCTTTATAAAAAGCACTTGCACTGTTGAAATACATTTTGATATGATTTATCTTGCATTGTCTACAAAATGCATACATAAATAAATTTTTCTCAATTAGAAAACAATTTTAAGACAAAAAAGTGTTTGTTTTCAATATTTTAAGTTTTTTTTTCAAGTTAAGAGTTGGAACTTTTTATATTGTACTTAGTGAAGATTTTTAAAACTATAATATTGTTATTGATAAAGCATATGTATGAATTGAATATGTTCAAAAATTTTTCATCTTTGTGGTTCAAGAGCTCCACCCAAAAGAGTTTAGACAGAAAGCAGAAATGAGCTAATTTGTAGTGGTTGAAAATCAATCACCAGTGTTCTAACCTTAATAAGGATGACTCATTTAGGAAAGTACTTTTCTAATGAATACCTTTGCCAAGTATGTGAATGTGCATCTTTTTAAACTGCGCAATGCCCAAGACAGCATAAAAAACATTCTAGGCAACATATCATGATTTTGCAGTGTAGCCCTATTGTGATGGGGTTTTCATATAAGAGATTTTTTTCTCCTAGACCAGGAATGTCCAACCTGCAGCCCACTTAAGGTTCTGATGTGGCCCACTGCCTATTCCAAGTTTTCTGGGTTTAATAAGGTTTTTGAAAATGAGTTCCGCAAATTTGCTTAGTACACATTTGGGGCAAAAATTGACAAATCAGAGACAGATTCTGAGTGAAGATCTTTTTTTTTAGAAAACACTAGATTTTAGGGATGAAAATTAAGAAAATAGAGTGAGATTTTTGAGTGAAAAGCTTTTTGCAGATCACCGACTTTGGCTCAATTTAAAATTTGGCCTGTTATGAAACAAGATTGGACATCTCTGTCCCAGACTGTTTGCTTGCCACAGCTTTTGAGCACAGTCTGCCCAGGTTTGAAGTTGCCATCATTAAACTTCATTTAATCTAGCCTCTATCTGCAAACCTCTTTGGCATTGATATTCCTAACAGAAAAGATAAAATTTCTGTCTAACACAACTTTACAGGTTACCGAGACACGCAAACTTTTCCACCTCAAATACAATTTTTTTATTATTGATTGTTCAATAACAAATTTCATCATTATTTTCAGGCAAAACATTGAATTAATTCAGTGTATTTCCCTTTTCCTGCTTGTCCATTTGGAATAGCCAAGACATGTCTACACTTTCAGTGTATCTCAGACTTGGAGGTTGAAGCTCAGTCACATTAAGACAGTGACAATAGCTTTTCACTTAAATAATCAAAAGGCAAAACGTGAGCTAAAAGTCTACAACAACAATAGACTTTTACTGTTCTGTTTAACCCCTATTTATCTTGGGGTAAAATTGGACAGATCGCTCACATTTTGTCAACATCTAGTGGCATTGTGCAAAAAACTATCCTTGCATGTCACACTGCTTAGGTAACTTGTGGGCTCGGGATGGGGTGCTGGTGCTAAAACACTATGCATAGCTGCCTTATCTTCAGTCTACTCAACAGCTGAGTTTTGCATGCCAGTCTGGTGTTGCAGTGCTCACACTCACCTCATCAACAGTGCCTTGGACAATGCCTTGTGCATAGTCACTGGATGCCTGCATCCCACTCCAACAGACCACCTACCTATACTCTCAAGCATCCAGAAAGCTGAGCTTTGCCGAATGGGAGCAACACTCTCCCTGGCTCACTGTAGATCTTTGGACCCTGATCATATCTTGTATGGTCTTTTAAGTGGGTCCTCAGATAATCCAGACGCCCGTTTGTGTCAGCTGCATGAAATCTTTTCGACAACCTTGCCAGACTTGGCATCTGTGCTTCTGAATGGACAAATCAAAGATGGAAAACAGAGTACTGTGAGAATGCTTCCAGGCTCTGTGTTTTTGTGGCTGGGACTGGTGCCAGGCCTGTTGGGATGGGCTTGTCTTAAGCAGCTCAGGTTAAGCTCAACCACCTGCAGACTGGTGTCCATGCACAAATGGGTCTCACTCCTTCACTGAATGCAGTGTGGCACCTCTGAACAAACCACAGACCATGTTCTAACAGCATGTCCTATACATTGGGTACCACATGGAGCATGAGGCCTGATGGTTTTGGATGATGAAACTTGATGCTGGCTTAATAATATCACTGCCAGCATCTGATTCGGCAGTTCAGCAATCTGGGGTAGTAAACCCATGGCCCCAGTCCTGTTTGTGTCTGACCTGGAGTGGATACCTTTTTAAATGACAATGACGAGAAGAGGAGAAAGAACACAGCTTGGTTATAGTCTAACACTGACACTAAAAAGCTTTGTTTTCATGTCATTGACATGAACATAGACTTCTGTCTATTTGTACAACGATTTGAGCTAATAGCTAACCTCTCACAACATACTCCTGCATTACTGCCCACAACTTGTCTCATGGAACATGTTCATATGCTTTTTGAAGGTCTACAAGGCATGTATGCACCTCTTTAGCATATTTCCATAATTTCTCAAAAAGAGTTAGAGTTAGAGCAATGTTCTACAGGTCCATAGTGCATCTGCCAGGACGAAATCCACATTATGGATTAAAATAAATAATAAAATCCACATTAACCACATCCACACCTAAAGCATGGCATCTCTTTTTAAGGCACTTTGCATAGACCTTTTTTGGAAGACTTAACAAGGAAATGCCTATGTAGTTAATGCACTTCTTCTTGGTCTCCTTTTTTGTAAAGAGGTATCAACATGGTGGGTGGTGGTGGGCTTACCTGACCTATTTCTGGGAGGGGCACAGATCAACTTTGCAGAGTCCCAATAGTTGGGAAACGCCCCAGGGACAGGACTAAAAGTCCAGAATAGAAAGGGAGTGGCTAAAGACGGCCAGACACATAGACTCAGGAAAGGTAACTAGCCTGGGGAAGCAAAGGTGAGGATAGGGCGAATAAAGGCTATAGAGTACATAAAGATTTCTTTAAGGGCCCCCAGGAGGCAGAAGTGATAGATCGGAAAGCACAGAATTGGCTGTAAAACTTTTTCTGTAAGGATTAGACATAATGCTTAAAAGAAAGGGTGTGATTGAAGGTTACACTGAGAAAGGTCTGGTTTAGGTTGAAATTAAGTGGGGTGTTAAGAATAGAGGGTTTAAGATGAGACTGGTAGGGACTAGGCTGACTCACACTTGAGAGGTAGACGCCATTTGAAGTACCATTTCATCAGTCTGTTGAGGGCAGCTTGAAGAGTGGTTGCACATTCAACACTTGGGGAAGAGGTCGAAATGGCAAGGTCATCTGTGTAGAGAGAGACCTTGACAGATATAAGAAGAAAGGCAGGAAGATTATTAATAAATAGAGAGAAAGGACTAGTCCAAGAACTGAACCTTGGGAAACACCTCTTTGAAGACGGAAAGGACGACCATAGGAATTTTAGATATGGACTTTTGAACGGTGATCTGATAAATAAGATTGTATCGGACAAAGCAAAATTTAGGACCCAAAGAGAGTAGTTTAACAGGGAAGAACAGAATTCCAGATTGAGTCAAAAGCTTTCACAAAATCCACATTGGTGAGGACAGTACATGGGCCTGGTTTTGACTGATGAAAAGAATCTGCGATTGACTGCGAGAGGAAGAGAACCTGATCAACAGTTGATCTACCAGGTGAAAGGATGCTATGGTATTCCAGAAAATAGGTGATTCATCGAAGAACCATTCAAAGAGTTTGAAGGTGCAAGAAGTGAGAGAGATGGGATGATAGGAGGAAGGTGAGTCAGAGGGTTTTTTGGGTTTAAGAAGGGGGATCATGATCAATTTGTTTCCAGGCGGATGGGAAGGTATGAGTCGACCAAAATAGGTTTAAGATATGTAGAAGGAATTGTAGCATGGATTGAGGAAGGTGGATTAGAAGTGGGTAGGTGATTCAATCAGGCTTTATGAGGTTGAATTTGAAAGTTGAGAGATAGCTGAGAAAAGTTCTAGAGAAGAAAAAGGTAAGCACAAAGCCGAGTGTAGGGCATTACAATGGGCAGATCTAATTTTATTCATGTGTGCTTTTTCAGTACTACAAAAGGGTTTTGGGGTTTGGGTAGAGAAGGGGCTGTAGATGTGTGGAGAGTTGGTTTGCACAGTCTACAGGGGTATGACAACTTGGAAAGTTGGGGAGATCAGATGAAGATGAGGAAGGGGAGCCAGAGATGGAGCAAAGTAAAGAAAAAATTTGGCTGGGACAGGTTTTAGGAGAAAGACTAGAGCAAGTTTTCTGCCATGAATCAGCCTTAGCCTTAGAAATCACAGTTGAGGTATACCTGGATATAGTGATATAGTTCTGGCGGTCTTCTTCAGGACGGTGTGCCCTTGCAAATGCCTTTCAGCGTTTTACAATAGCATCTGCAATTTCAGGAGACCACCAGGCTTTGGCAGGGTGATTGATGTTGCTAAAGGAAATGGCAGAAGCGGCAGCATCATTGAAGAGTTTGGTGAAGGTAGAGGTGGTTTCTGAAAGAGAAAGTGTTGTGAAGCTAGAGGGAGGTGGGCAGTGGGTATTGATATAGGAAAAGTATTTGTCCCAGTAGGCTTTGTTATAATTAAATAAAGGAGAACGGAAGATAGAATTAACAAAAGGAAAGTAGGAATAGTTAAAGAGATAGGAAGATGATCTGAGTTGAGGTCTGGAAGGGTCTGCCATGTACATTTGAAGACCATGGAAGCAGGAATTAAAAAGAAATCAGGGGAAGAACAGTTTCCAGTGGTGCAGTGTAATAAGGTGTGATGATCAGGGTTGTTGAGAGTTAAGAGATGAGAGGAGAGGAGCCAGTCAAACAAATCTTTGCTTAATTGGTCCTCTGGACTGCGAGAGTCCCAGGATGAGTGATGGCAATTAAAATCTCTGAAAATGTAAGTGGTAGGGAACAATGGTAAGAGGCAGGGTGAGAAGGATTTAGAATGGAAGTCACAAGAAGAAGAGTGGATAGGAGGGACATAGAGATTGAAAAGATGTATAGGTGAGGCCCCTTTTATTTTAACTGTGAGCTAAATAATCGGAGCTGGGATCAAGGGAGGAAAGGTTTGGGTAGAGAGGGGGGTAGGTTAGGCCGTTTTTGACAAGTATAAGAACACCATCTTCTAGGTTTCCTGTAGAGTTGGTGTTGGGTTGAGGAATATGTTTGTAGCGTTTTTATATTTTCTTTTATTTTACAATGATTTTTTACTACTTGGCAAAATGTATATATTCATTTGATAGAGCTCTTTCTACTGTAAAAAACTGTGCTGATCGTCTTTTTGAGTATTTTGAGATTTTATTATTTGTGAGGCTTACATATGGAATATCCAGGGGGTAAAAAGCAACATTTTCGACACCTGCTATTCTTCGCTTTTCATCGAGGCCAAAAAGCTGCTGAAGTAGCCCGGGATATTTGCATGGTATACGGGAAAGGTGTCATAAGCGAATCTACGGCAAGAAAATGGTTTGCGAAGTTTAAAAACGTCAATTTTAACATCGACGACACGCCCCGCAGCGGAAGACCTTTTGAATTTGACAAAGACCATCTCAAAGCACTTTTAAAGGAGGAAAGTCGCCAAACAAGTCGTGAATTGGCCGAAAAAATAAACTTAAAAAACGATTCTTAATTCTCTTCATTCAATGGGATTTGCCGAAAAATCGGGAGTCTGGGTGGGTGCCTCATGAGCTTAGCGAAAACAACAAAGAAAATCGCCTTCAAATTGCTTCTTAACATCTCGCCCGCCATCGAACAACACTCGGTCACAAACAGCGCTTTTTGTACCGAATCGTCGCGGGAGATGAGAAATGGTGCCTAAATATAAATATGAAGCAAAGAAAGGAATGGTGGCTTTTGGAGATACGCCAAAGCCGAGAGTTAAGCCTGACCTTCATCCAAGGAAGACCATGATCTACTTTTGGTGGGACTGGGAGGGCATGGTACACTGGGAAATGCTCGAAACAAATGCCACGGTCAACAAGGAGTCTACATAGCCCAGCTACATCGCGTGAATGAGGCTATTTGACTGAAAAGACCCCATCGACAAGGCCAAACCATACTTCTTCACGACAACGCCAGGCCTCATGTTGCACAAGTCGTCAAAGCCGCACTCCAAGAGCTCGAATGGGAGGTCCTTCAGCATCCGCCGTATTCTTCGGACTTTGCACCCACGGATTACTATCTTTTCCGCTCTTTGTCTAACCATGTGAGGGGCGTTACCTTCGACAATGAAGAAGACCTTAAAAACTGGTTCAACAAATTCTTCGATATCAGACCCGGGGATTTTTGGCGGAACGGTCGAGAGGTGGGAGGAGGTCGTAAACAGCAACGGAGAATACATAATTTATTAATTTATAGCCATAACTTTTCATTTTTGTTTAAATAAAAATCTTTGATAAAAACGCTACAAACATATTTCTCAACCTAATAGTTCCTCTCCTCGTCATAGAGCAGTCCTTTTTAAGAGTTTTATAACCGGGGATGTGAAAAGTGGAGTCAGAAGAGAGGTGTGACTCCTGTACAAAAATGAGATCGTACTGATTTAGTGAAAGAAATTGTGTAAGTTCAGTACGACGGGGGCGAATTCCATTGGCATTCCATTGGAGGATTCGTTGGCTGTTTTGGGAGGAAGAAGGATAAAAAGAAGATTTTTTGAGAGAAGTGGAGGGTTGGGATTGAGGAGGAGGTAGAGATGACACTGAGGGTGGGTAAGTAAAAGTTAGTTGCGGGTGGTTAGGAAGGTTTGAGGAGTTACTAATGGTAGAGAAAATTTTGGGGGGTTTATTTTTGAAGATTTTTGAAGGATTTTTTGAGTCTTTCAGGTATTTGAAGGTGAAGATAGGAAAACAGTTTGAGAAGAGGAGGGAGAAGTTTGAGAGGACACAAGATGGGTACATTGGACAGGTCCAAGAGTGTCCCGGAGAAATTTTTCAAAAACCAGTGGGAGAGAGACCAGAGCAAGAGAGGTGCACCCAGAGAGAACAGTTGGCACAATGTACCGATCTGTTTCCCCTGGTCACTCAATGGAAGTAGACAGAGCAGTGGTCTTTAGGGCCAGGGTTGGGGTGAATGCCACTGCTGGTGAGTAGAAGCATAAGGATGAGATGCAGTGATGGGTGAGATAAATAAAGTATAGGTGTAGAGTTGGAAATGGGCTAAGGAAATCTCTTTCAAAGGAAGATAAATGAAGAGGGGGGTGGTCATTTGGGATTAAGAACGCCGTCCAACTGTGACCACGCAGTGGACAGCAGAAAGAAAAAATGAGGAGAAAAATTGTCCATAAGGGGTTGCCCGAGGATGAGACCTTTGGGTAATTGACAAGCCATTTTGACCCTCCCCAGTACAGGAAAGAGGAATGCACCACCATGATGAGGTGTTTTTTCACAGGTGTAGACTGCCATTGTTTCAGTACCTCACCAGTTTTTCAAGCCACGTGAAACACACGAATCAGCCAACAAACCCCAAAGTTGTTCATGGCATTTAACATATCGGGTCAAATAGCCTTGCCAGCTTTAAAAGATTTGATTGCTGTGCTCATCTCTGCTTTGGTTAGGTAAATTTCTTCACCAATTTTTTCCTCCGATATTTCCAAATGTTGAACTGTTACTGGATTTAAGACTCACAAAAGTATTCTCTCCAACAATTTAGGATGCTCTTTTGATGCTTCAGAAGCACACTATTGGCAAACAACGTATGGTTTGCCAAAATTTTTGTTTGCCAATCCGTAGTCTGTATCCAACTTTTGTCCAATTTTTTCCCCTGACTGTTTGATAATAGTGGTAGCAGTCTTACTTGCTCCAGAGTATCACAATCGAAGCTCCTCAGCGGACTTGTTTGCTGAACAAGCTCTAAAAGCAGTTTTCTTTGTACGGATAGCTTCTTTAACTTCTTGGTTTTACCAAGCAATTCTTTTCTAACTAACCATTTGACCTCCCACACGTTTACAACTACAGCTAGCACCTTCAGATGTAATGACTGCTGATTTAAATGAATGCCACTTAGTCTTAACGTTTTCAGTAAAGTCAAGGAGTTCTCTGCACAGGAAAGCAACTTTCTTGCAAATGTATGTCTCACCTTTTTGTCAGCTGCTAACTCCCACTTTATTCTGTATGCTCTTTGTACTTTGAATCGTTTCCTTGTTCTCGGATGGTTCAGTCCTCTAAGAATGCAGACGATTACGCAATGGTTGGGACAGTTTACCTCGTCTTTTAACGCAAACGTCAACCACAGAAGAAAACAAGTTCGTTGAGACAATACAGAAATCAATAGTAGAATGCTGTTTCACCGAATCTCTGTACCAACTGTGCTTGTGAACCTCTGTACCTCCGAAAAAAGGTATTCATCACGCACAGTCCGTTGGTGGCACAGAACTGTAGCAAACACCTTCCGTTTCTGATAATGTCAGAGTCTCCTTGTCTTCTGATAACACCTTTCCATATCTTCTCAGTACTTGTGCATTGAAATCACCCAGTAGGACAATTGATTCTGCAGATGTTACTTTCTGTATAGCAACACTTACTTCATCTAAGAAAGGTTGATACTGTACTTCAGCGTTTGGTGCGTACATCTGCACAGTGACTGCTCCTGTAGTCTAACCTTAAGAAGACAAACCCTTTCTCCGAGTGGGATCCAATCAGTGACACAGTGGGTCAGGCGAGGACTTACAAAAATGTCTACCCCTGCCTGAGCAGACATGGTTACATCTACACCTAAATAGAAAAGCTTCCAGCCTTCATTCAACTCAACAGTATTAGAGCCACGACGCTTGGTAGAGGAAATTCCAACAATATCAAGATGATACTGCTCTGCCTCCCAAACCAATTCTTGTACTTTTCCATTGAGTGAAGTGACGTTCCAGTTGCCCAGGCGAAGATCCCGATGTTTGGGACCAACTCGATTACAGATACTGTGCGCTGCCCTCTTTTGCCTCCCCAAACGCGTAGAGAATGCATTGATAGGTTTCCAGTTACAGTCAGCTTGTGGGGGAGAATATAGCTACTTTTCGAAGCGGCTGCTCTGCCTAAAGCCCAGACGCGGACCTTTTTTATCCTAAGCGACGCCCGATGCAGCATGAATATTGTCATTTGAACTATTCATTTTGCTACATTTTCTAGATTACTTTTGATCTGTTTCTCACCTTCTACCTTACCGCCATGGGTAGACCTGAGAGAAGTTGAAAACTCCAGACGGCATTTCTCTTAAGATTATAGAAAACGGAAACCCCTCCACGCTAAGTTAGCAATCTATTGGAGAGGATAACAAACGTAAATTTTTAAAATTCATTTCGAAATTCCGTTCGCCTTAAATTTTTTCTTTCTGTTATTATTATTCATTTTATGTTAAAAAAGTTTTCGGAAAAGCTTAAATAAGTCGAAATGTGTGAAAATCAAATTTCTTTACTTATTTGTGAGGTTGTTAGCAATAAGATTTTTCAAAACACGGTAGCTTGATGTTGTTGAACAATTAGTTCACTGGAAGAAAAATATTCTTTCATTTGTGGTTTCAAAGTTAAGTCTTTCTCGACTCGATCTGATGAGGCTAGCGAATCAAATTTAAGCTGCATGCTCATAATACTCTTTCTCTATCGTGTTATATAGTTTGCTAAATGTAATTTGCTTGCATTACTATGAATTGTTACACCTATTCACTGCTCTGGCTTAGCATATGCACTCTTGCTATAACTAAAAAAGATTAATTTCTTTCGTTAAAGAAAGGATATTCGAATCTTACAAACAAAATCACAAAACTGTTTGTCGCTTCTTTTTATTTTTTAAAATGTAGTGTGGCTTTTCCTTTAATGCTTTAAAAATTTTGCTATTTAATGAGCCATCTGCGTTTCAGACATCATATGAAGCCGGGAGGCGGCGGTGTTTTTTCGGAGCAAACGGTCATTAAAACAAGTAAGTTTTCACTAAAGTGACAAGTTCTAATAAGTTTTCTTCAATATAGATTCTTAGTGTGAGGCATTCTTGTTTGTACAAGAACACCGTGATTACTGACTCCAAGGCAACAGTTTATACTGGCGTCTTCGTTTTACGTTTGGAAGTGCTTCCATGCGTTAACCGCATCGATCAATAGAATATAAAAACTGAAGTTCAAACTGAAGTTAAATATTTATAGGGAAAGTAATATTCGGTGTTAATATATATATTTGCCTTGGCAAAGTTTACGACAAAATCGGGTTGCGAGAATTCGGCGCCTAATTTTCAATTGTTCACTTGGGCAAATACTATTTATCATTGTTTTTCAACGGTTTGCAAAATTTGCCAATAAGCGGACAATAGTAAATTGTTTGATTGCTTTTTATTTTGTATTTGAATAGGAAAAAGAATTTTTTGTATTTAAAAAGGCCTTTATTTCAATAGCTCGTGTGGATATCTCGGCTGTTGATATCAACTGAATTGCCGTCACTTTGTTGTAGCTGGCCTGTAGAATTTTTCCGAACCTTTTTTAATCGAAAAACTGATTAAACCAACGTTTAAATTAAACAACTAGCGTCAACTCTCGCATTTAATGGATTTAAAATGTCATTCATGACGCTATATGGGTTGGTTGTTCACGTACGAAAATTTTTATTTTTTTAAATCACGATAAAAGAATATTGGACAAGGCAAATGGATATTTTTAGGAGAGTTAAGTCTAGGGTTTGTGATTTCTCTGACTTTTTATTATCTTGGGATTTTACGGGACAAAATTTAACTTTCCGAGAAATACCGAGATCCGGTGATGCAAAATGTACCACGGAATGGCAAAATGTTACACAATTTCGTCGGAAAAATTTACTGAAGACTAAAAAAAGGTCTTCACCGACAATTAGTATCAAATTTCTTCATTTTTGCCTCAAAAAAATTCTTCTCTTGAAATCCTAAGCCTTTGCCCAATACCTAGGTCACAATCGACCGACGTATTGAATACCCCTGCTTAAAATCATTACTTTAAACTCAAATGCAATAAACCGGGATTTCCCAGGAAGTTTGTCCGGTATCCCAGGAATTTAAAACTTAAAAATCGTCCGAGATCCTAGAAATAAAGCCAAGTTAAGTCCTATGCAAAAGTATTTTTTAAAAGCAATGTTGGGCAAGTTGTTTTGTAACAATAACTAATTACAAATTACTGTTACAATTGAAGGGTTATGAAAAATTTAAAGGGGTGATGTTAAAATTTTCTTTTAGTGTTGAATAAAGTGCACAAAAAGTTATTGAAAGTAGACAAAATAAAGAATACGTACTTAGTTTCCTTTTAAAAATACAAGATTTAAATATTTTTGTCGCTTAGTCGACATCGTTTTGGTTTCAAAATGTTTCACACGCCAAAATTTTTTCAACTACCGCACTTGAAGGCATAGAAACATTGTACTTAATAAAAAAAACACTTGATTTCTCATCATTTAATGTTTTTTTCATAACCCTTACAGGCTTGGAAAAATAATAATTGAAAAAGTAACTGTAACTAGTAACTTTTAACAGGGTCATAATAGTGACTAATTACGATTTTTGCCAAGTTAATGAAGTTGCAGAAAAATAATTAGTTACTATCATACTATTGTAACTAGTTATTGCCCACCGCTGCTTATAAAACTGTCATCTCAAACTGCACATTAGAACAGGCGAACACTTGCACAAATGTCATCGGCTTATTTGAATTTGGTGATGTTACGATACGATGCAAGGAGAAACAAGGGTGTGCAAAAAACAATGAAGCCGTTGCGGTTTCAAATCAACGGCTTCATTGTTTTTTGCACACCCTTGTTTCTCCTTGCATCGTAAAAAAATGGCAATTTTTTTTTATTGCTATAACTTTTTAACACAGTATGACATTTTAAATACAACTGGGAATAATTAGATTTGCAAGTGATATATCTTAAATTTCTGAACCTTTTTGTCTTTCGTCAATATTAATTAGTATCTAATCTGTATTCTTATGTTGGTTTACAGATGGTAATCAAAAATGTGTGACAACAACCAAGACTGTTAATGGTGTAACCACAACCAAGACAGTTTGTCATCACGAAGAATTCTAGTGACTTTATATGTTTGCTACTGTGATTATGTATACTTTTTTGTCGATTATTTATATATTTTTGTGGTCTAGTTTATTTTTTAGCTTTCGTCTTATGCAATTACTTTTGCAGTTGTTAGTTCATTTTTGTCACTTGGAAAATCTCTTAGTTACTTTAATTTGGTGGTTTAAAGAGGTTTAAAAAAAAAAAAAAAAAAGAAAGAAAACAGAATTGTGACTATTACAATCATACGTTAGTTTTTTTTTTATTCTTATTCTTTGCAATAGTTTCCGAAAAAACTTTACTTGTTTGAAAACAAAATCTTTAAAAATTTAATGGAAATACAGCATAGAGACTGGAAAGTAAAATTCTTTAAAACTACCAAATGTATTTCTGTAGAAAGTTTTAACACTGTTTTCAGAATGATTTTCATTTCCGCGTATTATATAAAAGAATTTTTAATTTCCTTTGATAAGGTAAAGCAGAGCTCAGCTGATGCAAAGCAATATCAAACTTTTGCTGTAGAAAAAACTAAAAACGGAAGCAAAAACCTTTTTATACGAAAAAGCAATAAGGACTCTCGCTATGGTTCTCCAAATATCTTTTTGTTTAGAAAAAAGGGTTCTAAATTTAAAAATTTTAGAAATTGTATATGAGATTCTCAAAAATTTATGGTATTACTAATAAAAATTAAAACTAAAATTACTCTTTTTACTTTACTCGCCAAAAACCCCTCAAAATTTAGTATACCGCTTTCTTCAAAGTATCGTCAATAGTTAACTGTATAGTTTTCTTTGATAAAAAAAACAACTTTGAAAAGCTATTTACATAATATGTAAGAGTATTTACTAATTAATATAATTTGGTGCACCCAGAAGCAAAGCCTGGGGTGGGGGCGAGATATTTTAGTACCCCCAAAAATTAAAAATAAAAAATTTTCTTTAAAAGTGCCTAGATATAAAAAAATTGTAAAAATGCAATTTTTTAGCCTATTTGATATTTTAAAATTACTTTATTGTTAACAATACTTACCCCCACCTAGGGGCTCTAAAAGCAGGGGCAGGGTGCAATTGCCATTTCTTTTTTTAGATTGCTTTCGCAAAGAATCGCAATTAGATTGAGTAGATTTTTTAATTTTGAAAGTATATTATTGAAGGTACCTTTCATTTATTTATTTTTTGACTTGCAAGACAATGTTGAAGGCAATAAACTTACGGCAACCATTAGGCGATTACTCGGTCCTACTTTTAAAAATCCTAAGTAATTGCTGTTCAATTGCAATTTTTTATTTAATTTTTTCAGTTTAAATTGAACTCAAACCTACCGTTCATCCTAACAAACTGCACTAGCGGAAAGAACTGGTTTAAATAGTTTTATTGACACGTTTGTGTTTGCATTGCGTTGGTTGAAATTGCAGAAATGGATTGTTCCGAGTGCTGTTTAATAAAACGCCCGTAATCGACATACCTTTAGTTCAATTGTTACTTCCGCCTTTTTACGCTCTTAAAAAGAGCATTTTATGCCACTGTTGTATGCTGTTAAATATAATCTTTCACCTGATTTTGCGATTTTATAAATTAATTCAAGATGTGATGATGATATTTGAGCGAAATGAAAAAGAATTAAACTCAATATGGAATAAAAATTTGTTAATTTTTGTATGACTAAACTTGTGTTCGCGTGATGTATTTAAAATTGTTTTTTTTAAATAGCCAATATAATAAACTAATATTGAAAATGGTAGAATAAAAAAGTTTACAAAATGATTTGTTTTGTTTGGTTATGTTTAACTATTTGTAATATGTCTCACGCTTTATTACCTTTTATTAAGGCTTTAAAAGACTAAATTTAAGGCAAACAGAAATACAATAGACACCATGATGATTGCTAACTAACTAAAATAACGAGAAAGAAACATGCAAGGCAAAACCAATAACTTCACCAACGCTGCACAAGAATTAAAAGAAAAAGGCAACTAATAAAGTGACACGTGAAGATGGAAAATCACCACAATCTCCCCCCGTTAAGAATAAATGTTATTACCATATCCGTCGATAGGTCGGGTGACTCGGATATTATTACCATATCTGTCATTATGTATTATTATCATATCTGTCGAAGTGACTCGGAAAATCACCACAATCTCCCCCCGTTAAGAATAAATGTTATTATCATATCTGTCAATAGGTCGGCGAATACGTGAAGAATGACGTAAATTAGGAGTTTCGCAAGGTGCATCAGATGATATGCTTTCAGTATCGTCCGGCGCTGCTTGACCGTTGCTAGTTATGTCAGGTTGCGAAAACGAATTAGACTCGTTATCACTTTGCGGTAAAATTGTGTTTTCGGTATCGTCAGAATGCAATGAAAGATTTGTATCATTCGCAGCATCAGCAACAGGGTTTCGAGCTAGATCTCGTAGAGAAACATTAATTTCTCTTTCATCATTTAATTTTACATGGGCGTAATGCGGGTTAGCCTCAATGAGCTCAGCTTCTTCAACTAGCGGGTCATTTTTGTTGCGAACATGACATTTCACATAAACTGGCCCAGGCTTCACCCAGGAAGGCATTGATACACCATTAAATGATTTTTGAGAGTGCGAAAACATACGTTTATGTGGTGTGCAATTGATAGCGGTACATAGCAGAGATCGCATAGAATGAAGTACATCAGTTAGAACGTATTCCCAGTGAGTCAGAGGAAGCTTTTTTGAACGCAAAGCTAATAACACAGTTTGCCAAATAGTGCGGTTACAACGCTCAACTTGTCCGTTTCCTGCGGGATTGTATCTATTTGTTCTACTTGTCGGCACCCCAAAATTATGAAACCACGATTTTAGTTAAAACGACATAAAACTAGACCCTTAATCGCTATGCACATAACCAGGAAAGCCAAATATGCTAAACAAATGAGTAAGTTTTTCGATAACGGTCGCTGATTTTATATCGGGGCACGCATACGCAAAAGGAAAACGTGAAAATTCATCAACAATAACAAGCAGATACTTATTTTTTGAAACGGATAAAAGTGGTCCTTTAAAGTCAATACTAATTCCTTCAAAAGGCTGGGTTGCCTTTATTAAGTTCATTTTGTCTTCTGGTTTCAGGAAAGAAGCTTTTACTTCGCTGCAATCTTTGCAAGCTTGTATAACATTTTTGACATCGCTTTACGAAAACGGCAAGTTTTTAACTTTAACGTAGTGAGCCAATCGAGTAATTCCAGGGTGACACAATAATTCAAGTAAATTAGTTAACGACTTCAATGATGGAAATGATACAGATGCGAAAATAGCACGAGAAAGCGTATCTGGAGCGAAATTAAGTTTACCCGGTCGATAGATTATAGTAAAATCAAAAGCGGCAAGCTCTAATCGCCATCGTAATATTTTATCGTTTTTGATTTTTGATGTATGCCTCATATCAAGCATAAACGATACGCTACGTTGATCTGTGATCAGTGTGAAATGTTTTCCTAAAAACAAATGCTTCCATTTTCGAAGCGCTTCGACAACAGCGTACGCCTCTTTCTCCACGGCTGAATGTCGTTGTTCCGATGTCGAAAGGGTCCTAGCGTGAAAGGCTACCGGTTTTCTATTTTGATTTAAGGTTGCAGCAATGGTAAAATCGGACGCGTCGGTTTCAATGGTAAACGGAACAGCTTCATCTATCGGCTGTAAAGTGGCGTCGGCAAGCTTATTTTTTATTAGATGAAAGGCAGAAATGGCATCGTTTGATAGTGAGAAGGCTTCGTTTTGAACTAAAGGCCTTATAATTTTTGAAAAATTAGGAACCCAATTTGAATAGTAACTGAATAACCCAAGAATCCTTTAGAGTTCTTTTTTTGATTTTGGCACTTCTAGATCTTTCAGCGGTGCAATGCGCTCTGGATCGGGCTTGATCTCGCCATTTCCCACTAAATGGCCTAAAAGTTGAATTTGAGAGCGATCGTACTGGCACTTGTTTTCATTAAAAGTAAAATTTTCTTTTTTTGCAGCTTCCTTTAATGCACTTAAATTTTTGTCATGAGAAGCTTGATCCATGCCGCCAACTGTGATATTATCCAAATATACATTTACTCCTTTTAGTCTGTAACGGTTAATAAATTCGTTTATCACCCGCTGGAAGGCAGGCACAGCATTCGTTAAACCAAATGGCATAACTTTTCACTGGTATAATTCTATTCCGGATTGGAATGCGGTGTAAGGACGGTCTTTAGGATGAATTTTAATTTGGTGGTAAGCCGATTTTAAATCTAGAGTGCTAATACGTTTCCATTTGGCAACTTCGTTAACAATGGATTCGATACTTGGTAGAGGGTAGGCGTCTAATTCGGTAAACAAATTGATTGTACGACTGCAGTCAATGCACATCCTTCGCTTTCCTTTCCCATTATCTACCACAAGTGGTTGCGCTCGCCAAGGTGGATTACTTCTTTCAATTCGATTTTCGTTCAGCAGTCTATCTGTTTCCGCTTTTATGAGCGCTTGATCGGATATAGAGAATTTTCTGGTCTTTATTGTAATGGGTTTACAGTTTCGGGTAATGTTGCAAAATAAATCAGGATATGGTACAATTGGTACATGGGCAGTCGGCATAATTGTTGAGATGTGAAGTTCTTTCTTCTTTCCACGGAATTCAAAAGTTACACTCTTATGTTGTTATAATAAGTCATCTCCTATAATTGAATCGGCAATTAGGTTTGACATAACGTAAAATTTAAAATTTTTATAGTGGTGCTCAAGAAAAGTTAGATCCAAATAAGAAACGCCGCAAATTTCAGTTTTAAGAGATACATTGGCCATATTTGCAAAGTACTTAATAGTTTTATAAGAAAGTTTATTTCTCTTTATAAATTCTTTATTTAGATAGCTGTTGGTACTGCCAGTGTCTACTAAAGCTTGGCCGGATATGTTATTCACAGTAATTTCAGCTAAGACATCTTGTGAGAATGTGGATCGCAAAGCCGTAGTCGGAGCTAAACAAGGTTGATCTACCTACGCAGTTCAAAGAATTTTTGCATTTTAAACAGCATTTCGCATAATGGCCTACCTTTTGGCAAAAATCACAAATTTCGTTTTTAGCAAGACAGCGACTGCGGGGATGCCATTTAGGCTCTCCACAAAAATAACATGTAAAGTTTTGTTTTAAACAGTATTTTGCATAATGGCCTACCTTTTGGCAAGAATCACAAATTTCGTTTTTAGCAGGACAGCGACTGCGGGGATGCCATTTAGACTCTCCACAAAAATAACATGTAAAGTTTCGAGATTGTTTTTTTGAAGCTATTACGCTAACATTGTTTTCCTTCGATTTGGTTTCGTCTTTTTGGAGAGCGCACATCTGTCGGAAGGATGTATCTTGGCAGGTATACGTTTCGCAATTTAACTTTGCCATTTCAATTGAACAAGCTTTTTCATGGGCTTCTGTAAATGTTAAAGTCCTGTTTTCAAGTAGCCGTTGCCTAATAAAGTTTAAAGAAAGTCCATTTATAAAAGAATCTCTTTTCATGTGATCTTTATACTCTTGAGCACTTACAGCGGTAAAGTCACAATTTTGACTAAGTTTGTTAATACGCAAAATAAACTCATCAACTGATTCGCCAGCGTCTTGTTTGGCTGTTGCAAGCATGTGCCGCGTGTAGATTTTGTTCTTTGGCTTTACAAATAAATTTTGTAATGCAGTTATAGCGCTCTCGTATGTAGTTTCTTCACTTATAAGTTTGTAAATAGGAGCTGATAAATGAGCTGTCAGTACCTTTAGTTTATCTACAGTATTTTCTCCTCTAGCAAAGCTTCGACAAAGTTAATAAACGTTTTAAGCCAGAATTTCCACTCTTCTTCAGCTAAATGTGAATTGGGATCTATAGTAAGCTTTTCTGGCTGTAAGTACTTCCATTCAGTATTAGCCATTATAGTCTTTTAAATTGTAATATGTCTCACACTTATTACCTTTTATTAAGGCTTTAAAAGACTAAATTTAAGGCAAACAGAAATACAATAGACACCATGATGATTGCTAACTAACTAAAATAACGAGAAAGAAACATGCAAGGCAAAACCAATAACTTCACCAACGCTGCACAAGAATTAAAAGAAAAAGGCAACTAATAAAGTGACACGTGAAGACGGAAAATCACCACACTATTGCAGGTTTTTTTTGAGATCCGTACTTGTACGTAGAGCTTTATTGATTGCTGGTGTTTAAGGTTGCAATCATTTTCTGTGTTTGTTCTCTCCAGATCTCTAATGTCATTATGTGCTTGGTTCTTGTACGTGCAAGTTTCGAACGACCTTTTTGCAACATATGTTATAGTGCTTGTTTTTGGATGTAAAACATCTGTTATAGTTGTTTTTGTGCTTACCCGGCTCACACCTAGAGATTGGAGCCTCTTGCATTCCTCAACAGAATGCAAGAAAATCATTCTTGGCACATGAGCACTAAGACCTCACTGTAACACCTAAAAATAACCAGACACAAACATCTCCCCCATTTCTCAAACGAAGTGCAAATGTCCGGACACATCCCAGGTTGAAGAAAGAATCACGCTCAGCAAAATAGCACTGACATAGAATGATCCGTGAAGTTGATGGTCGATCTGATCCCTGTAGAAACAAAAAAACCCCACACACCACCACGGGCGGCAATCTATCGTTGGTAGGGCTTATATTGATATGCAGTCAGATGCATAAGCCGATGATAAAACAAAAGTAACATTTTGCTCCTCTTAACTACAAACATTAATAGCCAAGAGCCGGCGCAGCATTACGTTAATATAGCCTGATGAGACATCTTCAAGTATACGTAATACAAGAAGAATAGCTCAAGGCAGTTTTTATTGTGGGCAGCGTGATAGATTGATTACAAACGCCGTGATTTGATCGAAATGACGGCGGTTTTAAAACCTACCCGCGCCACTCTTTGTGTCCTTGGGAAAGACACGACCGCATTTCCCCCTGCTTGGTGATATTAGCAAGCAGTCCTAAATTTTAATCGTATCTCTATAAGACTAAAAAAAAAATTTCAACCGGACAGCAATATCTCGGCATCTCCAGAAGCAGATATAGAAATACGGCTTTTTATTCGATGTTTTTGCGGTCACCTTGTTACAATTAAATTAAAAAGAAACACTGTTCTGATATTTAACGACTGTTTATTAGCTTATTTAGATAAATGTCTATTGCTTTAAAGCACTGCACGTAAGCTCCGTGTACATATTTGGCATATGATGTTCGGCATTTTTTTTTTTTTATTAAAATTTGTTGTAGACACTCGTCAAAATTTTAGAAATAAACAAAAAAAGGCAAATTGTATGTTCTATATGCGGGTCATAGCTTTTAGTATTAGGAAAAGAAGCTACTAGCAATTGAGATGACACTACACTGCTTGGGCTGAAAATGGCTGACCAGTAGGTTAATTCAAAAAATATGAATTAAAATTTTAAAATGAACAAAAAAAGTTGTTCAAGGTTTTAGGCAACAAGTAACTTTTTCTTTCTTGAACGTAATTGGCGGCCATACATACGTAGATGTGAAGCGTCTCAAATAAACAAAAACAAAGACACTTTATTGGTCTAAAAAAAAAACAATCAAAAGCACAATTATAAAATAAAAATATTTGATTTTTAAACTTTTGTGCTGTAACATTAAAGGAAACTTTTAGTTTAGCAGTCAAGATGCTTCCACAATATAACCAAATTATGACTTACGCAGGCGAACAAGCAGCTTGAAAATTACCATCCACAATATATTCACAGTTTTTAGCTTTATGGCGGATCACTATAAAATGTAGATGAATCAAATAAAGTAAGCTAGTACAAAAGCAATTCAACTTAAATGCAATGTCTGACAACAAGAGCAAAGAGCAGCCTTATGAGCTATAAAAGAAACAAAATAATGACATACAGGGTGACCCCAAAAAATATGACCAATATAAATTTTATTAAATATTATCAACATTTATAAAATTTCAAGAAATTTGGTGGACTTAAATTTCAATCTTTGTACCAATATTCCTCAGTTTCAGTCATTTGGGTTGCTTTGTTTTAACTTATGTTCTGTTTATAATACGCTTCCAATGCGCTCAAAAGCATTAGAGCAGACTTGCAAACGTCCCACAAGATAATCAATCACCCAAACACATTTCTCTTTTGAAATTTTTTTGATTTTTGCCGGGTTTAGGGCCTTTAGTTTACCAATAGTTTGGAAGTTATGGTACACATTATCCTTGAGTGAAATGCGCACTCAATGTCACACTTCCTGCTGATCAGTTTCGCCTGAAACTACTTCCCAAGCCAGGCTAGAAAATCATTTGATGTTTGGCGCATGGCACTGTCTTGTTGATCTCAATTTATCTCTCTGCGTTGTCATAAACGTGCTTAAATGTTTTTCAGTATTCCCACATAGTGTTTTCTGCTTTGTATTCTCTGTTTGAGATTTCTTATTTGCACGACTCTCACCGAACTTGAATCCCTTAGGTTTTTATCGGTGGGATACCTCAAGAATAATAGTTAGCAGAACAACTTTCCAACAATTGGTAAATTAACGGCACCAAATGCGCAAAAATTCGAGAAATCCCAAAAGAGGAATGTGTTAAAGTGATAACAATTTTGCACGTGGGCAGGTTTTCCTCGAAAAATTTACAGTATATTTTAAATAAAAAATAACTTTCATGTAAAGCAACCAAAACAACAAAAATTTTAAAAAATGATGATACAAAATTAATGTTTAAGTGCACCACGTTTTTTGAAATTTTATGGATGTTGATAAGATTTTATAAAATTTATACGTGTTCTATTTTTTTGGGCCACCCTATACCATATCAGTAAGCGATATAAAACCAATAAAAAGCATCATAAAGGAAACAAAAGGGAAACATCAGAATACTAGTTAATTTTAGTAAAAAGAAAAAAAATATTTCAAAAAAAAACTAATAAGCAATATAACACAAAAATGTAAGACCAACGAAATAATTGTTATTATCAGCAACGCATTTACATAGATAACATTACAGAAAAAAAAGAGCAAAAATTACACAAGTATGCCTATATCTTTTTATAATTTCAACAATTCAATCGTTCGCTTAATCAATGTTTTTGAAATATTTTTAATGATATTGAAAGCATTAACACCTTATATGCTACTATGTCGATAACTTTTCCTCGTGTAAGTATTGGTTGGTTGCTGTATTTGGTACTTAACGGTGTTACCTCTATAGGTAGGCAGCGCAACTTCTTTTGAAAAGTTGTCATGAAGTGCTTTTCCAAGGTGCTACAAAAATCACTTAAGCATACTGAAAATCGAACTTGCGTCCTTCTGACAAGTTGAGAATGAGTTATGACAACGAAACTGGTGTTCACTCAATAAACAAATTATATACCAATTTATAAATACTGACGGCTTTTTTAAAAAATTAAACTTTGCTTAAACACCGTAAAGCTAACTTGAAACAGTTTTTTTTTTTTTTTTTTGTGAAAAAGATTTAAAAATATATCACTAATCTCTCAAAACAAATTAAATGTTCGCAGTATGTCCAAAAACCTTTAACATTTGACGTTCCTTCTAGTCGCAAATGTTATTTATTTATTGTTCTTTTTTAATTCTTCTGATACACGTTTGTTGTTTGATGGTTGAAGTGATGCACTGGGATTGTTCGTATGATCGAGAGAAGTTGTAGAAGTTTTTGACAGCATCGTCCTTTTTTTTAGTTGGTCGTCATGGGTGCGTTTGCAGCAGAAATCCTCTTTCATGAATCTCCAAAGTGGGTCAAACCAGTGACGTCGCACCGTTCGATTATGCACACACAAAAGATAGAATATGACGATGCCCTGTAAAAAAAGTTGAAGCTTTGCAGTTGAAGCTTAAAATAAATCTAATATCTTTGACTCTAATTATATCTATTGAAAAAATTTTGAAGATCTGCATTAAATTTTTGAAATATCTCAATCAGTTGAAAGTTGTAAGAACTGAACAACCTGAAATTTTATTTTTTAAACAAACGAGTCTAACTATATAAAAATTTAAAGAATTAGGATAGGGTTTTTCAAACGTGGGGGGAATATTTATTTACTAGTGGGGAATTTATTTTTAATGTAATTGAACGTTTTATATATTAATTGTAATACTTACAGATTTTTTATAAAGAATATTTCAAAAGTTTGATTTATTATGGTAAATTTTTTTAGAGATCACTATGTTTTTGGACGAAAATCGTGAAATCAGATAATCCTTTTTTGGCTGGTACGTTTATGATACTGATATAAAAATACTAATTACAAACTAAAGTTTAGGTGGGAAAATTTAGTTTTGAAAATCGGTTAAAGAGGTCCATGAAATTGCAAAGGATGAGAACCACTACGTTAGGATGGCCGTAAAAATAGGTCTTAAAAGAGCTAAAGCATAAACTAAACTAAAAATCTTGAAATCATAAATTAAACGGTAATACGAGCGTAAATCAAAACGTTTTCATTTAAAAATGTGTCGTATGAAACCGACTGCATTATCACGTTTTCTATCAAATTCTTGATTAAATCCGTAGATCTGCAATATTATAAAAAAGGATAAATATTTATCTTTAAAAAAACATATATCTATAGCTATGTTATTACAAGTCGAAATTCTGCCACAGCATTGGAGATTGGAACCTTAATTTGGTAGTCTACTAATGTTTTGGTCGAAAATTCAAAAGCTATTTATTCAGTACCAGCAGCAGCAAATGCTTATAAAAACAATTTAACAGCAATCATAGTACCTGAACTGCAATTAGCACCGAAAATGTAAATGTAACAGGGGCAACTAATGCGGGAGACATCGCCAACAACTCCATCGGGATCGCTAAACTCCATGTAAGGCCTGTTAATAAACCTATCGCTATAACATGGTAAAACGTTTCATTAAAAGATCTTTTTCTTGATGAGTGAACCTGAAAAATTAAAACGTACATTTGTAGAAGATATTTTATATCATTTATAATATTCAAGTTAATTCTTATAAGCATACCCGTAACAGCCAAAAAAGTTTCAGGAGGCAATACAGTTTTACACAGATTTTGTGATTTTTCCCCGAATCTTGATTTTCTAGTACTTTACGGATTTAAAAAAGTTTGTCCAAAATTTAGGGTGAAGACCAAAAAAAAGATCTTAACTTTCATTGTGTCTTTAATTTTTTAATTTTTGTCCCAAAAACATAGTGATCTCTAAAAAAAGGTCCTCACCTTAACTCTTAAACTTTTTTTGCACGCAGTGTTCATTTTCGATTAACAGAAAGTTTGTTTTAACCAAATAATTCCTTTTCTAAAATTTTTGATTTTGCCCAAATTTTTCCCCTCACTGCCCAAAAAATTTTGGTTTTGCTCTAATTTTTGGGACTCGGAAGGCAATTGCACCCCTGCCTCTCCGGGAGGTACGGCTACGCTTATAAACCTACTTTTAAATTATTCCGAAAGTTCTAGGCCTTCTAAAGCAATTTATTAGTTTTAAAAAATTGCAATTGCTTTTATACCTTGCAATTGTTTTTTAAAATTGTATACAAATTAGACTTTAAAGTGGTCTATGCATTCTCCAACAGTTTTTATCTTTTAACAGTTTTCAACAGTTTAAGACTATCAGACAGCAAAATCACTTTATGGACTTATGGATTGGTTGCTGGTGAGGGGTAAGGAGAAGCAGGGATTCACATTAACTATTTTAAATGTCTCACTACCACCTTTCTTTTTCTCGGTTGGATTCAGACCTACCAGTTACAATCCAGTATCTTTGTTATTTTTCATGCACTAGAATAGAGTATCTTTTACTCCCTTTTCTGTGACTATCAAACTGTCCTTGCTCTCTGATTCAAATCTGTTTTACTAACCCTCCCCTTTCTTTTCTCATGTCTACTGCCTAAATTTCTACGGGCACCCAAACTCTTCTTAACTCTGTATCGGAGTCAAAGGAAATGCAATTTTAATGGATACTTGGCTACTCCTCTCTCCGTAGTAATGACATAGCGGATGCTCTCGCTAAAATTAATGCAACATATATTTGACCCCTCTACTATACCACACTTTATCTCACTTCTTAATTTCTAACAACGCCTACCTCATAGACCAGTTGAAGACACAGTAATCCATCTTATTTTTTCCAATATCAAATCTCTACAGTATTCTCTGAAAAGGTTACTCTTTCTTGCTTCGCTCGATGTGTCCTCTCTCGTTTACGTTGCAACAAGCACACACTCTTCTCGCTTCATAACTCCACAGGATTGGTCCAGCCGAAATTTCTTCCAACAGCAATGTGGTTCCAAATCAATTTTTGCAGTTCGTGCAAGACTGCTTTGCTCTTACCTCTTCATTTTTGGTCATTCTTTCTCAATTCTGGATCTATAGTCCCGTTCTTAGGGAGTTTCCCGATTACTGAGACTCCGACTAGTTTATCCAATCTAAGTGCCTTGGAATGGGTCAGGTAAACCCACCAACTATCAGGTCTTACAGTTCTGTATAACGAAACCCAATGATGGCTCAACATCATTTTTGCCAGGGTTATACAGTCGCTTGGCAGCCTGGAGTACCAAAGAATAAATTCTCGGCCCAGGTCCTGTTCGTGTCTGACCTTACGTGGATGCCTTTCCGTACGATGACGACAACCTCTACAAACCTTACCGTGAGTCCGCTATTATTTCGCTTACCTTAATGACGCCACCGCCCGACCAAAAAGAAATTAAGAACTCCATTTGAAATTAAACAGTTAAAAGTATTATAAACAGTACTTGTTTGCACGGACAAAGAGCATATTATAACAGTCGAACAAACGGCCATGTATATTCATCTGCGGATTACTGAGAAATGTCTGACCTTTTTTCGACTGCACGTGATTGCTTTGACTACAACCACGTATATGACAATATTCACAACCAGAATAATTCCACCAACTGCGAGAAAGCCGAAATAAAGGGATTTCGACGTTAGCCAGCAGGCGTAATTGCTTACATACGAAGAATTGTAAAGAAATTTTTCTGCAAATAAAACAAAACTAAAATAAATGCAATACAATATTTTGAATTAGGTTAAATTTAGCCAGACATCTCCGCATATTTTATTTGAAGTTAATTTGGTTGTACTAATTTTTAGAGACATATACGGAGGCTTTTTCGATCACCATAAATGCAAAAAAATTCTCGTTTTTAATTGTTGCATGTTGCGAATTGCGCTATAAGAGTTTTATAATACAGGACTCGGAGCAAATTTTATCTAAGCAATTCAAAAAAAAACAAAACCAAGCTAAACTACTCAAACTTTTGACAGAGTTACCATCAGAAGTGATCAAAAAATAAGCACGACTAACGAAAGGAAAAGTCCAAAAATGTCAATTGCTTTGCCTTTTTGCGCAGGTAAGACCTTTTTGAATCACTGCTTGGTTTTGAATGGTTTGTGCATTTAATTAAAGCAGTATACCTTTTTTTGGCGACCCAAATGCTAAGAGAAAATAGAAAGCAAAGATTTGGGAACCCACCCACTAGTGATCCGAATTCCGGTTATCCCAGAAAGTTCAAAAATTAACTTTTAAACATAAATTTGCATCGGATTTTTTGATTTTCGTCTTTAAGAAGTAGAGATCTTTAAAAAAAGGTCTTCACTTTGAATCTGTCTCGGACTTCCTGATTTTGATCCCTAAAAAAGTGATTTAATTTTTACACAACTGCAATTGTCGGTGACCAACTTTTGTATCGCGACTCGGGAGTTTGAAAAGCATTGAATTAAAGACTAAAAAAACTCCTGCATTTGATCTATAAACAAAAAACGACTTCTTCTCTTCGGACATAGAGCAAAAAACCTTGGAATAAGCACTTTTCAAAAAATTTTTTGAAAAAACTAAAATAAAATTAGTAAAAAATAAGCACAAGCAAGCAGTTAATTCAAAATAAGCACGTTTCTTAGAAATCAGCACATTAAAATTTTTTTAGAAAATGTCTAAAATACAAGCACAAATCTTAGAAATAAGTAAAAATGGAAATCCTGCCTGTTCATTAGATAGCATCAAAAATCTAAAGTTGATTGGTGAACAAATAATTTTGTGTTTTTTTATTTTTTTCACCTATGGATATAGTTTATATTCAAATAATTGTTTAGTTTTTTTCTTTCAACTCTCGTGTACCTGCTATGACAGACCCGATAATTAGAAAAAAATCGAAACAATTTATTAAAAAATTAGTTTTTGTTTTTACTGCAACAGTGATAAAAGGTTTTTGCCTAAAGAAATACATTTTAATTTTTTTAATCATTTAGAGCAGTAGTGGTTCTTTTAGTTTTTGGCGCATTTCTCCTTTTCAGGACTCATGTAATGTCATTTCCCCAAAATTTAACTTCAAAAAAAATTGCTATAGAAATATTAAGTAAAGACTTTTTTGGTCTCAACCAAATTTGTGATCCAAATTCCGGTTATCCAGAAAGTTCCTCAATAAAATTTACGTTCAAATTAAAGTGAAGACCAAAAAAAGGTCTTCATTTTAATGGAACCGCTTTCATCAGTTGTCATTATTTAACTGTGAAACACGTGTCAACTTTTTTGCGTAAAGTTACATTGCATTCGATTCTCAAATTCCTCTCCAATTCCTCTCTAGAGATTTCAAATTACTCTTCAGGGAGCCAAGTAACTCACTTTGAGAAACACTGGTTTAGAGACACTGACAATAATAAAAAAAAGGAAATCTTTCCAACAGCAACAAAAAATACCCTCAATGCAGTTTTCTCCACCACGATAAATCAGTGTAGTTAAAGAAATCTGATATTACAGGTGCAAGCGTGTGAACAATACTTGTAACTCGGAGATTCAAAATCGCTAAATCTTGCTCCCTTTGAATCAAATCTCAGCTTAAATTTTTGGGCTGTTAAGAAGATTGTTTTGATTTTTTTTCAAATAAGCTTTATTCGCTTACTTCGTCGTTTCCTAAGCCTCTTATAATGTTACTTGAGCGCTCGTAACCATATTATTTTCATATAGGCGTTGCTTTGATGGCGCATGGAATCAACACAGTCGTGGTTCAAAACCTACTTACTTCATTATGTTGTATCTTAATAAGACACTTAAGAGCATTTTTTTCTTCTATCTTGGTGGCCACGTCTTTGCAAGCAGCTCTAAATTTCAGTCATATTTTTAAATTGAAAATTAAAAAACGAAAATAAAAAATTTCACCCGGATAGCAATTATATCTTGCACCTCCGGAAGAAAGTCGCAATAGTTACTTGACGATTGTGCTTGATATAACGCCTTCGACGTTTGCCTGTGACAGAAGGACAAACATAGAAATAAAAAAATCGAGTTTGCCAGACATGAAAAAGAATGAAAGAAACATTTGAATAAACAAGACGCGATTTGATTCCTGGTAAAAAATTTAGCCTAAATATATCGAAGTTTTTGTAATTTCTGCAATTTTAACCATCAAAGAATGAAAACTACTGCCACAAAACGTTGTTGCTATTGACCATTAATTCTAAGTTACATTTTTTATCACGTTTTAAAAACTGTTTTTTTGAAAAACTTTTTCTGACCTTACTATTTTATATATTGTATTGCAATATATGTAACAAAAAGTTTACGGCAAGCGTTAAAAAACGAATAAAAGAATTTTGAAATCATGACAATAGATAAACAAATAAAAATTTCGGTTGTAACATCTTTTTCATCTTTTTACGTATTTCCTCTCAGCTAAAATCAAATACAGCATGTTTAAAAGAAAGTGCCGAAAATAGCCTACTTTTCAGTTTAGAAAACGTAATAAATTTAAAAGTATAAATTAATCAAGATGTAAAATTATTTGTCTTAATATTTTCATTTTCATAAGTCTTAATACATTTCATCTTGTTTTAGGCGTAAAACCATGTAAATTTAATTACCGGCACTGGTTAAGCGATAAAATTCATTTTGAGGTTGGCTATCCACATATCCTACTGCAACACCAACGTTTATTCCAACGATGAACAACGGTAAAAGGTAAGAAATTAGCGACGTCAAAACATAAAACCGTCTTTTCAAAAGGAGGCACTTTTTGACAACGAACCTAAAAAAGTACGATTACAACAATCTGTATACACTATCAAGGCAAAAACAAAACAAATTAAGACAAAAAAAGAAAATTGGATTCGCAACTCAAAATTAGATCTTAATTTCTTCAAAAATAAAGAATCCAATTCATCATCATACCATTCATTATGTAAAACAATAACGAATCAGCAAAAGGTATGATTTATAGAAATTAAAATAGTTAAAGCCATACATAGTCTTCTGAAGCTGAGTAAATTACTGTTTTTGTAAATTTTGGTTAATTCTCTGTCAGTATTATCTTTAAGTATAAAACCTGATGAAGAGTGCCTTCTATTTTGTGAGTTTCTTTTATCAATTGTTTGATTTTGAAGATACAAAGATAGGTATCATGCTTATTACACTATCGCTTCGGGTCTTTGAATGTTTCCTCAAAATTTGATTTTTTAAGTTCTTTTGTTGTGCTTTTTTGTCATTTTAGCAAAATTCTAAGGTTTTGTTATTTTCACTACTTCAAAAACAAACTGAAGTTTTTGCAAAAAATGTCTTCTAATTTTGTTGGATTTCGGGTTCGTAAAGAAGCTGCTTTGATTATATTTTAAACAGCATATTTTTTTTCATTAAACAGCATATTTATAGCATATTTCTCAAAGTATATTTCTCTAAGTAGAATTTTTTAATCATTCGCCCCAAACCAAGTAAACCAATTTTGCAGAGTAAAATTTTTTGAACAATATATCCATTTCACCAGTGTTTAACAACAAGGTATAACGATTTAAATGAAATTAAATTTTAAATAACTTATTTCTTGTTTAGAATTTAAAAATTACTAACGGTATGGACGCAACCATAACTCTTTCAGTTTTTGGTAGTCTTTAAAAAGATTGTTTTTTTCCAAAAATTCTTTCGGCCAACTTTTGCCAGGAGAATCGTTGGCAAATGACGAACTACATGAAAACCGTGATTTATATAGGATTACAAGATATCGAAAATAACGGCGACTCTGATTGGTTAAAGAAAAAGAGCATGCAATTGGCTGCGCAAGCGAACGCGCAACCAATTGCGAGCAAACTGTGAAGGTAAATTCAAGATAATTTTTTGGAATACAATATAGAGTGCAAATGGAAAGCTTTACTATCGATATATTAAACACATTTATATAAAAAATATATTAAAAAATATAACTGAATTCAGACTCGTAAGTTGCGCAGCTTTTTTTGCAAGCTCGAGTTAGGTTTAGCGTTAAGTTTACAAAACATTCTGGCCTGATTCGAACTTAAATTCAAGCTACCAGCAATAAGGTGTGTTATCCAAGTATGGCAGCTTATTGAAAAAATTAAATTCATTAAAATCAAAAATAAATACGCCAGCCGATTTGCTTTATTTTGTACTTTAAAATTTGGATTCAGGTTAGGATCGAACATAGCACGTGACCTCGCTTGCAACTCTGATTGAGTTTACTTACTGATATAACGTAAGTGCTTCAACAAAAGTCCAAAACCAACAAGCAAGGAAAAAGTAGTGCGACAATACCGTAACAATTAGGCATGTCCAATCATTGCTTTTATTGTTAGAACCGCTTAAGAAGATAACGTAAGCCATTGTGTAGCAACAGCACAGATTTATGTGAACTGGAGCCGGTTTTGAGTTTCGAAGTTCTCTGAAAAAATAAAAACAGCCTAATATTCGGCGTAGTTAGAGTCATTAAATTAGCTATTTATACATCTGACTTGCAGAAAAGCTCTAAGCCAAAGGCGACGAACATACGTCTCGCGAAAGAATTTTGTGCGGCCCGCAAATCGGTTTGACAATATCAACCCCGAACTTCTGTCAAAATTTGATGTGCTAAAGTTTTTACTTACATTTTTTCATTTTGTCTCATGCCCTATTACTTTTAACATAACCAATAACAGCGTTTTTTGCTTCTTAAATTATAGAAAAAAGGTTTTATAGTATGACTAAAAACTTGTGCGGCCCGCTTACTCAGCCGGAACTGACGAAGCGGCCGCGACAGCAAATATTTTCGTCACCCCGGCTCTGAGGGTTAAATTTAGAGCAACCAAAAAGCGATTACCCAAAACCTGGTTTTAGAAACTCCAAATGCTTTTGAATTAAAAATTCACTTCATTTCATCATCTCTATTCATTCTTCTGACTCACAGGAAAACGTCTAATACGTCACAAATGGTGCAACTATCAAGCAATTACTCCGTCCTGCTCCCGGTGATGCCAAAATCTTGTCCGGTTGAAATTTTTTATTTTGTTTGTTAGTCTTTATTTTGAGATCCATCAAAATTTACAGCTTTTTTTAAGAGCAGCAAGCAAAAAAAGCGCCCAAGAGTAATTTTCCAAGGACACAAAAGAATGATGCGATTAGGTTTTGAACCAGAACCGCCTTGATCGCGTTCGCCATCAACACGACCTTTTTACCCACTCGACCAAGTTGCCAACAGCACTTTTACTAAAGTGCCATGATAGTAGTATGAGCTGCTTGTCATGACCGACAAGAAGATGTCGTAGGTCCTCTTTTTTTAAAGAAACAACAGCATTTTGATAAAGAGGGTTGAGCCGAGATCGTGTCGTTCAAGGCGCTTGCTTCGTCGTACATCTCGACAACGCCGGGGAAATAATTCAAGTTGTTTTTGATTATCCAATCAGATTTGTTCCTCAAGGTCTTTAAACTCAAGAAAAAAAATACCACTAATATCATTTACAGCAAACCAGTCGCAATATTTTCTACAATAACGTACAGTATGCACAGAATATTTTTTAAACCCATATATATTTTCAGAATTAAAATAATTAAAGTATAAAAAAGGAAGTAAAATTTAATAGAAAAGGAGTACTTTTGTGGCATTTATATAAAAAAAAATAGTTTTGACGGTTGGACAAATCCAAATCTTTTCCACTGATTCAGAATTTTATTGTTTTTTTCTGTCAACGCAAAACAACCTGAAAATAATAAGCAAGTTTTTTTCTTACGGAATCAACCTCCGATCAATTTCTTTATAGCAGAAGAGCATCGCCAAATTTATTCAAGAATTTACGGTATCTTGCTTTTAAAAAAATAATGATAAAAACATTGTAAAATACGCAATTTACAATACGATTGGTAAAAAGACTTTTAGACCAGAATTTGACTAACAAATACTTACGCAAACGAGATATAAATCACAGCGACCAGAAAGAACCCGACGCACGACAACGATCCGAGAATCAAGTTTATTTTGTCAAATATTGGATTCAACGGTCGTTGAAATAATTGCTAAAATATTTCAGAAAATTCATGTCGCAGAGAAATGTAAAAAAAATGAAAAATGATAAAAAATTTTTATATAAACCATTGTGCCGATATGGAAAGATTTTCCTGATTTCGATTATGTTCAACCTGTCGTCGCTTAGTAGATTTTGTTGAATTAATTTTATTATCTGCTGTAAATTCGAGCCCATAAAAACCAGAAGAAGGCTTGAATTTACTTTTACCAGAATTAAAACTAAATTATTTACTTTATTGATTTTAAAACTTTTAGGGTGGTTGACTAGAATAGGTCATCAGATATTTTGTATTTTAGACAACGTAATACTTTGGAAAAATTTAAGGTAAATTGCGCAAGTTGATTCGATGGAGCGATAATCTTTTTTAATACTCAAAGTAAAATGTACATACCGTTATGTACTGTATATGTATGTATGTTGTTTATTTCTGAACAGCAACAACTCAGAACAAATTTTAAAAGATTAACTTAATTTATGTCTCTAAGCTTAAGGGAAAACCTAACTTAAAGGCATCTGATATTTCTTTTATCATCTTATTTTTCTAAAAGAACTTAGGGTTCAGGTTTAGCAATCAAATAAAAGAGAAAACCTTTATTGTCGCAAGTTTTAGGTTGTCCGGAAGGATCTAAAAATTTAAAGCTTTAAGTTTACGCTTCCCAGAAAATAAAAATATTACAAATTCTTGACATAGGCTACGTAGTTTCAACTACCTCATGCCATTAACAAATATAGGGTAAATCATAGTTTATTTTTCGCCAAATGCTTTTTAGTGGTTTTAAACCATTTTCTGTTAAAACATCCTAATAGGTAGCATTGAATTTATTATTTTATTTATTTCATTTCAATAGTTATCCTCCTGACTCGCAGGAAAGCCACGGAAGCGCTACACAAAGGGTAAACATTACCCCGACCTGCTTCCGGAGACGCCACGGTATTTCTGTCCACTTGAAATTTAATAGAGATATGACTGAAATATAAAACTGCTTGCCAAGACCAACAAGCAAGGGAAAGTGCCGTAAAGTGTCTTTCCCAAAGATAAAACAGAATGACGAGATTACGTTTTGAACCAAGTCCATGCCAATTAGAATCCCGGCACTCGAACCACTCGACTACGTTGCCAACTCTTTATAGTTTTATCAAGTTGAATACTCACAACAAGCAAAGCGAAGTTGGTCATGTGATTACAGGCGCACACCGGAGTTGAATTGCGAGTTTGTAACCAGCAGCCTCTGTTCGACCAAGATGATGTATTGAAACTCCAGGCCGCACATTGAACGAATGGGATATTCTGATCAAAAAAAGGTAGAAAATTAACATTAGAAAATCAACCTCATTTTTGATGATCCTCATTTACCGTGTTGTTTGAAGAAGCTTCTGGAGGCATCAGGAAGGTGATAGGTGACGTTAATCCGTTGATAGTTTTTCCGTTTATTTGAGCAGAAAGAACCTTCAAACACAATGAACTCGTTTTTTTGGCGTAAATTTTGAAAGCTTTATCAATAGCAATATCAAAATAAAAAGAAAAAAGTTTTGTTTCAGCTTTTACTACACGAGTTTAAATATTTTTCAATTTGCTTGAATAAAAAAGATAATATTAAATACTTTTACACCTACCTGAGGAGAATTGTATTTTGAAGCGAAAAGGTTGCTGCTTGAGAACTTGATAAATGAAAGTCGCGACTTGTTCCCGACTCCGACCTTCCCTTGCAATCGACCAACAGCTTCACTGCTCACTGTCAGACTGACGTGTTCCGAACCTGGCTGGTTGAAGGAGAAAACGTACGCTTTCGGCTCGGCTTGGGGATCGAGATAATGAACCTGCGAATATTTATAGCCTTCAGAGAAATTTAAAACTTTTTCTAAATACATTTGAGAAATAAAAATCAGAAAAATAATTTCAATATGTAAACAAATTCAATGTTTTAATTAATACTTACTAGATTAGCTTGTAAAACTTGAATTGTTGCAAAAAAAAATTTACATTTTCTAAAAATATTTCCAAAAAAAGTTACAAGATGTGTGATTATACAACATTATCAACATACAACAAACAGGATAATTCGTATAACTTTTTTGCGTATTTTTTAACTTACTTTGATAAGGTTATTAAGAGCATCTTACAATTTAACTATGGCCCTACTTCATCTAGATTAAATTTATTTGTTCATTTCTCGGCATCAATCAAAATGACACAACCAATAAACGTTTGCAGTCGATTATTTTGTACAACTATACTGTACAATTGCAGAAAAATTCACCAGCTTCAGTTTACAGCAAGTTAAGTCATGGAATTGAGATTTGACTTTTAATCATACAGAAGATAAACAAAATCAAAATTAAAATAGTTTTGGAAAATCACTCCAAAACTTATGAAAGAAAAGGAAAGTACATTGAAATAATAATTCAATGACTATAACACATCAGCTAGCCTTACGTCTAACTAAGATAAACTGCCGAACCAAATTGTTTATAAGATCTTGTTGTTTCAAACTCTCCTTTTTATGAAATTCAATGTTACAAAGAATGTCATTGTAAAAAAACTAACAGATGAGACGCATATAAAATGTTCAACTTCGATTTAAGTTTTGCAACTTTGTTTATTTCAAGTTTATTTCAGAAAATAAGTTGTCATATTTCATTCATTATTTTAATATTAACCTTATAACTCTGTAGTTAATTTTCAGTCTTTTTCGGTAATTTTATAAGTTTTTGATTATGACGTAAATTTTTTTATTGTTACTTAGTGATTGCGTAATCGGTACACATCCCACATAATTCATTTTTTTGCTAGTTATTCTAAGTGTACTATAAGCAGGGCATGCTATAAATTGAAATAGAAATTTTCCATATTCCATATCCATCGAAATCTTCTATTCCGTTTCATACTTGATTTTTTCCATTCCATATTCCATACATTTTCCATACTTAGTATTATATCAAAAACCCTAAATTTCATACCATGTAAATTTTAATAATCGTTTCTATAAGTCCAACTCAGGAGTGGGCAAACTTTTTAGCTCGAGGGCCGCATTGAAAAATTGATTTTGTTTTAGGGCCGTATTACAGTAATCTCTAAAAAAAGGTCTTTATGTTGAATTTGTCCCAATTTTTTTGATTTTCGTACCCAAAAAGTAGTGTAGTGGTTAAGGGCGCTATGCTCAAATTTAATTCATCGTGGTCGAGTGGTTAGAGCACCGTGATTATGATCGATATGGTTTTGGTTTAAAACCTAGTTGTGCCCCTGTGTTGTGTCTTCAGAAAAGACACTTTACCGTACTTTCCTTGCTTGATGGTGTTGACAAACAGTTCTAAATTAAAAGACATATCTGTGTAAATTACAAGCAGACAGCAATATCTTGGCATCTCCAGAAGCAAATCAGGGTAATTGCCCATCCAATGCATTAGTGCCTCCGTCGCTTTCCTGCGAGTCAAGAAGATAAATACGGAGATAAAAATAAAAAATAAAATAATTGCCGCAGTTCAAACTCAGATGGTTAACCACTAGCTTAATGGTACTGACAGTACATGTATTCTTTTATTTAAATAAAATATTTAAAAAAAAAATTAATACAAACAATTAAATAATAGAGACAATTTAATACAGCGTAATCATAACAGAAGTTTAACTTATCTAACCGATGTCTGCCGGAGAGTAACTCTATATATTACGATTAGTGACTAACCCACATTGCTGTATAAAAGTGGCCGTATTATCACATGATCATACGATATAGATCGGCAGGATGTTAAATACGAGAATGCATAAAAATAGAGCATGAAAAAGTTAAATTTAACGTTTTAAAAAAATTTTATAATTCCGGTAATAACTGAAGTTGTACTTCGTGTGAAAATATGAAAGTATATTTGGGCTATCGAATTAATCGCTACAATAGTGAATCTGTCTCTGGATTTTATGATTTTCGTTCCTAAAAAGTAGTGATCTCAAAAGGTCTTCACTTTGAATTAGTCTCAATTTTTTTGATTTTCGCATCTAAAAATCAAGGATTGCTAAAAAAAGAACCTAGAATTTGGTTGAAGACAAACAGAAATTAATAATTTTTTAATTATACATTTGTTTGAGGCTTTTGCGAGCCGTACGGAAGATTGTTATGGGTTGTAATTTGGCCACCCTTGGTCTAACTTGTCCAAGTGTTAAATCTGTAACTTTAGTCTTTATTTTGATTATGTGCATTTAAATGTGTAAATAAATCTAAAAATTTTACTGTTTTTTTTGTAGTTGTTGTGGTGTTTTTTATTCAAGCTTAACCGCTCTGAGACTATATAAACTTTTTAAGTACAGAGCAATTTATAAATACATATTATTATTATTATTATTATTATTTAAACTGCAAATACTCCAAAAGGCAACCAAGCAAGTTATCTATCTCTGCATTTCCTAAGGGAGACACACATCGCAAGCGAACTAACCACTCAGACTTGAACTTTAAAACTGGCCCTATATTGAAGTTGCAAATTGTTTAAAGGCCAATGTTGAAATATCACTAATCTGGTTTTACTCTCCATTCTTTTTTCCTACTTTAGTCATATAGACCTTTGGCTACTACTTTTTTTATCATTTGTAATTCATACATTTTGTGTGTCTGATCAAAGGCGGCTTTATTGACTGCACTTAGTATCTAAACTGCCTTAAAATGAACAAGTATGGAAAATATACGTATGAAAGCATGAAAAATTTTTCCATTTCAATCCATACTTCAACAATTCCATGTTCCATATTGAAATTTTCCATTCCATTCCATTCCATAACATGCCTGATTATAAAGATTCGTTTTACCGTTGTAATTTATAGCACATTGATTGTTATTTTAAAAGTATTTTGACATTTTACTACAGTTCTACATAAATGTGTCTAGAGCATTTTAAGAAACAATTGATTGGAACCTTCTACAACTATTAACAACTGATCTGACATTTCGGGTTATGTAGTGGTAGCCTTTATTACCCTATTTTCTAGTTATGTTATCATATCATAGGCTGCTTTGTCCGATTGTTAAACGTAATATAATAATTAATTTAAGAAATCTGACCCGATTTAGTTACTGTGATTGTTATCACGTAACGTTGGCTAATTTAATAGTGTCGTAAACTTTTTTCATTACTATTGGAATAAGTTTTAGAAATCGCTTTGTACTACTGTTGCTTGTGTGACGGTGTTTAGGTTATTTAAGGGTCAGTGTTGACGCCTTGGAAATTAATTCGATAGTGAAATAGAATTGTTTTAGCCTCTGTAATTGACAAAATCAGGGACCTACATTAAGGGGGGAGACAGGGGGACATTTTTCCCCAATATTTAGACAAGGGGGACGAAACATCTTTTGGTACCCCCAAATTATATGCGAAATAGTCATTGAAGAGCGGAGCAGCTGCAATTTCAGGTTTAGGATCTAATATTAGTAGGAATAATGCACTCGAATGGGACGAAAATTGAAAAATCTGAAACTAATTCCAAGTGAAGACCTTTTTTTTTTAGAGAATACCATGATTTTGGGACGAAAATTGGAAAATACGAGACTGATTCCAGGTGAAGACTTTTTCTTTTAAAAGAAGACCATGATTTTGGGACAAAAATCTGAATATTTAGTTTATTTCAATATTAAAATTTGAAGAGTTTAATTTTAAAAGTGCTTAAGTCACACTTTGTTTCTCTCAAAAATTTCAAAGAAAATAGGTCTTTAGACGAACTATTAAGTTTTATATTAGTTATGGGGTTGCTAATTTATTGTTACAGTTAGTCAGTACGAAGTAATTGAGTAATTATTCGCAGTTGTTTGCGCTTTAAATTGTTTTGAAGTTTATTGAAGCTCAAAAGTCAAGTTTTACGAGAGTTAATCAAGTTTGTTTGATTTTTTAAATAATATATTCTTTAGAGTCAGAAATCGTGGTTTTTTTCTATCTGTTGAGATTAGTTTTTCTAGCGAATCTAATTCGTACTTAGCCAGAACTAACTGTTTTAAGAACTTTGGAAACTTTTTCTTCGCAGCAAACTCTTTCTAAAGCTAAATAAAAATAAAACACAGGTTTGCTTCAGCGCAGATATTTGGATTACCTAGTTTAACTGCCCTTTCGGATTCCCGAGTAAAGTTGTGACGTAAGTAATAGATAAAAATACTAGTAATAAGGCAATTTATTAGTATACTTTTTAAATCGTTATATATCAAGTACGCAGCATATATTCAATACTCCAATGTAGAAAGCTGGTTCTGTATAATCTGTGTTCGGACAGGCAAGGCACCGCGACTTAGACCGCTCAGGTTCCATTGCAGTTAAGCGCTTAGTATTTCTACTTAGGGTACCTTAACGATTTTTACAAATCGGGTATTGAATCGAAGCTAGCAATTGTCTGGTTACGACAAATCCGAAACTTTAACCAATTACGCTATCTAACTGCCAAAGTGGAAACGTAATTGTTCCTTCACAATCATATTTATGACTTCTTGGAAGACATAACGTTTTTGTAATAGAGTACAGAAAAACGTTGAATAAAAGACAAAAAAAAGAAACGTTTCGAAACATTTAACAAACTTTTGAATATAAATGAATTTTGATCAATTTACCAGATTCACCCAACTAATCTTGGTGCTACTTTAGCGTGAAGTCTAACACACTATAGTGTGAGATCTACCTACCGTTATTATTACCGCTGCATTAATTAACATATATTTTCACACATTTATTCTAGCCATACACACTTTGTACATCTTTTAAGAATGACACAAATAGATCATTGGAATTTTTTCTCATGACCTTCCAGCAAAAATGATCAAGATGAGATTGGAACATCTGACCAGCAACACCTCGCATTCTCTTCATAATCACCGTCTTAGCGTCCAACCAGGATCGCTCAATTGCTACATGCTCCTGCCACTGGATCCACAAAATGTTGCTGGTGGTTCTCTGTAAAATGCTGGTACTCTATGACATTTAGGTAGCTATAAGCTGGCCACTTTTGTGAATGAATCACCGAACCACATTCACACTTCCTTTTGATAATAGGGATTAGAGTGTTGCAGTCATGCAGTTTCAGCCAAAAGTATCGACGGTCTGAGCCTTGTTTAAGACCAAAAACCAAGAATCCATCAATTCTACGCCCATGGACAGGTCACATGTTTGATGCATGAGCAATCACGTCGACAGGTCACATGTTTCATGCGGTAGACCTCACACTGCATCTGGGTAGGCCACATATGGCGGTAGAACTCACGTTAAAGTAGCACCCAATTCTTGATGTATTAAGCCAGCATCGAGTGACATCAGCGGTGAGCGTCAAAGCTACTATATTTCTTCCAGTGTTCAATACTCACGAAAAAAAATATACAATATCATTGACCGACAAATAATAAAATCATGTTGCTATTTATTTTTTTTCATCTTTTTATTTGTTATAGCAAATGCTTTTAGCCGAGGAACAAAAGCGAAAAACCCGAAATTTTTATCTCTAGGAATAATATCGGTAATTTTGTGTTTTACAAAAAGGAACGTAAGTATCAACCTTGGGATCAAATAAACATTTAAATTTTTTTAAAAAAAATTTAAAAAGTTGATATTTAGAGCCGTTTTTTTTTTATAACGATGCAAATTCAAAAAGTTATGTGACCATTTGCAAGACTACGAAGCTGGAGCTGGAGCTGGAGTCAGTCATTTTAAAAGTATTGAAATAGGAAACTATTTGTATTTTATCAGTGAAATTATGGTAAGCCAACATTTATTAAAACTAAATTTTTAAAATTTATTTAGCGCATATTGGTAGTTTTTTTACCATAATATCGTGCCTAATCAAAACATTCTGACAAAATTTTAAAAAGCTCTATCAAACAATTTTATGAAAAAGATCAAATGCCGAAGCTGAGTTGGAGCTGGAATCAGTCATTTTAAAAATGTTGTAGCAGGGCTGGAGTCAGTCATCTAAAAACATTTGCTTGCTTGGCCGCCCAAACCATTTGGACCTGGTCTTTTGAAGCTTAATTTTGGCCCAAAAAAATAAATTTCCGATTTTTAAAAGTGTTTTTTTATGAAATCCCACATACAGCTCCATTTTAGTTAGAAATTTAACATTGCTATTGTTTACCTCATAAAAGATTGTTGATGTGTTAAACTTCATAGAAGTTTTGTTTCCGGAAATCTTGACGTTGTTCACGAGAATTTCTAAATTCCTTACCACAGATTGACGCTGCTCAACGGTGAAGTTTGAGTTTCTTTTAAATGCAGAATCCTGGTAATCCTTTGCCATTCTTACAAAATACTTCACTGTATTTTCTGTCACCTACCAAGTATTTAAAACAATTGTTGAATTGAAAAAATAGAATTTTGAACATTAGAAGAGTTAGTATTTGTGTTTTAAACAGAGTGGTACAAACCTTGTTGCAGAATTTCAAAGATTTTTAATCTTATTTTTTCAAATTTTTAGTTATTACAAAAAGCTGAAGACAGTTTGTTTGATAAAACTCTGTTTTTAGTCACAAATTGAGAAAAGTGGTCAACAGATTCATTTAACCACCAATGTAAACTAAAGACATTTTTTAGTCATTAATTATATTATCTTTTACGGCATATATCTATTCAGAACGCACATTTTTACTATTTAATAGAAGTGAAACTCAATTATTATTATTATTATTATTATTATTATTACGCCTGTTATTGTTATCTCGATTTATTCTCCTGACTCGCAGAACAACGTCAGAAATATTATACGTACTTGGGCAACCGGAAAGCTATTATACTTACAAGCTTTCGGAGTTGCCAAGATCCGGTAAACATTTCATATTTGTATTCTTTTATTAATTTTTAATTACAGGTACGACTGAAGTTTAGAGCTGCTATCAAAGGTGTTCAAGCAGAAAAAAGTGCCTTAAACTTTCTTTCCCAAAAACACAACAGAATGATTCAAGTGGGTTTTGAACCGTGACTGTTTCGATCGCGTTTGCTATTTCTCTGTAATATTGATTAATAATTGGCTTTCAGAATTCTGCTACATTAATAATAACTTTTTGCTATTATTATACTGCATTTGGTTGCAAACGTATCAGATTTTGGGGTTTATTTTAACGACATTAATTTATTAGATTTTTTTGGCCGAGTGAAGTTATGTAAAACATCTTTTATCGGTTTGGTTACGGCAGTTTAGATATGCCGAGACAAATCCCAAAAGATGAATTTGAATATTTACTTCTATTCTAAAATATTTAAATTATAGCAAGTCTAAAGTAATATTTAACTCAGAATGTATAAAAAGTAACTGGTCTACTCTAATTCAAATACTCTATTAAATTTCGAAGTCTTTTGGTGAAAAAACTTCTCATTACAGTTGGAGAAATACCATGATTTTAAAAATTCAAATTTGAATCAAACCAAATTACAGTAAATTTAAAAGTTTTTAAAAATTAAAACTCACACTAAAAAACTGGTAAAATTTTTTTTAAGTTTGTGTTTTAAAATTTTGGAAAGTGGAATAAAATAATAAATATAAAAAGTGCTCAATTGACCAGCTAAAAAAAAGTTTTAAGAAACTACGTTTCAATTCAACATTATTTTATTCGTTTTGAAAAGTAAAATTAACTCTAATTGAAAATTATTGTAATTCCTTTCTCTTCTTGCTCTACTTTTGATCTTAGTTGCTATGGCAAAAGCATCCGTTTGTTTGCAATGAAACCAAAAATACAGTATTACCATTTTAAAAACGATTTTTTAAAAACTGTGTTTAAAAGCTCTGTTTGAATCCGACGAATTTTAAATCGACCATGATCTTCAAATTTGTTTGTAATTCAATCACGGCTATTTTTTCAAAGATCTTAATTTAAACTAATTCTAATATTTCTATGAGAAAATAAAAAAATGTCCAAGAAAAAGAAAAGCAAACTTATTTATAACTGCAAGTAATTGCAATTTAAAAGCTACTTTCGGAATATAGCACTTATATTATCTGTATGTTTACGAACTTGCAAATAAAACAAAAAAGTAACGGAAATTGACAATTACAACAAGGAACATACCAGATGATTACGACTTTTTGCGGCAAACTTTTCCAGATGTTTTATATTACGTCTGACAACGTCATCATTGAAGCCACCTTGCTGCGATGCTTTCCACAATTTTTTTGCTATCTGTTCTGAGTAGTTTGTCCATTTGAAATGTGGAGTTTTTTCTAACTGATTAAATAAAATAAATCAACAATGAAAAAAAAAACAACAGCAACAAGAACAAAGATAGTCTATGGATGGCGTATAGTTAATCATAGGATTAATTAGATTTTGTTGCTAAACAAGTTAAATTGCATAGAATCTTTTTAAATAGATCGTTTTCAGTTTAGAAAATATTTTTTTTCATGCAAACCAAAAAAAAGGTTCCTAATTTGTGTGAACTAAACCCAGAGTATATTTGATTAAAATCGAAAGATATTGCAATTCAAGAAAATAAGGTTTAGCCTCCGTGAGTTTAGTTTTCATACAAACAAATATAGGGGATATATCATGTTGATTTTGATTAAGATTTAAGGGAGGAGAAAATTTTCATAACAAAAGACATGTCTATTGTTGTTAGTTAGTTAGTGGGTTAGAACTTAAAAAGGTTGTTGATGAAAATCAATGCAATTTTTGCAAATAATCTTTACTTGACTAAGTTCGTAAATACGAGATTTAAAAATTGCTAAATTTTGCTAGTAATAGCTCAAATATGACGTTAAATATGACCCCTTGCTCAAATGCGAGTAATTCTTAGTGATTCAGAAAAAATTGAAATCGATATTTTAATATTTTAAAAATCAGCATTTTATTCTTTAGAATTTTTAAACATTTTTTAAGTGTTATATGAATGGGTTAAAAAAGAAAAATTTAAATTTCTTATTTTGCGGAAATTTTATGATCTGTTATAATTTGACAAGAATACTTTTTTAGAGTGGCGTTTTGGTGGTAATAGACAATAAAATATTCAGTTAAAGAAAAAAATTCTGCTCTTAGGATATTTTAAGCAATGAGTGCTAACCGAGTAAAAGCTTGCATTGGGCCATACTACTTTCGTTTATTCATAAATAAAATATTGCATAATTATGTTTTGAAACATAGCAGAACCAATTAAAAACTTATTGTTCTTAAACATTACTAAAAACATAATTTTTTGTTTAAAGAACTTAATAACTTTTCCAATAAACATCCTAAAGATCTGACACTTTGCAATTAAACATCGAACTGTTATCATTTTTTGCGGTTCTGTGGATAGCCATAATATCATATGCAAAAATATTTAAAATGCTAATTTTAAAATAAAAAATAATTCGCATGTTTTTTACCTCTTTTGCCACTTCATCATCGTTTATTCGTTTTTCTGTCAAAAAATTTATCAAATGAAATCATTGCTTCTTAATAACCTATTTTAAATAAATCAAAAACAAATAAAAACTCGTTAGCTACACTTTCAAGGATATAATTTTTTTTAAGTGGAAAAATTACAGAAGTTTGTTGCTTCTGCAAAAATGAAGCTTGAGAAAAACAAATTTTAAAGAACCGACAAGGAATACCTAAGCAGAAAGTTGACGTTAACATTACTACCATTTGAAAACGCAATCATATTAACGTCGACGGGTAAATGAAAATCATAATCGAAAATGTACCGCCGAAATGTACTGTACGTGTTTATAACATTTTTAAAAATAAATCGTAAAAAAAATTTTTTGTCGTCTACTACTATTATGCTTTTATTAATCATATATTTCCTTTTAAAGAAACTAAATCCAAAGTTAATAATCTTTCCGATAGTAAAGCAAACTTTAAGGCCTGCTCGAAAGTAATAGACTATATTTTGTTTGAAAGGAGTAAAAGAAATTTTTATTTAATTCGATGTTTTCCGCATTTGCAAGTTATCTTTCACTTACAGTTTGCTTTTTCGTTTTTTCAGTTTCCAGAAAAATAGCGAAAGTTCTATTTCATGCACGTGACATTCATAACAGTTGCACAATAAAATTTACCTCGCCTTTCGCAGATTGTTCTAAAAATTCCTTTTGTTTGTGTACATTCACGATTTTGCCAGAATAATGTCCAATCATCTAACTCTCTCTTATATTTCCACTGAATAACTACACAAAGGCGTTTCTTGTGGTCTTTTGGATTCCCCGGGTACCAATTAGAATACGTCAAACGTTCACGGTCATACAATTGCCAGTGTGGCTTCCGTTCTCGACCATGTACACCCAACCAATAAGAGCTGAATTCTGAAGGGTCAAAGAACTAAAAATCGAAAAACGTCAATTTATAAGTGGACATACCAGCAGTTCTTCAAATTTGACCTTTCAGTTTTGACAGCACGGTGATTGCGATTATAGAATATTCAAACATTTCACGACAAAGAAGAAAAAACGAAATATTTGTTTAACTCGAGAAGTTTTGTCTGTTACATGAGGCGGATAACGTCAGGTATCAGCAAAAAACAAAGAATAAAAAAAAAAGATGAAATACCAGGTTAAAAAAGATGATGATACGCTAAAGCAGATAAGCATAATAATGTGGCTTTATCATATTTTCAAGATTGTACTGAAATTTTGTTAAAAATTTTACATAAATTTAATTAATATCGGAATTTATGTTATCTTTATACAAACAATTGAAAATATTTCACCTTAATCAAAGGATTCTGTTAAGCTGATATAAGTACAGTCATGGTGCTTTATAAAATGCCTTGTATGGATTGTTCTGGTATGTGGTGTTCATTTTAATGACACTGATAGATACGTTAATGCTCGCATGTCTAAACGCAAACGTAATTTAAAACACATCAACATGGCAAAATTAAAAAAGATTAATTGAATAAAAACTGCTTTAGTTAAACATTAGAAGGCTATAGATATGAACATGGAATTGACTTTGCAAATTTTGGAATTTTGAATTTTGTACCATATGTAAAAATTCTATGACAGATATAAGTGTCAAATCAGGGTTCAAAACTCATATTGCATTCAATTAATAAATTATTTTCGACTTAAACTTTTGTCTCAAATAAGTGTTGTGTTTTTATTATGTTTATGCTTTTTTTTTAAACATACTGTGCATTGTGTTCTGTTCACACCTGAAGAAATCCACTTTATAAAACGAACCTCGTGTGTTAAGTTCTGCTTCTGAAAAAACGTAGCGTACTTTCCTTGTTGTTTCTTTAAAGTTAAAACTGGCCTTTTTGTATAGGGCCAGAAGAGCTAAATAAGCTTTTTACAGTTCATACAAGGCAACAGTGTTTTCATTAACAAAAGTAATATATCAGATAAAAATTTGTTTTGATTTATTAAGCTTATGACATTGGTCTTTGTTCAAACTAAGATAAACTTTGTTTTCTCCGGTAAGATATTCTAAAAAGCTATCAATAGAACTTCTAAATCAAAAACGGGAAACTGTAACTGTTGATTAGGAATATAATTTTGTGTAAAGAAATTATTGTTTATTGAAGCATTTCGTCACCCGTCGATCCCAGTTCTATTACATGTATTATCAAAATTGTCGCTTTTATTTCAAAAAGGGCATTCTTTCCGTTATTTTAAACTTGAAAGATATTGTTCTAGTTTTACTTGTAGATATCTTTTTGAATTCTAAAGTAAGCTTGCACTTGCTGGCATATTTGTAGATTTTGTTACAAAAGACGAAAAAAAATTTACGGCAAATATAGTGATATAATGATTCCCATTTATCAGGGAATGGAAACAAAAACGTTTAAGTGCTTGCTTTACTATTTTCTTAATGTGATATATTTATATGTGCATTGATTGCAGTGATGAAATTTTTGAGATCAATTTTTTGCGGTCTCGGTCTCGTCTCGGTCTCGGCCTTTCACTGATGGTCTCAGTCTCGTGTTTTTTAAATTGGTCTCGGGACTGGACATTTTTTGACATTTTTTGACATTTTTTTTGTTTGATGTATTGTAATGAGTTTCGCAATTTACTTAAAAATAACACTCGATTGAACAGCTTTGCCGCTTTTTGAACTAGTAAAAAGCTTAGAGTCAAACTTCTTTAATCTTTAGTTTTGCGACGTTTTTCCTTTATTCCAATAAAGATTTTTATTGTGGTCAGGCCCATTTATTACAAGCTAATCCCATTAGAAAAAAATTTATTTAAATTGTTTTCTTTCAGCAACAAACAAGTCTGGTAATCCTTTGAATGTTTCTTCCCACACGTTTGCCGTTGAAACATTTACACCAAAATAATCTGATTTTAGAAAAATCAAGTAACTTGGTTTCGTAAGCTAGTTTTTTCAGTTAAAAGACAAGCTTTAACAGAAGAACAAAAGAAATAATACAGAAAAATTAGATCTACAACAGCAAGATAGATTATGTAGCTTTAATTTAGCCTAAATGCAGCAATAGCCCCAGAGAACAAACAAGGATTTTTAAATGTTCTTTGTTACAGTTAATGTACAGCTAGTCACCTACCTTAAAATTTAGTACGCCTGCAAACGTTGGTTCAAACGTATGTTTTAAAGCCGATTAATTATGATAAAAAAATAATTTTACTGTTAAGTGGAAGCTAAAGTTTTCAAATGTTCAGTTTAAAAAACGTCTTAAAGTAAATTTAGAAGTAGACTCCAATAGTGATAACGCTATGTTAACAATAAAGTATCTCGGAGACTTGCAGCGGGTACCATAGTATACAGTAGTATAGTTCAGGCCTGTGCAAAATATGACCTGTGAATCAGAATATGGCTCGCAATACGATAAATAAAATTTTTATTTCGAATTTTTTTTAGTTTAATATGGCAGAAGTGCAGTTACATAAAATGATGCAATTCTTAAATCATTAACAGTTAGGATTACATCACCGGTCCCCAACTTTTAAACGATCGGAGCCAATTTTTCCTGAAAGTATTTCCTAAGCCGCAATCGGTACAGAATTACAGTGATAAAACTTGCTTTGGTCTTTAATTTTAATGTTTAAAACCTTTCCTCCAAAAAAAAAAACTTATTATTTGATCTTAAGTATTTTTTCCTAAATGCAGCAAACAAGTTCTGTTGTAATGAAACTTATGTGTGCAATAATTTGAACACACTATTTATATATTTATTCATTATGGCCTGCGATTGTTTATAAAAAAGAGGAGGTGGTGGCGCTCTGCGTTACAACGTTTACAAGAACGTGTCAGAGGCGCTATATTTAGGACAAGCAGTTACCTTGACCCTCTTACGGAGATACAAAGATATTGCTGTCCGTTTGAAATTTTTATTTTGCTTTTTAGTCTTATATAGATATGACTCAAATTTGAACTGCTGGACAAGATCGCCAAGCAGGGGAAAGTGCCATAAAGTGTCTTTTTTAAGGACATAACTTAAGTGTGCGACTAGGTTTTGAACTACGCCCGTTTTGATCACGATCACCACGCTCTAAATACTCGACCACGCTGCCTAGGACCCGTTTAACAACCGGTTAAAAAATTTTGATCAATGAATCCATAGGCGGATGCGCCAAAACGCCAAAAGGGCGGTTGCGCCAAAAGAGAATCACGAAAAATGATCGTTAAAGCTCCACAGTAGCACTAAAACAGCTTAAAAACTGTTAAAATAAAGTAAAAAACTTATTTAATTAAAAAAGAATTAGGGCTAGAAAAAAGCGCAAAGCAAAAAAAAGATTTTCACCTTACTTTACATTTGTCGGAAGCGTGTTTGAGTGGCTAATGGCCCTGTGATTGATGGCGAACGCGATTAAAACCGTCGCGGTTCAAACCTACTCTCCCCATTCTGTTGTGGCCTCGAAAAAAACACTTTACGGCACTTTCCCCTGCTTGGTAGCCTTATTAAGCAGTCCTAAATTTTGATTATAAAAATATCTAAAAAAAATTTCAACCGGACAGCAATATCTTGGCATCTCCAAGAGCAGGTCCGTGTAATAGCTTGGCATTGATTGGTTTCGTTTTTCAGCGTTTGATGCTCAGCCGAAATAAACTTTTAAGATATTTGTTTTCAAAAAAATAGGATTTTGATGAAATATTATTGTTTTTCAAACCTTTGTTTTGAACAAAAGTAATATGTTTTTATCACATGACTTAGCCCAATTTTTTTTTGGTTTAACGGTGGTATATTTGTCTCCACAATAAGTTATATTTTGGTGGAAAATGACTAGGGATAATCAACATATTTGCAAGTCATCTGTTTAATAGTTTTGTACTTTAAAGCTGCTCTATTAGAATAATTGCAATGATTCGAGTCTAGTTTTTGAAAAACTCTGACTCCACTCGAATCTCAACTACAAAAGACTCAAATTTGACTTGAGTCCTCAAACCAACTTATGACTCCGACTTGACTCCAATCCAGATAAAATTACTTGAGTAAAAAAAATTTGGTGATCCTATTTATGAAAAGAAACCTTTCAAAGCTCACTCAAGTAGTACTGAAACTTCGTAATTTTGGGTCCTTTTTCAGGTTGTAGGTTAAAATCTGTTCAAATTCAGTTGAAGGCTGAAAAAAGCTTTTCACTTTTAAAATTACTTGTAAGCTCGAACTCGAAAAAACTCGAGTTTTGCTGGAGTTGGACTCGACTCGACTCGAGTATCTCAACAAAAAAGATGGAGTCGAATCAAGTCACGGTTTTCAAAGACTCAAACTCGACTTGGACTCGAAGATTGTTGGACTCGGACTGATTAGAGTCTTTCAAATGTTGGACTCGTTACTACTTTGTCATCTTGTATGGAAAAAATTGTCAATCTTAAAAAAAGAAAAATAATAATTTGACCAGGTCTACACTAGCGTCTGCCTGGTTTATAAGTGCGGCGTACGAAATTCAATGGATAAACAACGTATTATGCCCAGCGTCGCCAGGCGTGTAGAAAATTAAACCAAATAGCCGACAGATTAGCGAAATAAACCGGAAAATAAAGAATTTTTTTGAACAAGTTATAATTGATCGACAAATTCCTTTTTTCTTTACATTTAGTTGCATGTTTCTTTTACACAAACTTAATTCAATTATTTTCAGTTAAATATATTACATAAGGATTATATAAACCAATTAATTAATTCTTTTTCGAATGAAAAGTTTGGAAAGATCATTCATAAAGACGTATATTAATTTAAATACTTAATTTTATAACACGAGAATCAGTAGCACATTTGTTAACTTATTGGTATTTATATTTATATTTCATGTTCGATTTACAGTAAGATTTAATTTGTTTAATAAAAATAAAATTATTTTACAAATATATGACTGATTCCCGTGTCATAAAAAATGTAATTTTTGCAATAAAACGTTAACTTTTTTTACTTTTGACAGAGCGCGATGATAGAGACGAATAATATCTTTTAATTCAGTCGACTCTTCCTCGCTTCGAACTGTTACCAAGTTATTAAAATGCTTTGATTTACAAAGTGTTTCCGCTTCATCACGACGCAAACGATCTGGATGATCCAATATTCCAAATTTGATATTCTCAGCCCGGTTCCATGTTGCTGCATAGAAATAGTATATGAAAGGGTTTACAATTATATTTTCAATTACAACAAGAATTTTTCAAGGCAAAAGATGCAAAAAAGCATAGAAGTCTGGAATAGTTCGTCAGAAAATTGTTGCTCTGTTTTACAACCCTTTTTCAAAAATTTAAAATTAAAATCTTAATAATGTAGAAAAGTTTATATTTACAATTTGTATCTTAAATAACAGTCGATTAACGTGTGTTATAGTTTGCTAGAGTAAAAGTGACAAAAACTTTGGAATGGGCCTCTTGATGATGTTTTACTCTAAGACTTTAAGTGTGAAAGGCAAATGTGTGCTATTTCATTGTATGCGATTGGTTGTATGTGGTAATAGTTTAAAAAGAATCGTATTCAAAGAAATATTAAAATCTCACATCAAACTTTGGTAATGACGCACATTGCAGTAGGCCTAATTAACTGTCATCTCTTGGTTTCTTTTTTTTGTGTCTCAATATTTTTAACATTACAGAATTTTTTGGAAAAGCTTGTCTCCTTGTTTTGATAAGAATCATTGCAACATTGATGATTTCTAAGCAAGATTTCGCATTACTCCATAAGAGTAGTTTTTTGTTTTATAAATGGGGAAGGATGAAGCAAAAGCAGTATCGGTTAAAAATTTGAAAGGTTGATTAAAGGCTACATTTTTACAATTTTTAAAGGTCTTCACAGGGACTAAGAGGGCATAAAAAATTAGATCTGAAATTTTGTGAGTGCATTATACTTACGCATTACCATAATTAATGAAAATGATTAAAATAAAGAATGCTGTACTTACACCAAACCGCAAATTCTTTCCCATCACTTTTTCTCAAAAAAAAAAGCAAACAAACAAGTTGCAAAAATCTAACAAGCATTATACAATAAAACTTGCAACGCTCTAAATAAAAAAAAAGACAACAAATTCAAAAATGTTTGTACGTAGAATCTGCATATATAAGCGATTGTGCATTTTTTAGTTTTTTTGCAGGCGTTTATTTTAGACAAATTACAAATTACTTCCTGCTAATTACTAAAAAACTGTTTTAATTTTATAATGGAATGAAACAAATAAGGCGAAAATATATTAAAAATGTAATGATATTACGATTAAATCTACAGAATCAATGTAAAAAAAGCATTTATATCATAATCTAAATTTATACTGTACAACAAATTTACTTTACTATTTCAGAATAAAAAGTAAACCCAAACTCCGAGATACTTTACTATTGGTCATCAACATATAATTCATCAATATGAAGCTTTATGAAATTGCTAAATAAAGTATTTTTTGAATAGTGAAAACAAAAATTACTGATAGTTAAATGAAAAATTTGCACTACACACAGAAATTGCAGTTAAATAAAAAGTCGTTATTAAGAATTTAAAAATGAAATCTTTATTCTTACAATTAAAAGGAATCTAAGATAGCCAGCGGACTTTTTTCAAAAAAAAGCAAGAGCTGCGAGTTGATTTGCCTAAAACTGTCCGATTTGGTCAGTGACAACAAAAAACATTTTAAACAGTTAATAGGGCCTATGAGCAAAAGGGTGAACCGACATAAAATATAATACGCTTTTGTTTTTTTGAATCCAAAAAGACAAAATTCATTAAAATCTTCCCGTAAAGTACATTAGAGAAATATAATCAATATAGGCTACTATTACTGCAAGTATAAATCAAAAGCGCGAGTAAGAATCTAAACAAAACATTAAAAAATCAAGTAGCCTACAATACAAAAAAGAAAAACCATCGTTGTCGGCAGCGTAGTCGAGTGGTTAAAGCGCCGTGCTAATGATCAAGATGGGCTCGGTTCGAAACCCACTCGCGCCATTCTGTTGTATTCTTGAGAAAGACATTTTTCCCTGCTTTGTGGTCTTGGCAAGCAGTTTTAAATTTAAATCATATCTCTATTAAACTACAAGCGGACAGCAATATCTTGGCATCTCCGGAAGCAGGTCGGGGTAATTGCTTGCCCTATGTATTAGCGCCTCGGTCACTTTCCTGCGAGTCAGGCGGATAAAAATGGAGATAAAATAAAAAATAATAAAAAAACTGATGGAACGGTTATCTCTTACTTCAAATATGACAGTGTTCAAAAACCCAAGAAAAACAAAAAATATAAAGTCACTTATGTATAATCAAAAAGCATTTTCCATTTAGTTAAAAAAAGTTGTTCAGTTCAAATAAAAAATTTAAAAAATCGTTAAGTTAATTAACAAGCCATGGTCATACAGAAACAACAATCAGGTATTATAAATAAATGGTAGAATTTTTTTGCTGTTATTGTTACTTTTTTTGCAAACTAAAGGCATGAATTCGAAAACCTTATCGTTTCCCGAGACGTTCATCTCTACGGCCAAAAATGTTACAGCTGCTCTCAGGTACGATTTAACTCTATTAAACGAAGACAGGAAACACCAACATTACTTTAAAGTATTTTTTTATTTTGCAAAGTGCCAGAAACTTATTTAGGTATTTTTTCTTTTTCGTCAATTGACTTTTCCTTTAAATTCAGAGAATAATTTTGTGAAGAATATGCCACAACCGTTACAGCCATGTCTGCATTCTCAACAGCTTTGGATTCCATTGAGTATCTCTGGTTGCCACGGAAACGATCGGCAAACATGTCCTTAAAACAGAACAGAAAGAGCAAATACTTCTTGAAAAGCCTCCAAGGTGGATTAAACCAGCAATGTCGTGCTCTTCGATGATGAACGCAAAGAAGGTAAAATATAAGGACGCCCTAGATATAATAACAAAGTTGAAAAATTACTCCAAATGAGCATCAAATCTATTATGAAGTGACATCAATAGCCGAGGGGTAAATTAAGGTTACTTTAAATTACCTTTTTTCGCAAAATTGTTTCCTCCATCTTGCCCCAATCTAATATTTTATTCAAAATCAAGAACCATAAAAATGAACGTTTTTATTTAAGTCATCTTTCATATACAGCCGGGTATCACGGCCCTATTTAAGACCAAAAATGAGACTGGTAAATGCCTTGAAACAATGTTTTTATATCATTGTATTTTTCGAAGACAAAGCCGCTTTTTTGCCTTCATTCATAGTAAAGTGAAAACTAGAAAAAGGTTTTTGCTTCATTTTCAAAGCGGCTTTCGAAGCAAAGTAAGGATCTTGTTATTTGATATTTATTAGACTTTTGAAGAAAAAAGTGTCATTTTAAAAACATTTGCCCCGTATCTCAAATAATTTTTCCGGAGTGGACTCAGATTGTTACAAAAACTTGAGGCTGCCCTGCCATGTAAAATGTCGGTTCTAAAAGTGAGTTCTTTATCTTTGAAGTCCTGGTTACGTGACTTCCTCTCTTCCTGTTTGCGCCGACTCAAAATTCCCAAGATCTGGAGAAGAGCGCTTGTGGTCGCGATCCCAAAACCAACGAAGCCCGTTGGGGACCCAAAGAGTTATCGACCGATATCTCTGCTCTGTGTCCCCTACAAGATCCTCGAGAGGCTTATCTACGCCCGCGTTGAACCATTAATCGATCCACTGCTCCCTAAAGAGCAGGCTGGGTTCCGACGCGGGAAGTCAACCGTAGATCAAGTTATTCTGCTAACCCAGAACATCGAGGATTCTTTTGAGGCTAAGAAGAAGGCCGGTGCCGTATTTGTCGATCTGACAGCTGCTTATGACACTGTCTGGCACCGTGGCCTTACCTGCAAATTGCTGAGACTACTTCCGGATAAGCACATGGTCAGAATGATTATGGAGCTTGTCCGAAATTGAAGTTTTACCCTTACCACCAGTGACAGCAAGCAAAGCAGGCTATGCCGTCTTAAAAACGGCGTTCCTCAGGGATCGGTCTTGGCTCCCCTTCTATTTAACATCTATATGTACGATTTTGCTTCCATGATTTCCAGAAAGTTTGCTTATGCTGATGATTTAGCATTGTTGCACTCTTCTGAAAACTGAAAGGACTTGGAGGGGACCTTAAGCCAAGACATGTCTACACTTTCAGCATATCTCCAGACTTGGAGGTTGAAGCTCAGTCACACTAAGACGGTGACAGCAGCCTTTTACTTAAATAACTGAGAGGCCAAACATGAGCTAAAGGTCTACAACAACGGTAGACTTTTACCTTTCTGTTCAGACCCTACTTATCTTGGGGTAAAACTGGACAGATCGCTCACGCTTCGTCACCATCTAGTGGCATTGCGCAAAAAATTATCCTCGCGCGTCACACTATTGAGGCGACTCGTGGGCTCAGGATGGGGTGCTGGTGCTAAAGCACTTCGCATAGCCACCTTATCTCTAGTCTACTCAACAGCTGAGTACTGCGCGCCAGTCTGGTGTTGCAGTGCTCATACTCGCCTCATTGACAGTGTCTTGAACGACGTCTTGCGCATAGTTACTGGATGCCTGCGTCCCACTCCAACGGACCACGTACCTATACTCCCAGGCATCCATCCAGCTGAGCTTCGCCGAGTGGGAGCGACACTCTCCTTGGCTCACCGTGGATCTCTGGACCCTGATCATATTTTGTATGTTTTTTTAGGTGGGTCCTCAAATACTCGCCAAGTGAGACTAAGATCCAGACGCCCGTTTGTGCCAGCTGCGCGGAATCTTTTGGACAACCTTGCCAGACTTGGCATTCGCGCTTCTAAATGGACAAATCACAAATAGAAAACGGAGTACTGTGAGGGTGCTTCCAGGCTCCGTGCTTTTGTGCCCGGAACCGGTTCCAGGCCTGTTGATTTGGGCTTACCCCGAGCAGCTTGGGTTAAGCTCAATCGCCTGCGGACTGGTGTTGGGCGTTTCCATTCGTCCATGCACAAATGGGGTCTCGCTTTTTCACCGAATTGCGAGTGTGGCGTCTCTGAGCAAACCACAGACCATGTTCTAACAGCGTGCCCCATACATCGGGCACCACATGGAGCACGAGGTCTGACAGTTTTGGATGACGAAACTCGATGCTGGCTTAATAACACCACTCCCAGCATCTGATTCAGGCAGTGCAGCAGTCTGGGGTAGTAAGAGGATAAACCCTCGGGCCCCAGTCCCGTTTGTGTCTGACCTGGAGTGGATACCCTTCAAACGACGACGAAGTGAGTTCTTTATCTTTATTCAAATACGTCTTTCTAAGGTGATTTTACGGGACAGCGTGACCTCGAAAAAGGGAACATCAGACTTTCATAGGAGCCAAAAAAACACTGTTTTGTTTCCAAAAACAAAGATCAAAAATTTTTTCTCACTTAAACTTGAAGGCAAAATAGTGATCTTTTTTCTCAAAAATGAAGTGATGACGGAAAATTCATTGTTTTAAATATAAAACGCAATGTCTCTGTTTAAATTTTAATTATCTCAAGCTTAACTATAGATTCAGAACCAAAACTAACTTTAAAGTTGGATTAGAAAGTAGGAGCTAAAAATATGCAATTAGATTCCATAAAGCTTTTGAATACTTACAAAAGGGGCGTATTATTGCGGTAAAGAACGTTGTTTTTTACTTACAATGTAAAATATAATTTTTAACCAAATAATTTCAACTCTTTTCAGGCAATTTGACGCTTGTTTTTTAACACGTTTTAAACATATCTTACACAGAAACTTGAACTTTTTTTGCTTTTTTATGTACTTTAAAAAGTTATTTCATTGTGCCCTATTTATAGGATAATAGATATAGCGCTCTTACAAAGCCGTCGCAAACTATTTTTCTCCAGAATATTTCTCGCTATTCGTGGTTTTAAAACTATAAAAAGTTTATTGACTTATACAAGCTGCAGATTGGTGTACAAGCTGCAGATTGGTGTTTCCAACATAAATTTTTAAATTAAAAATTATTATATGTCAAACAAAAAAAACTTAAATACCTGGACACCAATGAGAAATGAAAATGAATAAGTAACAGGCTTGACCAAAGCAGGAAACATTGCTAACAATTCCATTGGTATTGCCAAAATCCATATTAGGCCAGTTAGTAGGCCAATCGTAACAACTTGATAGAATGTTTTAATGGAAGAATTTTTTCGTGTAGAATGAATCTAAGATCAAAACATTGAATCTATGTATTTTTATTGATATCTGGTTATATTTCAACTTGTGTAATAAACCAAAAGAAAATTTAAAAACAGAACACTTTAAAATAAGCCTCCCAATTAAAAGATTTTTTTTATTTTAGAAAACTTCTAAAAAGCCAGCGTTTTCTCTTTAAACAGTGTTAAAATACTATTTGCACATGACTAGGTGGATACTGGAAATTACTGGGTCCAATCAGACAATTGATAGTGAGGTTCCTGTACATCACAATTGAACGGTATGGCGCAGTTTAACTCCTGCTCCGGAGACAATCGAATTAACTTGTTCAAATAGGCTTTGAACTGTACCGGAATATCAGTCATACCATAATTTTCAACAGCTGAATGCCTAGCAACAAAGACAATTTAAAAGTAACTTAAGATATTTCACTAAGAACAACAAAAATCTTTACGAAAAACATTAGAATTGCAGTTAATTCTATATAAGATCCGAAAGTCTACCTTTGCTGATATATAAACTTTTAATGCCGAAAAATTGTTATCAATTTGTAGCCGTTAAAATACAATTAAACGCAAAATGATTTTAGTTTGGTTCTTTCGTGTGATATACGAGTAATTGCAGTAGCAATGGCCATTATAAAATATTTAATACAGTAGATTTTTTTTATTTTATTCAAAACCACAGAATGCAATGGAATACTGCAATATCACGATAGGATACCGGGTAGTAGGCAAGTGTCAAACCCATTAGCTAATTCCTGAATAACTCTATTTTGTGTTTAGGTAAAAATATGTTTGGCAGCACAATTAACAAAATTTAGAGCAACTTACTTTTCTTCGACTACAAGTAATTGCTCTGACTACAATGATGTATATGATGAAATTCAAAATCATCAGAATTCCTCCGATTGTGAGAAAGCCAAAATAAAGTGAATAGGACGTCAGCCAGCATACGTAGTTGCTCACATACGAAGAATTATAAAGAAGATTATCTGCAGAAAAAAAGAAAGTCAAGGTTTACTTTCTCACCTGATCACGTGATTGCGAGGAATAAAAACCCAATAGTTTTTGTATCTTTGCTAGGGAAAATTTTTATAACTTTAATTGATCTCAGGTTAACGTAAAGGTCGTTATAAGTCTTTTAATAGGCCCTGGATCATTTCTTCTCAATTATTTATTTATTTACTGATACAACACAATGGTGCTAAAGTTAATGCTTTAGCACACTAATATGTGAGGAGAAATTAAACACACACAAAAACATGGTAAAGATAAGGTAAACACACATATCACAATACAAAAAAAAAAATCATAATACAAAAATTAATTACGATTATTTGTTAAACAACTTATAATATCTGACACCAAACTATGATAGAACGGATTTGTCATTTCTATGTAATTATGTGTTTTGTTTGGTGCTAATAGTTTAAAAAAGTAAAAGGACGATGTCACAACTTTACTTGGGAATCCGAAAGGAGCAGCATAACTAGGTAACCCAAATATCTGCGCTGAAGTAAAGCTGTGTTTATTTATGCCTGCTATCGAAATAGTTTGCCGCCAGACTGAAGTACCTGAACGGTTAGTTCAGGCTAAACACGACTGAATTCTCTCAAAAACTTTTTTCAACAGATAACAAGAAACCACAGTTTCTAACTATGAAGAATATATTATTTACAAAATCAAACAAACTTGATCAACTCTCGCAACTTGACTTTCGAACTTCACAAAACTTCAAGGCAATTCACTGCACAGCAACTGTTGATGATCACTCACACATTCGAACTGACTAACTTTAAGTTAAATTAGCACCCCGATGGGTAATATTAAACTTAATAGTTAGTTTAAACAATTTTATCTCACTGTAGAAATAACTTCTAAGGCGCCAACCGGACGCTTAAACAACTTAATCACAAAAGCACATTAACACAAACAATTTTTCACCACCAGGATTACTCAGCTACTGTAGAATGTCCGCTAGAATGAATCTAAAGCCAGCTGCGAGCTATATTTATAAGATCAGCCAAAATTGCCAGATTAAAAGCGAATATACTGGAATAAAGAAAATTCTCAATTACTTGTTATATAGGATAAAGCGCTTTATAATGTCACTAATGCAACTATATGACAGAGAAAACTGACTATGTAACCTATAAAATGGAATTTGCTTCAAACTAGTAGCTTAAAAAATTATTTTTAACAAAAAATCTCAATTAAATTCCACTCAGTTCTATAAGCTTTCGTTTGTTCAACTTTTGATAATTTATTCAAATAGTAGCATAAACTATACAGTAATTTGAACCTAAGTACCCTACTTAAAACAATTAGCAACATTTCAAGTTTAGATTTAAAAAACTCAAAATTAAAAAAATTTTCATAATCTTTTAGGGTATCTTTACTAAATATGATCGTTACCGAATTAGAACGTAGCGATTTTCTTTTGTTTTTGTTGAACTGGCTTGGTCTCGAAAAACAAAATTTCTCGAAATATTCGAAAAAATTGCCTACTGAACTATATTTCGAGGCAACTGTTTTTTGAATTCATAAAACAATTGAATAAAATTTATCGTTTCGAAATTAATTAAAAATAAGCAGATTTAATTCAATCTTTGTGAAAATAAAGATTTTCTTACCGTTCAATCGAGAGAATCCGTTTTTAGGTTTTCTGTCTTCGTATCCTAGCGCGATCCCGACATTTGTCAGAACAACAATTAACGGAATGAAGTAGGCGAAAAGCGACACACGGGCATAATATTTCTCGTCAAGATAACTTGATTTTTTGACTATCAGCCTATCAAACAAAATTATTTCTGTTGTCTGATTTGAACTCAAATTTTCTGCTGAAAATAAAAAAGCAAAAACCTCAGTGAAATACTTTTTCCAACGCGTGGAGAATTTTTATTTTTTTGAGAATATTTATTTTTATATGAACTTTTATTAATTAAAAAACCAAATCATTTTAAGTGCGAAATATTGCTGTTGTTGTTGTTGCCCCTCCTCCAAGGGTATATTGCAATAGCCATCCTTTAATCCCTCGAAGAAGCCAATCTAGATTTCCACTCTTGGATTAACTCCGTTGTTTCTAAAGACTTTTTCCACAGACTAGTGGTGTTGTATTGCGCTTGTACTTGATTACAGTTAAAGAAGTGATTAGTGTCATGTTTGTGTGACAAGCATAATGGCCATTGTGGCGTGTAATTTTGGAGGTTCACTGTATGTAGGTAACTTTGCAAGAGTGGTGATTTGTTGGCCCTGAGTTGTGCCAGTTTTGACGTGGTAATGTTTGCTCTAATGAATGAATGTCATAGGGCTGGGTTGGCGAACCTTTTTTATAGGGCGGGTCAAAAAATACAGTTTCTTAAAACTTACATTAAGTGGGTCATTGGCTAAAAAAAGTTGAAGACTAAAAAAAATTCTTCACCAGTGGTGGATATTCAAATTTAGGGGCCGGATTTAGTGGATATTCAAATTAGGATTTTCAAATATTGATGTTCTCTAAAAAAAAGAGCTTTGATCTTGGCTTCCGCTTTTTTCTCCAAAACTCATTGTGTCCCCTAAAAAAAATAAAAGTCCTCACCTGAAATCAGTATCGGAATTCCCACTTTTTGTATCAAAATCATACTGATCTCTAAAAAAAAAAAAAGTCCTCACCTGAAATCAATCTCCGAATTCCCACTTTTTGTACCAAAATCATAGTGATCTCTAAAAAAAAAGATCCTCACCTGAAATCAGTCTCAGATTCCCCACTTTTTGTCCCGAAATCACAGTGACCTCTAAAATTTGATAAAAAACAAGAAAAAAGGGGTCTTTACAGTAAATCTGTCTTCGACTTCTTCCAAAGGACAGAGGGCTTCAAAAAATACTGCGCGGGTCACTCAAAACCTTTACGCGGACCACGGGTTGGACGCCCCTGATCTAATCCATCCTGAATTAATGTTGCAGACTAAAAATGCCAGAAATTTCAAAACATCAGGTGGGTCATTGAATTTCAACTAGTGGGTCACAACGTGATCCGCGGGTCAGTGGTTCGCCATCCCTGTCATAGGGTGTGGTGTTAGTAACTTTGTTGTTTTTTCTAGAACTGAGGTATTGTGAGGTGATGGTAGCGTGAATGTGTTGAGGTTTTTTCTACATTCCTCAGGCGTTATGTCTCGTTTTGAGATGATGATAATGTTAGTGTTTTCACTGTTATGAAAAATTGTGACTTTCTGGGTGGGTCTGAGTATGCATTAAGATCATGTAAAGAGTGTGTTTGTGTTTAAATCAGTTATTTAAGTTGAATTGCGTGAACTTTGAAATGAGTGTTTATTGGAAGGACCTTGCTTTTGTTGTGTTGGTGTTGAATGTTTGTATCTCGCGTGCAGCCAGTAGCAAGTCACAAAGCTGTATTCTGAATGGTTTGCAGTTTTTTGATGTTGGTATTTGATATGATATGGCTCCACATGGTGTTTGCGTATTCCAAAATGTGACGAGTGATAGCTTTAAATGTGGAGACTATTAATTCCTTTTGTTTACCCCATTTTGTAGAAGTGAGTGCTTTCAGAATGTTAAGCATTTGTTTTGCTTTAGTGATGTTGACATTTATATATTGTGAAAAGGTCAATTTTGGGTCTAGAGTGATTCCAAGAATTTTTGGTTGTTTTGTTGTTGGTAGTGTTTGGTTGTTTAACTTAAGTGATAGAGTTGTGCCACATTTAGCTGGGTCTGGTGTAAATAGTGTGGTGGTAGTTTTGTCTGAGTTTATATGAAGATTATTAGTGGTGGCTCATTCATATATTTTGTAAAGATATGGTTAAATGAGTTGTTGGGCTTTACGATGTTTGGCGTGAGATGCAGTAATTGCTATGTCAAGTCCGAGATATTTCATAAGTTCATTGCTTTTTGCAAAAAAACGAAAAACTTACAAACATTGGTCCATAATTTACTCAATTTTGTTTATTTAAGTGATTTTTAACTGTTAAATTATTAAGTTAAACTTTTAAAACATACTTACTGATACAATGTAAACGCTTCAATAAAAGTCCAAAACCAGCTTACAAGAAAAAAATAGTGCGACAAAATGGCAACAGTCAAACAAGTTAAACTGTTGCTGCGATTATTAGAACCGCTTAAGAAAATAATGTAAGCTATTGCATAACAACAACATAAATTTATATGAATAGGACCTGGTTTCGAATTTCGAAGTTTTCTGAAAAAAAAATTAGGCTATTTAACTGTGATTTTGGTATTTTCTAACTTCTGCTATTTTTTTCTTGAACTTAATGTTACGGTCAAAAAAATCGCAAATACGGGTTAAAACAAGTTTTTTTAAATGTAATGATGTGTTTGATTATAAGAGCGACAAAAAAATCCGTAAACTTTACAAAAAATTCTTGCATAACAGTACATAACTTTTTTTAACAAATTATCTCAACAGTAATTTTCTTCATGCATATAAACTACAGTTAATTTGGGCCATGACTTTTAGTTTCAAACAATGCAAAAAAACTTTTTCAAGGAGTTTTGAAAAAAGTCTAAAAAGGACAGAGCTAAAATTATAGTCAGGTTCAAGTAGTTTATGTTAAAGCATCTAATTAGACAGCAAAAAACACAAAAAAATCAATTGGAAAACTAAAATACAAATTTGTTCATATCAGACAGACTCCATTCAGAGGTTTTGCCGATTGTTTGAAGCTGGACAAGTTTGAGCTTAAAATCACAGTTTTGGTTGAATTGTAATTAAAGTAAAATCCAAGTAAATTTTTTTTTGGAAACAATTAGTTGTTTTCATTCTACGTATTATAAAATTCGAGGGTTCTGACAAACAAGAATTGCGTATATTTTATTTCAGTGTATTGCTAAGAAATCAACTTTACTGAAATATTAATGATGCATTTAACATCAATTTTTGTTTCGAACTTTAAAGTTAAAACGCATTTATAAATATTAAATTAACCAACAAGGCATTCAAAAGCTTTAAAATGTTTCGTTCAAAAATAAAACAAAATTTCACCAAAAACAATTTTTACGTTAAAACTTACTCAAAATTGATGTAAATTATGGCAGTCAAAAAAAAACCAACACAAGATAAAGATCCAAAAATTAAGTTAATCGAGTCGAATATCGCTTCTGAAGGTCTTTGAAACCATTCCTTAAAAATGTAATAATTTTTGTAAATGCTTGAAGAAAAAAGTTGATTTCGTCATACAAAAAAGAACTAGCAAAAAAGTTCATTTAAAATAAAATTTTTTTACAAAATTATCGTCAATCATGCATTTAACGCAACTTTTCATAAACATGTCGAATGGAATACTCACAACAAGCAAAGCGAAGTTGGTCATGTGATTACAGGCGCACACCGGAGTTAAATTGCGAGTTTGTAACCAGCAGCCTCGGTTTGACCAAGATGATGTATTGAAATCCCAGGCCACACATTGAACGAATGGAATATTCTGATCAAAAAAGCAGGAAGGAAAAGAAATTTAACATTGGAAATTTTAACAACTTCTTTTTAAGCAGCTGTTGAGAAAAAGTCGGGTAAACCCTCACTGCACTCTTCCGTAAAAATTGCATAACCAGTTGGGTACTTTAAGCTCTTTGGTTATCCGTTGTTCGTTTGCGTACTGCTGTTTTTTGCAAGAGTTATCATTGCCAGCATCAACTAGCGATGATAACTTTTTTTGTCAGTGAATACAACAGAGAAATAAGAGAAATCAAAAGCGCAACTAATGACGATAAAAAACACGAAAAGTCTTACTTTACTGCTTGAGGACCGGTCTGGAGGTATTAAATAAGTTATAGGAGAAGCTAATCCACTGATGGTTTGTCCATTTATTTGGGCTGATAGAACCTGTAAAAAGTAGAAAAGTAAGTTTTATTTGAATTGAGCATTTAGCAAATATAAATATGATTCGAAAAAGTATTTTTTCGTCCGAAAACTAACTGGAAAAATTCTGCCCTTTAAAAACTATGACAGAATAAATCATTTATTTACTATTAACAATTTAAAAGCATTAATCTACAACAATTTTCAGTTATTTATAGACTTACTTGAGAAGAATTAAACTTTGAAGAAAAAAGGTTACTGCTTAAAAACTTGATAAACGAAAGTCGCGACTTTTTCCCGACTCCGACCTTCCCTTGCAATCGACCAACAGCTTCACTGCTCACTGTCAGACTGACGTGTTCCGAACCTGGCTGGTTGAAGGAGAAAACGTACGCTTTCGGCTCGGCGTTGGGATCGAGATAATGAATCTACAAAAAATTAACGGTTAATTTTTTATTTATAATAAGTTCAAAATTGGTTTTAACTTTCAATTTGTTAAGTATTTTTTCAAATAGTGATATTCTCTTTTCTTTTACGGAATTTCGCAATTTAGGTTATCTCATCGAACCAAATTTATTAATGTCTTATAGCTGGTTAGATGTCTTGAACTTTAAAAGTTCTAACATAAACTTGATGATACTTTGAACGTAGCTCAACGATTATTATGGTCGAAAAATCATAAGAAACTTAATTGGGTCGCGGGTTTAGAACCTCTAAAGTAATGCAAGTTGTTGGTTAAATATGAGTTACTGTACCTTACCACCATGATTAAATTTTTAATTTTGGGAAAGGAGCATAAGGAGTTAGAACAATTCAATTTCTAGTTATTATAAGTCGTTCAATATGTTAAATTTTTATTATAGTCAAATCATTAAAATCGTTAAATTTTAACTCAAATTCAAATTCTTGTTCCTGCAACTGCGTAACGCTGATTCTCATCGAGATTAAACTTGAAGGTAACGGCGATGCTTTAGATGGGCATTGAACTCATAGTCAGATTTAAATGTAACCGCGTTGCTTAGCATAAAACTTGAACTTGATTGCGACTGCGTTGCCCGGTCATTTGAACTTGAATCTTGATCACGGAATTTGAATTTGAAGTTGAATGTCGCAGTATAGTTGTTGCCCAATTGGGTTGCATTTAATAAAAGCGAACATGTAGTTAGGGTTAGAGATAGATAAGGGTCATGTTTGATTAAAATTAGGGTTATAGTTGGACTTTTCTGGTTCGGAATTGAATATGCGGTTAGAATGCCTCCTTCCCTTCGTTTGCGCGTTCTCCTCGTGATTCTGGCTATTTATTGTTGGCGGATCACTGTATACTCAGTGACTCCATGATATATATATATATATATATATATATTTTTTTTTTATCTCTATAATATCTCCATAATATATTTGACATTTAAACTTTTAAATAAAGACCATTTAGTTATGAAATAATTAAAAAAGTCAGACCAGATAATAATTGTTTGGGAATGAAAATCAATCACTCTAAATGAGTGTAAGTTTTAAATTTCTGTCAAATAGCAACATTGAGTTTCTGTAGTAAAAGACCCGGGTTGGATTCCTGAAAGCCTCAGCTTCCCCAATTTGATCAAGGAGGCTCAGAAATATTCAAGACTTAATAACTTATACAAGCAATACAACAGAACAAAAGAAAGCGTTGCAAAAAAAAAAAGAATTAGCTCTTCTCTTAATGATCGCACAATATTACGATGCACAGTTGCGCAATAAACGCCTGTGATTCTAAATGATTGAAAAATTTTAACTTCTAAAATAGCTACAAAAACTAAAGGTCTCATTGCGAAAGCTTATTGTTAAAATAGGTATTTTGAAAAACGCTGTTTTGAAAAACTTGAACGTTTTTAACTAGCTTTCTTTAAAAGTTTACGTTAGAATAAACTGTAGAGCTGAAATGTACTATTTTTATTATGATATTATGACAACCACTATTAGACTGGATTTTTTAGCCAATTACAATAAGTATTTTAAATCGTACAAATAGTGCTTTTCTGCTATAGAATTTATTCTAACGTAAACTCTTAAAGGGACATTCCGTGTCAACTCACACCCCCCTTTGGCCGACCATCTTCAATTTTGCTGAAATTTGGCATGTTTGTAGGCTTGGATAAAATGTCTCACACCAAATTTCAAGTTTCCAGATTAAATAGTTTCCGATATACGAAGGTTGAAATTTAGACACAAAATGGCCGCTTGAACGCCTCTGATCGAGCAAAAGTGGCCATCCTGCCTGTAGTTTTTTAAATAAACTAATGGCGCTGGCCCAAACGCCAACTACACTATCGGTGGTGACTCTATTCGAATAAGTGATAAAACCAACACAACTGCGGCTGACTTTCTTTTGAAGTGCACACACGCTCTCACGGTTCACACAATTCGCACGATACACCACAGTTTTTCTGTAAGCACAGATGTACTTAATATCAATAGAATAATTATTTAGCTGTTGATAATTTCATAGAATGATATATAATAACAATAAAAGTACCGGGCTTATTGGGCCACGATATCGCTGCAGTCGATGTGATTGATAAAGAATATTTGTTTAATCTTATTCAAACAGAATTAACGTACTTATTCAGATAGAATTAACAAAACTTTAAGACATGTCAAAACATTAAAAACAAAACAGAAAATTAAAACTTTACAATAAACAGAACCAGCTACCTAAGGCACCTTCTGGTTTCAATTCATTTATATGCTTTTCTTAGCTAACAAATTATATGTGAGATTCTGAATTTCCACGTGCCGAATAAATCAAGAAAAAAGGTTAAACAATGTGGCTTGTGACTTAATTACGAAACACTCGTCTGAAATTAAGTTGCCTCGTGGGAAATAAAAAGGCAAAACAAAAGAAAAATATTGAACTTAAAATCTTACATGCTTTTATTTACTGTTCGATTTCAAAGATGTTAATATCATTCGAAAGCTCTTTCCAGCAGCTTTCCAATGATATTCATATCTCTAATGTAGCTATATAAATAAAAAAATTATCCTTTGACATGACCTTGTAACCTTGACCTCACATGACCCCAAAAACCCTACTCTAGGTGAAAAAAATGAATAGTTTAAATGACAATACTCATGCTGTATCGGGCGTCGAGCAGGATAAAAATTCCGCGTCCGGGCTTAGGCAGAGGAGCCCCTTCGAAAAGTACGGTACATTCTCCCCCACAAACTGACCGCAACTGGAAACCCATAAATACATTTGCTACGCGTTTGGGGAGGCAAATGGGGGCAGCGCACAATATCTATACTAGAGTTGGTCCCAAACAGCGGGATCTTCGCCTGGGCAACTGGAACGTCACTTCACTCAATGGAAAAGAACTGGAATTGGTTTGGGAGACAGAACAGTATCATCGGCAGATATTGTTGGAGTTTCCTCTACCAAGCGTCGTGACTGCAATACTGTTGAGTTGAATGAAGGCTACTCAGATACAGATGTAACCATGTCTGCTCCAGCAGGGGCAGGCATTTTTGTAAGCCCTCGCCTGGCCCACTGTGTCACTGATTGGATCCCATTTGGAGGAAGGGTTTGTCTCCTTAAGCTTAGGCTACAGGAGCGGTCACTGTGCATTTTGCAGGTGTACGCACCAAACGCTGAAGTAGAGTACCAGCCTTGGTGTTGCTATACAGAAAGTAACATCTGCAGAATCAATTGTCCTATTGAATGAATTCAATGCGCATGTGGGTACTGACAACAAGACATGGAAGAATCTTATCGGAAGACTAGGGAACTCTGACATTAACAGAAACGGAAGGTGTTTGCTACAGTTTTGTGCCACAAACGGACTGTTCATAATGAATACCTTTTTTCGGCACAAGAGGATTCACAAGTACACCTGGTACAGAGATTCGGTGGGACAATGTTTTATCATTGATTTCTTTATTGCCTCGGCGGACTTGTTTTCTTCTGTGGTCGATGTTCGTGTTAAAAGAGGAGATGAACTGTCTACCGACCATCACCTAGTCGTCTGCATTTTAAGAAGCCAACCATCCGAGAATAAGGAAACCATTCAGAGTACGAAGAGTATACAGAATAAAGTGGGAGTTACTAAACGGCAAAAAGGTGAGACAAACTTTTGCAAGCAAATTGCTTTCTTTTTCAGAGAACTCCCTGACTATACTGAAGACATTGAGACTGAGTGGAATTAATTTAAATCAGCAGTCATTACATCTGCAGCTGCTAGTTATGGTTGCAAACGTGTGGGAGGTCAAATGGGTAGCGAGAAAAGAACTGCTTGGTGGAACCAAGAAGTTAAAGAAGCTATCCGTGCAAAGAAAACTTAGTTAAGTTGTGTTTAAAGCTTGGTTAATAAACATGTCATCTGAGCAGCTTCGATTGTGATACTCCGCAGCACGTAAGACTGCCGCCATTATCATCAAACAGTCTAAAAAAAAGTCATCGAAAGAATTTGGACAAAAGTTGGATACAGACTACAGATCGGCTGTTTGGTTCAAAATCAACAAATTGTAAATATTCGCGCACTCGGTCTGCTTGCTTCAATCTAGGTCGCGTTTTCTTAACTTCCTTTTTCTCTACAAACTTGTTTGAAACGCGCATTCTTCTTGCGTCGATAACTTGAAGATAAATTGTTTATTGATTACCGTTATAGTTTCACTGGGATACGCAGCTGCAACTTTAAAAGCATTTTTTTTTAGGTCAAATAATGATTTTGGAATCTGAGTGATAACTTTTTGTTGTTTCAGAACTGTTAGTTGTTTTATTTGTTCTAATCTAAATTTGGGCTGCGTTGAAAACAATTTTCGTAAGTTGGTTATTTTTAATTTCATATGGTCGTGTTTTTCACGTTTTGTGCCTTTGTTTAGAATAACGGAATAACGCTTCAATAGATTTCAAATCAAACTTGGATTGAGCGTTCTCGTCAATTAGTCTACGCAGTTTAGCTATTAGAAAAAAAAACAGATTAAATCAAATCATCGGAAAACACAGAATTTTGGCAAACCATACGTAGTTTGAGCGGCAAACGAACACCAGTTGCCACCTTCATCGAGGATACTTATGGTGTACTTCTGAAGCATCATAAGGCCATCCTAAATTGTTGGAGAGAATACTTTTGTGAGTTCTTAAATCCAGTAACAGTTGAGGAAACATTTGAGGAACAAATTGGTGAAGAAACTCATCTAACCAAAGCAGAGGTGAGCACAGCAATCAAATCTTTTAAAGCTGGCAAGGCTCCTGGTGAAGATAATATTCGACCCGAAATGTTAAAGACCATCAACAACTTTTGGGTTTTTGGCTGACTCGTGTGTGCCAAGTAGTTTGGGAAACTGGTGAGCTACCGTAGAATTAGCAGAGCAGTGTGTTGATACCTATTTACAAAAAAGGAGACAAGAAGAAATGCACTAAGTACAGGGGCATTTCTTTATTAAGTCTTCTTGAAAAAATCTATGCAAAGTGCTTCGAAAAGAGATGCCGTGAAATAGTCGAACCTCAACTTCAGAATGCACAATGCGGATTTCATCCCGGCAGATCCACCATGGGCCAGATCTTTGCCCTTCAGCAAGTTTTTGAGAAATCATAGGAATATGCCAAAGAGGTGTATACAATCCGAGTTTTTTTTAAAAAAACTCTGTTGTTTTACGTCTCCAGAAATCTTTACATTCTTCTACTTGTCAATTAATTTATAATACTTAATTAACTATCATTGAACAGTAGCAGATTTGTGTAGTTACTACAGACATTTGTCAATCATCGCTGAACTCCGAGATTAAGTAATTAAGAGCATTGCTTTAACTTAACTTTTTGCCAAAACTTTCTATTTTTTGTGCATTTCAAAATGCACAGCCTTGTATGCGAATTTATTGTATGCAAACAAATAAAATAAATATCACAATTTTTTAAATTGTCCTGGACAAAAGCGCTACGAAATTGAGTATACTGTATACTCAGGGTTACCACTTCGTGCTTACTTCCAAGTTTTGAGCGTAATTTAAAAGAATTTTAATCTGTTTATTTTGGAGTTAAGGTTTTGCTTTTATTAATATTGTTTTAGTTTTCAATATCACTTTAAAAAAAACTTTTTATTATAAAGTCAAGGCCTTTACCTAATGTCTAAAGAAAGTTTTTTTTTCGGTTAAGCATTAAGGAATGACCTTTTGTTTTTGGTTTTCACTTTTCAACTAGAGGTCGCAAACAGTTTTTAAACTGTTTTTATTTTGGGTAATTAGCCGTACTTGTTTTTTAATCAGTTCTAATGGTAATCCAGTATACACTTTATCTCATTGATAAAATTTCTTTACTGTAATCAAGAAATAGAAAGTCGTTCCAAGACTTTTGTGTTGATAACTATGCTGTGCTGGATCAGAAAAGTTTTTTTGATTTCTTTGCTGGTCAATAAATCTATAATAAACTGTCATATTAATAATTATTCAATTATTGCAAGTAGAGAAAGTTTTAACAGCCACTTTTATTATAATTTCTTTATTGTAAAATCCGTTTACGGAATAGTTTAATTCAGTTGAGGATATAATTCTGAAACCTCTTGATTACTATGCTTTGCAATATATTGGTTTTGCTTTTTATTATGAATAATTTTATTATGTTTTATACACTGCCGGTGTTTTAGGCTACGTTTAATTGTCAGTTATTGTTTTACCTCAGCCAATATGGACGACGTGTTGAATTTCGTGACAGTTTTGTTCTCGGAGATTTCTAAGTTGTTCATTAAAATTTCCAGATATTTCACCACAGATTGACGCTTTTCAGCATTGAAGTTGGAATTATTTTTAAAAGCAAAATCTTGATAAGCTCCAACAAGTTTTATTATGTCTTCCATCATCTCTTCTGGGATCTGCAATAAAATTACTTATAGCAAACCCTATTTTGAAATGTAAAATGTAATTAACAAGTTTATCGTTAAGATTTTGGTTTGAAGATAAAAAACTTCTTTTCTCTAATATGCATTTCCTGATAACAGTTTACCTCCCATTTAAACAATTCAGGAAACCAACATTTTTTTATTTTCATGTCCAAAAAGGTAGCAGCTTTTTTTTTGTCAAATAAAATGACCAAATAGAATGTTTGTGTTTCTAGCAATCGTATTTTTACATATTGATAATTAAAGCAATAAGGGTGTTTGGAAATTAAAAAAAAATTTATATATGGTACTTTAAACTTATTTTTCGTGTCTTTTAGCACAATGTACAATGCATCAAAGATGTTTTAAGTGTGTTTTAACTTTCTGGACAAGGTTATCGGTCTTATGCAGTGGTGGATATTGGGTGAGGCAAATGAGGCAGTTGCCTCGGGCCCCCTTTTTTTAGGGGCCCCCTTCGAAAATAGCTCATATAGTCTCATTTTGCTGTATATGTTTTTTAGAGATCGTTATGAAATTCGGACGAAAAGTGGGAAATAGGAGATCGATACGAAGTGAAGACCTTTTTTTTTAGAGACCACCATGATTTTGGGAGAAAAATAGCAAAAAGTGAGACCAAATTGAAGTAAAGACCTTTTTTTTAGAGATCACTATGATTTTGGGAGAAAAAAAGGAAATACGAGATCAAAGCCATATTTTTTTAGAGAACATCAAGTTTTGCAAATCTTTGCCTCGGACCCCTAACTTTGAATATCCACCACTGGTCTTAATGCATGTTGATTGTAGAAGCTGTTTGAAAGTTACAACAAAATCCTGTTGTTAATCGTGAGGAAAATATATTCCATCACATTAAATGAGAGACAACATTGGGTTAAAAACGAGATAGCAGCATCAAAAAATCAAATTTTACCAAAGAATTTTCGGAATATACATTTGTTGTTTTTTTGAATGTTATGCAAAACAAAAATGGTCACACGAAAAATTCGTTAATAAATACACTTATTGTAGTTTGTTTTTCATTATTAAGAACTAAAAATTAATCTAAGCTAAAAATAATAAACTTTTTCGTTGAACTGATTAAAATAAAAGTTTAATCAAGAATAAGTGTTTTGTGGCTAATAAATGTAGAGAAATGTTTCAAAAGTATATAATGCAACTTTGGTTTTCACTTGCTTGGACCTAGCCGGAGATTCAATTTTTTTCATGGTTCATATGCGGTTAGGTTTATTTCTGGAAATATCACAATCGTTTGATTGTATTTTTGAAATAAGTGAATTATTAAAATGCCAGTTTTGGATTACCCTATGATTGTTGAGTTAAAGGTTTTGCCACATATGAATTAAGCTTGAAAATCTTATTTTAATTACATGCAAATAAAAACGAACTTAAAAACAATGGTAGAAAGTACTTACAGAAAAATCTCGATTTTCCTCTGTAAGATTCTTAAGGATATTTATACCTTTTCTGACAACGTCATCGCTCAAATCAGCCTGCATTGTTGCAACGTAAAGATTTCTGGCAATCATTTTTGAATAGTTTCTAGGTGATTCATGATCCAAAATTTTTTTCAGCTGCAAATGCAATAATGGAAGCAAAATCATTAAAGAAAAATACTAAAATATTAAAAAACATTTAAAGAAGACAGCAGTCTTTTTACGCATAAAAAGTAGATGAATTTTTTAATATTTTTTATAGTTTGTTGTAAAGATTGGTTTAGACTTCAACGCATTTTCGGAAAAAGCAAAGCGTATGGCGGAAAGCGTAAAAAACAAAGCGGAAAGCGAAAAATTGTAGTAGCCTTTGTATAAAGCCAGTAGAATTTGCTATTTACTACATTCAATGTCACGTTGCAGAAAAAAAAATGTAATTTGGCTTCAGAAAACTCTAACTACAGGAACGTCCAACCAGTGGCCCGCGTGACATTTTTCAAAACGATGTAAACCAAATACGCAATCGTGTTTCTAAGAAAGTTTTTCTGTAAGCAAAGGAAAGACCAAAAAATTCTGTACCTGAGCTTGAAGGTAAAAAGTTTTTTATTAAAAAGTGAAGAGAAAAAAAGTCTTTACTTTGCGACGGTGTTTTATTTACTTGGTTTGCGAATATTTTCGATAAACCAAAATGACCCTTGGTTCAAAAAAGATGGACGCCTCTGCTCTATTGTAAATAGGTTAGTTCAAGAATTTTTCAGGTTTTAAACAAACTATTAAATACAACTTATAATTTGCTATCTTAAAATTTTACTGCTATATATAGATGTTCTACCACTTTAATCAAACGATTTCATGTGATTTTAGTTTTCCCTGTCTTTGTAGTTTGTCGCGGACATTGTTTAAAAAAGGAAATGTATTTTATATCGAGTCATTCTGGTTGTAAAGGGAGTGAAACAAAAAGCATTAATAGCAACAAAAAGATAAAAATTTTGAAAACAATAAAATGTTTTGAACGGTCGAAACGAGTTTTAAAAAGTTCGCGTTACTGTTGGCTTAAATATACAGTAGACGTGATTTAGGTGTCTTTTAAAAAATCTTAAAAATTTAAGTTTAACAAAATCCAATAAACTTAACAAAGTTGAAACAAATTGCGTAAGCCCTTTGAAATTAAACTACCAGTACATGTCGTGATTTACCTTATCTTCCACATTTTCGATTCGTATTCGATTTCCTGCAGAAATAAATAAAAGTCAATTAAAAACCTTTTATCGTATCTTTCAGTATTTGCCGTGAAAGCAATCAAAAACAACAAAGTGGTAGAAAAAAAATGTTGTTATCACTGGAGATGTTTTTGTGCGCGCTGTTCCGGATACTGAATGGATTAAATACGAATGTTCTAGAAAAATCCATTCCTAAAATAATTTGTTTAATCCCACCGATTCCCAACTTTTTTACGTGTGGCACCACACAAAGACGATAAATATTCCGGGGGTTCTCAAAACGATTTTCGGATTTTTTACTTTTTAAATGATTTATTTCTTTTGTCAAGCATAGAAACAAAAAGCAAAAATTGCATGAAAATTGAATCACATATTTACATGATTCAACCAACAGTAAATGAAAAAATTTTTTTAACTGATACACCATCGTTCATACGCCTAGCAAAACTATCAAGCACAAGATAAATGATAAAAATGATTCTAGATGGGGTACCAGATTGAGTTATAATAAAACCTTAACCTCAACTAAACTAAACTTGGTAGATGTTTGGTTTTTGTTAAGTTTAGTAAATTAATTGTAAGGTGTAAAGCCAAATGAACGAGAAACGATGTGAAAGGTATCTCGGTTTTGCATTACCCTAGCTGTATATGAATAAACTTACTTAGATTAACAAATAAAGTCATGCATGAAAATTAAGTCAAATTTGAACTCAATATTTTGGTTCAATAATAGTCTTAAGCTATAGAAGTTATAATCTTTTTGACTGTTCAATAGAAAAAATTAAAAAAATTACTTGCTGCTTGTAAATTATTGGCTATGCGGAAATCAAAAAATTCTTTACCGTAAACAAATCAAGCGTGGTGAACTTGAAGTGAAACTCACCTCGCCTTTCACAAAACGTTCTGCTAATCCCTTTTGTGTTCTTGCAGTCTCGATTTCGCCTCACTAACGTACAGTTTCTGACAGATCCTGAGCATTTAAATTGCCCCACCGAGCACGAATACTTTGGCAGTTGTTTTGGATAATCGCGATCCCAATTAGCATAAGTTAAAGGCTTGCGGTCATAGTAACGCCATTGTGACGTAGGTGAATCACGAGTGCTGCCCAACCAATAGACGGTGTCTTTTGGAATCTGAAAACATGAAACTGAGTCGAATGCAGAACGAAATCCTGTACAGCAGTATTATCCGAAATCTTTCTTATTTGCGCTTTTCGATGTTGAAACAACTTAGGCGTATCAGCCGAAAAAATGTTGGGAGTAATACAGTTTTGCCCAAATTTTTTGACGTTTACCCGAATCATGATTTTTTAGTACTTTACGGGTATGAAAAGAAATTTCTTCTCAAATTTAGGGTGAAAACCAAAAAAAAAAGTCTTCACTTTAAATCTGTCTTGACTTATCAATTTTTGTCTTAAAACAGAGTGATCTCTAAAAAAAAGCCTTCCCCTCAAACCTTAATCATTTTTTTGAATTAAACTTTGTCCTGCAGAAGTAGTTTTAATTTTTTTGTCGCTAAATTTCTGATTTCGCCCAAATATTTTCTGTCGCTGCCCAAAAAATTCTAATTTTACCCAAATTTTTGAGGTAATTTCCTCCCCTTTTCAGGCCGGTATGGCTGCGGAAATAGGGCTATCGTAAATATAATTTTTTAAAAAATTATTACACACGAGAATTGTCTTCTGACAAACAGCTTTCCTTTTTAAAATCAATAGGTGATATAATAAGTGAATGGTTAAAGCGCCATGCGTATGATCAATACGGGCTCGGATGCAAACCCACTCGCGCCATTCTGTTGTGTCCTTGGAAAAGACACTTTACGGCACTTTCCCCTCCTTGGTGGTTTTAGTAAGGAGTCCTGAATTACAGTCATATCTCTATTAAATTACAAGCGGACAGCAATATCTTGGCATCTTCTGAAGCAGATCAGGGTAATTGCCTACCCTATATATTAGCGCCTCCGTCACTTTCCTGCGAGTCAGGAAGATAAATATAGAGATAAAATAATAAAAAAATTTAAAAAAATTTATAATAAAGATAAAAGAGATTTGCGTATAGATAAATTGTTTTAATAAAAAAAGTTTTCCATTTTTTGAAAATACCAAACTGCAACGGTTAATGGTCTTACTTTATTTGAATAAAGTAAAAATAAATTAATAAAATAAAGGAAACAAATTAAATAAATTTAAATTCCGATTCTATTGCATATGGGTTTCTTTTTTAACAAAAAATTGTAGGCTAACCTTTGAATCCCCAATAGGTTTTAACAAGTCATAATGCTGTTTTGTAATTCATAGTAATGGTTTTAACATTAGTTTAGATTTATTTATATATATGCATGCAGATTAAAAAGAGAAAAGTTTGAAAAAAAGCAACCGGCTAAGTTTGTAATTTATTTAACTTTTAATTTTTGATTTAAAGCAACTGCTTTCAACTAACTTTTAATCTCTCTTTTACAACCCACTTCAAATAACTTTTTTTTCATAAAAGCTATTGGGTACAGAGTTGTAAAATTTTCATAAACATCTATAGCTATCTTATTGTTTTTTGTTTTTTTTTCAGTTGCCCTGAGAATGCAGTAAAAAAGTAAAATGTAATTTTAACCACAGATATAGCTTTACTTTATAGAACATTTAAATTTTTTTAAATTTCTATCAGACGGTTTATGCAAACCGTTTTCGTACTGTTCAAAAACTTATTTAAAGAGGATAAAAAAATAATGTTTACTTGAGAGCGACGGTAATTCCAAATTGTATTTGCCACGTTAGTTAATTCTTGCCTGCTCCTGACTGTCATTATGTTGTGAAAGTGCTTCCGTTTGCATAACTTTCCTGCTTCGTCATAACCCAGCCGGGACGGATGCAAGATTATTCCGTATTTTATATTTTCATTTTTATTCCACTTTGCTACAAATAAAAAAACCAGTAAATTTGCAAAAATGATTAGCAAAAGCAGTGTTTAACGTAGCCTTTTAAGGTTTTTACCGAAAGTTGTCAAATGCATTAAGCTGTCTACGCTAAGTTTACGTCAAATTTTTTTGCAAGATAAACATTCTAGGTAATGAAAACTTTTCGTTAACGTTAAGTTTATAAAATTTGAGAAAATTCTTGTTTTCAGTTAATGAAACTTTGATTGAAAGAAATAAGCCGCGATATTATGACGTAATGCAGCATTTGCAATAGCAATGCGAAAACACAAATAACCGGCATGCCATTCTTTTTAAAGTGAAAAAAAATTCAACTCTAAGCTCATTTTTTAAAGTCACATAAATTTTAATATCAATTAACGGTTTAAATCTTGGTACAAAACGTCTTGAAAATACTAGCGAACTTTTTATAGTGACGGATCCGTTTTTTTGTTTTACTGTATTCGTCCGTTTGATCAACAGTCAATAATAAAGCAGTCTGCCATGACCACGGTTAATTGTATCGAATAAACCAGGGATGTCCAACATCCGGCCCACTCAATGCTTTTATGCGGCCCACTGCTTAGTCTAATTTTTAGTTATATTTTCATAACTGCATCGAATTTGATGTCACTGCTATCATGATAACGTATAGGGAAACAAAAAGAATATATCAGTGGATTGCTGCGTCGAGTGACGTCCAATAAACTGATCAAAAAGCTTTTGAGGGCTAAGTTTATGATAAAGACGCTTGCCCTAAGCATCATTTCCAGTATTCACATTGTTTTGCGATTAAATTAATATTGAGTGTGTTATTTCCAAACATTTTTAAAATATCTAGGGATAGTTGTTAACGACTTTAGTGGTAGTAAAGATAGTAACTTCGAACTAATGCTGGAGTGGTTTGGAATGAGATTACTGTAGTAAACAGCGATGGTGCTTGTGGTAAAAAAAAATGCTGTTGCAGACTTTTAGCTCACACTTGGCCTCTTCGTTTAACTGCCGTTACCGTTTTTGTGTGATTAAGCTCCTCAAAAGCCTTCTAGTTTTCAGAGGAGTGCGACAATGCTAAATTGTCTCCGTAGTTAAACTTTCAAGAAAATGTGAAGGCAGATGTAGACGTAAATATAAAGAGGTTGAAAAGAAGGGGAGCCCAGATCGATCTCTAAGGAACGCCTTTTTTCAGACGGCAAATCTTGCTTTGCTTGCTGTCACCGGTAGTAAGGGTGAAACTTCGGTTTTGGACAAGTTCCATGATCATTCTAACCATATGCTAATCTGGCAAAAGTCTCAGTCAGCGGGCCAAGATGCCATATAGAGTCATATGCCGCCGTCAGATCGATAAATCGACAAAAAATCCTCAAAGTTTTCTGTCAATAGAACGACTTGATCCACTGTTGACTTTCCGGGTCGAAACTCAGCCTGCTCTTTAGGGACCAATGAATCAATAATTGATTTGACGCGGGTGTAGAAAAGCCTCTCAAAGATCTTGTAGGAGACACAGAGCAAAAATATTGGTCGATAACTTTTTGGATCCCCTACTGGCTTCATCAGCTTTGTGATTGCAACTACAAGCGCTCTTCTCCAGATCTTGGAAATTTTGAGTCGGTGCAAGCAGGAAGAAAGAAACTCATGTAATTGGGACTTCAAAGCAGCTCCAGCGTGGACATTTTTAACATTAATTACGTTATTATATTAATAGTTTCACATTTCATCTAAATTTCTTATTAGTTAATTAATTTTAACTTTATGTTTTAATACTTGTCATTTCGCATTGCCATCTAATACTAAAAAGAGGAAATTTCATAGATATTTAATTTTGCGGCCCGCTTAATATACTTAAATTTATAATTTGGGCCATTATAAAAAAAGGTTGGACATCCTAGACTAAACCTTCGGTCTATTTTTAACTATGGATCTGCAATTAATACGTACCAGGCAAATTATAAATTGTAAAAGCTGAATTCATCGGGTTTTCAAAAAGGTGCTAATAAAAAATGACTCACAAATCTGAATGAAATCAATTTCTATTGACCTAAGTTATGAACTAATTAGTCTTTTTAAAACCGAAAATTGACCTTAAAATTAAAAAGAAGAAAAATATTTAATCTTGATGAACTTTAATTTATGCAAAACTTTGTTCAGTTTAATTACATTTTTATAACTAAGAAATGGTAACTTACACAAAACTTTTTTATGTTGTCCTTGATTTCTCTTGGAAATAGAAAACAGGACAACAATGAACAAAGAGCGACTAAACATGCTACATAACAAAAAATTATGCCAAAAAAAATTTGGATAAAACAGTATAAAAGTTTAAAAAAGCTGTTGAGAAATTTGATTACAAATTTTTACATCCACTTCAATTCAAAAAATAAAGCGTCTAAAAATAATCTTTTAAAAATTTACCAGTTAAAAATTGTTTTCAGTTAATTTAAATTTCTATAAATGCATTGTCTAAAAGCAATTTATGAATTAATGTAAATTTCAGTTAATAAATACAAATTATAAGTTATATACATGTATAAGTTAATACAATACATGTTAAAGTCTTTTATCAGAAATCTATTACCCTTCTTCCAATAAAGTTACATTGACAATTTTATTTAACTGATCAAATTGCGATGCATGAATTTATTAATAATCGGTCAACTTTCAATTTATTATAGAAAATAAAAGTTAAAAATTTAAAACCAACTGTATCATTATGAAAAATTGATTTCGACCTATAAAGGTCATCATCAGTTTCTTATTCAAATAGAATCTATTTCATGCATGCATGCAAATTCATGCATCGCAATAATATCTTATTCAAATAGAATAGAATCTATTTGAATAAGAAACTGATGATGACCTTTATAGGTTGAAATCGATTTTTCATATTGATACAGTTGGTTTTAAATTTTAAATTTTTATTTTCTATAATAAATTGAAAGTTGACCGATTATATTAATAAATTCATGCATCGCAATTAATACAATACAATGATATTTTTGAAATTTACAAGTTGTAAATAACTTTCAGTTAATATAAATTTTAACAATAATTAGTTATTAAACAAAAACATTAAAATAATTAAGGAAAAAGTAAAAGTTTTTAATCAAGTTCAACAGAAGCCTACAAAACCAAAAAGATTGAAAATTCTGCAATTCCCAAACAGTTTCAAGTCGAGGGGTTTATTTTTTGTTTTTTTTCTCGGACCTTTGATCATTTGCTTAGTGGAATGTCCTCGCATAAAACAGAATATAAATGATTACAAATACCCTGTACCTTTATATCATTTACAAACTAAAAAAATTTACCAAAATTAAAAAAAGTTCTAAATCTCATCCAGAAGTTTGCTGCGTAGAAATGTGTTTCTGACTGTTGCGAATTTAATCTTAACTCAAATTAATAAATTGATAAGTTGCAATTTTAAAGGCTATATTCTATAAATTTTAATATATATTATAAAGTAATTATAAAAGTTCTTAATATGTATATATTATAAAAGTTTTGACTATTTTAAATAATAAGTAACTTAAATCATAACAATGAGGTGTTCATTATGTAATTTTTGTTTTTGTTAAACAGCTAAATTTCTCAAAAGTTTGATGACCTCGAGAATTGAAATATAAAAATTTTCTCTCTTAGGCGTTCATGACAAACAGGTTTTAAATGTCAGACATATTACTCCTAAAACAAAATCAATCAAAAATGTAAACTATAAACAAAAAAATGCTGGTATTGCAACAAGTAAGTTAGGATAATTGCTTGATGGTTGCCATAATTTATAACCTTTTTCTTTTTACAGCGAAATCGGGAAGATAAATTAAGATGAAAGTATTATTGTCAAAAGATTTTTTTAGCTTTTGAATGTTCTCAAATCTGATTCTTATACAGTAGACAATGCGAGACTTGCGAACTGACCTTTGTCTGAGATATAATTTTAGCCTTAAGGTATGGGGTTTTAAGCTAAAAAGAAACTGTAAAATATTTTGGTGCCAGTTTAGTATGTGGCTACCTTTCGAATGTGAATCGTATATGGCCTACCTTTCGAAAAGGTAGGCCCATACTAAACCGGCACCAATATTTCTCTGAAATTAACTGAAACAAAAACTTTTAATGTTCTAAAAAAAAGGCTTGAAAACAGACCCAAAAGCTTTTTACCGAATACAAATTTTTTTAACCGAAACATAGCCTATATTTTGTTGATGCCCAACTAGAATTTATTTGCTGGTTTGTAGAAATAATTTCTGCTGCTTAATTCAAGTTCTCTTTTCATTTCACTTTTCGTGTTTAATGTCCACAGCACTTTGCTATGCAAACCAACTTAACCAGAATGAAAACATCGAAAATCGTTCTTTCGATTAGTCACGAATATTACGTCAGCGACGAGTTGAGTCCATTTCTATAAAAATAATACAGGCGCATCGAATAAACAGTCGTTTTACAGTATTCTGTTTCGGCCCAATTCAAATTACAAGGATCAATCATGCGCGACGTGAAACACGTGATCAGCAATTTTTTTTATTTTTATCAAGCAGATTACTGATTTGCTATGACTGGTCAAAAAATTTTCGAATGCAAAGAACTGAAGCATCCAATTAGCAATGGCTAATGGTTAGTCAAGCAAAAAGGATTGAACTTAAATTAAGACTATTATTTCAAAAAGGAAATAAAGAACTCGAAAACATTGACAACTGGCTAATAGCAAATAAGCTTTCCCTTAATGTCAAAAAAACAAAATACATTTTATTTAGCTCTCGTACCACAAAAACATTGTCAAAAGATTCAGTTTTAACTATTAGAAAAAATCAAATTGAAAGAGTCACTTCAGTCAAATTGCTAGGTGTTATATTCAATGAACGCCTAACATGGAAAGACCACATAGCAATGCTAATCAGCAAACTAAAATCATCGCTATACGCAGTAATGAGAGTAAAGCCTTTTCTAACTCAAGAAGCTCTACTTACACTTTTTCATTCACTAATTCTGAGTCATATAAGGTATTGCATTACAACTTGGTGCTATGGACACTCTGTGTTACTTAATAAATTACAAAAAATCTGCAACAAGTTTATTAATATGATAATCTGCACTAATCCCGCAAAAAAACGCAACAAAGAAATAACAAAAGATAATATTCTTAATATACAACAACTCTATAAATTAAATATTTCAATTTTCATGTACAAATCATTCCATAAGCAATTACCGTCAGCATTTAACAATATATTTCAAAGAAAAACGTCCACTGTAATTACTAGAAGTAACTCTCAAATCATACCTATATCATGCAAAAACACAGTAACAAAACAATCAATAAGATACATTGGCCCAAAAATTTGGAATGAATTACCTGAAAAAATAAAACTATGTAAATCCTTAAGTACATTTGTTAAAAAATCTAAAGCATTCTTCCTTGAACAACAATCAAACCAATAAACTGTTACGTAGGTCATCATTTAATATCTTTTGCTGGTCTTCCTTTTCTTGTGTTTCAGGAAAACAACTGAACAATTTGAAAATCTTCAACTCTACAACGGTCAAGAAAAGACTCAAGAAAAGTTCTTCAGGATCACTCTTGTTTCTACCTGAACAATTTTTTTAGCTATTGCATAAATTTTATTTTACTATTTATTGTTACTACTTTGCATCGGTTTTTATAGATTTTTTTATTTTATTTTATTTTTTTTTATTGTTTTCTTATGCTGTTCTTGTGTTCTTTTTGTTTTTTTTTTTTTTTACTAATGGTGTAATGTTTTTGTTTTTGTATTTTTCTTACTGAGGTTTTTGTTCGAGAAATGATCTTATGATCCGCAACAGGATTTCTTTCGGTGGGTTTGTTTGCCTGTTGGGCTGGTAGAATATGTTCATGCTTTTACATATTTTTAAGGACTGATCATATTCATCCAGCCGAACTCTGCTATGGTCCCACCATTGCACCGCCCCCATAGCAGTGTTTTATTAAGCAAATAACCTCGGTCCTATACATTTTTTTTTCCTTTTCTTTTTCTCTTTCTATTTAAACAATTTTATAATGAGGTGAAGCAACCTTGCTTCTATATTAAACAACAAGTCACACCTTTCATCGCTAATTAGCAAGACACAACGTCAACTCGTTTTGTTGCTTCTTCCTTTTTCTAACCCCGTCTTTAACAACACACAAACTTTTCAACATTTTGTTATTTTGTTCATGTGGCGGAGCAGAAATAAAAGAAAACTGAACTGAACTGAACTGAAAGACTCAACAAAAACATGAGTAAAAAAGCTTTGTTAAAGTTAATGTTTCTAAAAAACTTTTGATTAATATTGCTTACAAACAGTAGGACAATTTTCGCACGAATAATACCTAGCAGTTATTTAAAATAGGGAAGAAAAACTGTTTGAAGAGTGTTAAAAAACAAGACGGTAAGCTAATTCCACCAAAAAATCGGCAGCATGGCCTAGTAATTAAAACCGCCATGTTGATGACGAACGAGATCGACACGGTCAAAGTTCAAAATCCATTTTGTTGTTTCCTTGGAAAAGACATTTTATGGCATTTTCTTCTGCTTGTCGGTTTTTGCAGCAGCTTTAAATTTTAGTCCTACCTCTAAATAAAAATTAAAAAAACAAATTAAAAATTTCAACTTAAAAGCAAGATCTCTGCATTTCCAAAAGCTGGTCGGGGTAATTGCTTGACGGTTGCCTAATAAAACGCCTCCGACATTTTCGTACGAGTCAGAAAGATGAATGTAGATGACGATGACGAAAAATCAATAAGCAAACCACTTTCTTTTTATTTTGTCAAATATGTAGGCAAAAACGATTGCAGAAAACCTAGTTTTGCAAAAAACAACCACATAAGTTGTTAGCAAGTCAAGTTGTATGCTGAAGTTTAATTGTACTTTAATTGATTTATGGTCTATGCGATAGAGATCATTATAGTGCGACCCGCAACAAATTCCACTTTTGAATGCGGCCCACGAACTAAAAATTTTGCCCGTATATGGTCTATGGTCCTAAATTGTGTTGATAAAACTAAAATTTAGATGCTTTAATAAGGGCTCATTTAAATCGAAAACGTTTAGCTTTTATAAAAATTTTGCAGTTATAAATGGTACAGTATTTGTTATTGCTTGCAAGTGGATGCTAAAAATTTTTTGTATTTCTTGCAATAAGTTTTCGAAAGATTTTGCCCAAAATACTACTGTAAAATCTTGTTCAATTTGTTGTCTTTTGTCAGTCTGCAATTGCACCTGTTCGAAATATTTTTGCTTATTGATCGGAAAAGTAACTCGTAGATTACTGGTAAATTTACTTTTTTATTAAATTTTAAGCAATTTTTTAAAAAGTGTGGTCTAACGGAAAAAATGTGCCGCTAAAACTATAACAAATAAAAAAAAAACAAAGTTTCAAAAATTGTATTATTTCTCACAGCGTTTTACATTGTAAAGCATTTATTTATTTACTTATTTTTGAAAAAGAAACTTCCTCAGCTGAGAGACGTTGTGAAAATACTCAATTTCATTAAGGCTACTAAAAAAGAAAAAAAGTCGATTGTTTTTTTTGGCTCTGCCATGAAATGTCAGCAGATTATAAAAGTTTAAACTTTTAAAGTAAACTTCCCTGGATATCCGAAGGGAAAAGTTTTTGAAAAAAGTTGGTTGCTCAGAAATAAGTTTTTTGGATTGTTAAAAAATAAAGGGACAGAAGAGGAGAGCTTCATAGTGATGATGTGTAATATTTAAAATTGAATTTCATACTATCACGCTTTAATATTCCATTTATTTCTAAAAACCAAATATGGTGGCATTTGTAGATAATAAAAAAAGAAATTTATAAAACTAAGATAAAAAAAAACAATGACAAAGCACATGTATAAGCGAAACTTTTCAATTTTGCACGTTTGGAGAAGCGTATTAAACACAACAATTGGGAAAAACTCTCTGTAGAAAAACAGAAGTAAAACTGTCAATGTAATATCACGTAGAATACTTGCTGACTTTGGTTTCCGTGAAGAATAATACAACGATTAAGAAAAGAATATATAAAAGATCTATTCTTTTATGGATTATCATCCGCAGCAGAAAGATCTTTGGCAGGTGAATTAGACAAATGGCAATTTCTTCAAACAGCCCTATTTGATACCTTAAACCAGGGTTGGGGAACCTTATTGCACTCGCAGACGAGTTTCAAAGATTAAAAGTTGGTGCCGGTCGCACAAAAGTTTGGGGATCAATATAATTTTTTATTCCAAAAAGATAGTGATCGCTAAAAAAAAGGATCTTCGGTTTGGATCAGCCTCAGGTTTTTCTTATTTCGTCTCAAAACCGTGGCGTTCTTTGTCCATTAAAAAAAAGGTGATCACGCAAAAGTTCGTTGGTCATACAAAGGCCGCAGGTTCCCACCCCTGCCTTAAACCTTTCTCTATAATTGGTATTATTTGAATTAATTGTCTGATATTTTCAAAGCAGGAAAAAAACTGTAGTGAAAACCTTGCGATAATCTAATCGTCATCACGACAATTGCGTCTACTTAACTTTTAGAGAAAGTATTACGTATCTTGATTTTACGTCGAAAACTAAGTAACGAAACACACATAAATGTGTCTACGCCAGTGGTTCCCAACCTTTTTAATGTCATGGACCCTTTTGAGGATTTTCCTGAAAGTTGTGGACCCCTTAAATAAAAAAGGAAATAAAATCCACTCTTTTCTCCCAAAAACACGGTGATCTCTAAAAAAAAAAAAAAAAGTTTATTATAAATAACATGAGGTATTTAGGAATATTATAGAAACCAAACTGCTTGGATTCTATAAAAGCAGTTTGGTTTCTATAAAAAAAAAAGTCTTCACTTCGATTTTATTTCCAATTTTGCTGTTTTTTCTCCCAGAAACATGGTGATCTCTAAAAAAAAAAAAAAAAAAAGTCTTCACCTTGAATCGATCTTTTATTTTCCTAGGCAACTGCCTAATTCGCTTCCCCTAATATCCACCACTGCTTTCACTATGACATATTCTTTCATTTTTTCCGTAAAAGGCTCATGGACCCCCAAAAATCACTCTGTGGACCCCCGGTTGGGAACCACTGGTCTACGCGTTCGTGAAAAAAGGAATGAGCAATTTATTTATTTTCAGTTTGAAAAACTTATAGCTGATGCTCGGAAGCGTAGTCTTTGATTTAGCAGGCTTGCGATTATGTCCCTCTAGCCTTTATTATGGGTCGGTGTGATACTTTTAAATAGATTTTTAAAAAAACTAACTTTGCTGTTCCTTTTAGCAATGAAAAAATGTGCTTAATGCTTTAAAAGTTGTTGTTCACATTTCACCCTCTCACATGGCGAAAGAATAAAACCGATTATGCAATTTTTTACAAATTGTTTTTTCCGTAAGAAAATCCCTGCTGAAAAATGAAAAAATATAAAAAAAAACAAAAAAACATGCTGTAGCAAGAAACTATAGACTGTTTAAATTTATGATGCTGTTGTGGCCCGAGAGAATAGACATGGATTTCAAATTTTAACTGGTGCAGAGGCAATCTTCAAATTTAGTAGCCTACTAGGTTTTAAATCTTGCCTTTAGAGATATGACTGAAATTTAGAGCTGCTTGCAAAGACCGCCAAGCAGAGGTAAGAGACTGAAGTGCCTTTCCCAAGAACACAAGAGAATGGGGCAAGTAGGTTTTGAATCGCGACCGTGTCAATTGCGTACACTATTTATACGGACCCCCTAATTCTCTTTACAAAATTTGTCACTATTATTTGTTGTGTCGGTCTTTTCGAAAAAAGTTTGTGACCCGGGTGTAAATTGAAATGTTACAAACTATGTTAAATATGATTTTGGTCGAGATTATTTAATTGTAAGGCAGATCTGTCATCAATATTATATTTCTTTCTGAAAAAATTTAAAGGGCACTATCTTTCTCCGCCGTAGCCGCGCCTTTTAAAAATATTAGAGTTTTCAAAATTTTTTTGGACCTAATGGGTAATTATTTGTTAACTCCTGGCCTAGAAAATTCTTAGAAACGCTTGAACGTTTTGAAATTCACAGACACATTCGAAGAATCAAAAAAAGGTTCTGACCTTATATTATGAATTATATAGATTTTGATATTTCAGGAGAATATTGGGACGCTGCTTAATGTCGAAAATCAATTGAAAACATTCAATTCTCATAAAGCAAAAAATAATTTGATCATTGTGATGAAATCTTATCTCATAATTGATTGAATGTCTTGGAACCCGCGCACCTTGAAACGTTTGTCATTTTATTTTCAGTTCATTATCAGTTGTGCTAGAAAGAAGTTCGCTGCGTTTTTAGTAAACCTGATTTCTTGTTTAATTATTTGTTAGTTATATTCGTTTTTGTTTCAGAAAGTGAATAAAAACCACCAATTTGGTTTCGTTTTTTTTTTGTGAGCTTTACGACAAACATTAGTCGTGTACATTAGGCAATATTAGCGTAGAAGTCATCAATCTAGAATAACAAATGAATCTTTTAAAAATAAACTAGATTTTGACCTTTAGGCATTTACGCGCCATAGCAGCGTGTAATTATAGGTTGTTAACTTTAAAATAATCACGAATTTTAAAAATTAGCTAATTTTTTTCACATTTTTGTTTAATACAGTTTCAGTTCTTATGCCAAATTATTTCACCGATATAATTAATAAGGTTGGTTGGAATAAAACAGCCATTTAAAAGTGGAACTTATCTAAATTTTTTGGTTGATATCAATGTTTCCTCTAAGTCGTGCTCGTGTGCGCTGTTGTGCTAGAAAGAAGTTCGCTGCGTTTTTAGTAAACCTGATTTCTTATTTAATTATTTGTTAGTTATATTCGTTTTTGTTTCAGAAAGTGAATAAAAACCACCAATTTGGTTTCTTTTTTTTTTGTGAGCTTTACGACAAACATTAGTCATGTACATTAGGCAATATTAAGGCCCGTTTCCACTACGAGCGTGGAAAAGAGCATTCTTTCTCTCTTTTATTGATCTTCGATTGAAGCGAGCGGTTAAAATTGAAGCGAGCGCAAAAAAAAGCAATAAAACAAACAAAGAATGCTTTTTTCCACGCTCGTAGTGGAAACGGGCCTTTAGCGTAGAAGTCATCAATCTAGAATAACAAATGAATATTTTAAAAATAAACTAGATTTTGACCTTTAGGCATTTACGCGCCATAGCAGCGTGTAATTATAGGTTGTTAACTTTAAAATAATCACGAATTTGAAAATTAGCTAATTTTTTTCACATTTTTGTTTAATACAGTTTCAGTTCTTATGCCAAATTATTTCACCGATATAATTAATAAGGTTGGTTGGAATAAAACAGCCATTTAAAAGTGGAACTTATCTAAATTTTTTGGTTGATATCAATGTTTCCTCTAAGTCGTGCTCGTGTGCGCTGCCCGCGCTTAGAACTTTTAGAGACTACACACATTGATTATATTTATTTTACTGCGCACAGCAAAAACCTATCTGATTTTTCTGTTTCCCATAAATATTCATTCTCTGTTACTGATAACATGTATAGCCTACACTACAGCATTTATAGTCCATACCTGATATAAAACATAATTTATTGAATAGCCAAATTTTCTTTATAAGCCTACTCAGCAAATTAGAAAGCTGAAATTTCTTTGTGGCTTCTTGCACAAATATTAGTCATTTTAAAAAAAGTCTACACCTACTAAAATGGCTGCACACACAAACTGCAAAAAATTAGAGTGAACATTAAATGACATACAGTTGGTGGCTAAATCGGTTCCCAATGTTCTCTGATGCACTTTGATATGTCTTTTACTTCATAACAAAAAAATTCTTTTTTTATACGTATAAAATTAGAACTATTTTGATTTTTCTTCCGTTGAATGTCATCGGAAATCATAATTTTTAAACAAATAAGGATCTTAGGATATGAGGAAAAACGACACTTATTTAGCCAAAGTAAAGTAGAAAACATTGAAACGAGAAAATAACTCGATACAACTTAAAGAATGCAGGAAATGTAAAACCTAAGAAAAAAGATAATTTGTTCGTGGAAAATGTTTACAAGATGTAGAAACAAAAAATTTTGACTGTCTTAAATGATAAAAACTGTAAGAAATTAGTAAAAAGATAAGTTTAATCATGGTTAATTTTTTTAGTATTATGATTTTTATATCTATTTATTCTTTTGCCTGGTTATACTTAGAACAACTGTCAAGCGATTATCGTGACATGCTTTTATTGCTCTCCAATTGAAATTTTTTTATTTGGCTTTTATTTAGTGATATAAAAGAAATTTAGAACTGCTTGCTGAGTCCACCAAGCAGAGAGAAGTACCTTAAAGTTTCTTTACTAAAAACACAGCATAGGGAAAGTGAGTTTTGAACCTCGACCGTGTCGATCACGTTCGCCATCATTGCGGTGTTCTTACTCACTTAGCAATGATGTAAAAGTCATTCATTTATATACCTTCTATTATTTGCATTATGTACGGGTGCATGGTAAATGTTATAACGTCTTTGTTGTAAGTTCTGGTCGAGTAAATAAGAGAAAATGCGGTGAAATATGATGCAGCCTACGTAGTCTGCTCATTTTTACTTTAATAATAATAAAATGCTGATCCAAAGTAAATTTACAGGATACCTTACACATTATCTTACGCACAACAACCAGAACAAAAAAATAAAACGCTAGAGTATCTACCCCAATGCATTGGCCTATTTACAAAGCTGATCTTCTTTCCGTGCTCTCACTTTTAGTCCAGGTTTCTATAGGCACTCGGATCATCCATGCTCAGACTAAACGTTTTTCTTACACGCACAAATCAAGTTTTGCTGTTTTTATAAATTGCATTTGAAAAAACAGCAAATACGTACAACAATTGGATTTTTTCAAATGAATGCATTCGCAACCGTCTTTTAAATCATCAAATTCCGGGTTTGGACGAATAAAACTTAGATTCTTTCATTAAGAAGCATGGGATTTTGGGGATTAGTAAAATTTGCAAAGTACTCGTACCCAAATAAGCTACTGTATATAGTAACTGCATTTACTTCTTCCAACATCAATCAAAATTGTCCGGCCTTGACGTTAAAAAGCGCATTCTTAATCACGCAAATTTTGTTAAAATTAATCCCGAAATGTAAACTAAAAAACGGTTGAAATCTCGAAAAGTGTTTTGGGATTGAGATTTTTCAAAACTTGAACTCTTATTGATGCTTGGATAGAGTGTGTAAATCGACTTACTCAATACTAAACTAAAGTTTTGCATATTTACTGATTTTAAGAAAGTATATTATATTCACTTCTTCCGCGGTGTATATTAGACTCTTGTAAAAAAGAAAATCACAAATCTGGTCCTACGTGGTTTCAGGCACTTCTATCAGAAACGAAAATATAAAAAATTGATAAAATGATTGCAGCAGCAGCATTTATAAAATCGATATATTTTTTGACATTAAAAGATACAAAGAAATGATTCTACGCAGGTTGCAAACAAAGTCAATATTTGTCCAGATTTTTTAGAACTACTAAAAGTCAGCAAACGAAACTTTTATTAAGAAAAGTAGAGCAAAGCGATGTGTAGACAGTTTAAATTGCTTAAGCAAGCAGTAGACTAGAGCAAGGGTGGGCAATTTACGGCCCACAATGACTTTCTGTGAAGGCCTCAAACAAATAATTAAAGAAATTATTAATTTCTTTTTTGTTTTCAACCAAATTCTTGGTCATTGCTTTTAGCAGTTGTGATTTTTAGATACAAAAATTAAGAAATCCGAGACAGATTCAAAGTTAAGACCTTTTTTTAGAGAACACTGCTTTTTAGGGATGAATTTTTTTCTTTTAACGAAAGTCCCGGTTTATCACTTCGGAAATGTGGTATCTCTAAACTGAAAATCTTTTTTTGGAAAGCACTTAATTTTGGGCACGAAAATTGAAAATTTCGAGACAGATCCAAAATTAAGACCTTTTTTTTAGAGATCACGTGATTAGTGCAGCCCGCAAACAAATTCAATTTTTGAATGCGGCCCTCGAGCTAAAAAGTGTGCCCACCTCTGGACTGGAGCAACAACACCAAAAATTAAAGTAATAAACGACTAGTTTTTTTTACCAAGTTTAAGCAAATTAAGTGAATAAAGTCCATAGTTTTTTTACCAAAAAAAATTACAAGTAATCGTTTTGTTCTTTAACAACGACTTTAATAATCGCTTCAAAAATTCAAAATATTGCAATAGGAAACAATTTAAGAAGGACTTGAAAATCTAATGCAAGCATTTTTGTAAAGCAGTGGCAAATTCTTTGTGACAGATTATATTTAGTTCAGTGACCTATAGTAAACTCTGTAACAGTAGCTTAATTGAGTAAAATGAGTTTATTGCAATTTTGAGTTTAATCTTTCTTTGCCGCAGCTTTTTGTCCGCTCACGTGTTTGAAGATATGTTAGAAAGATTTTAATACCTTGAGCCTTAGGATATTTGTTTGAAAAAATTCACTAATTTTTAACTTTATTGAGTAGCGTTTCGTTAGTTTATTGCATAGTTGCCTTGTAATCATTGAAAGCTTTTGAAATCATTCAGCCGGCTAAGCAAACAATATAACTATAGCTTCAGCATGTTATTTTTTTAAAGCTCGGACAAAAAAGGAACAAAAATGTCCGTTGGGGAAAAAAATAGTTATCCAAACTTTTGATTACTAAAAAAATGCGACAAAGCTATCTGTATCCTTGCATGCTTCCTCGCTATTTTTGTATGATTAGGTATACCAAGCACACAGTTAAATAAGAAGAGTGTAGCGGGGTATTTTTACTTCGTAGATTTTCTCACTGTAGTGTGCTTTCGTAAATCTGCTTTTGTGGTCAAGTAAAGATTTATTTTTAACAATAATTTTGGTTTGGTAAATTAAAGCTATAATCCATTTCTTTTACCCGAAAAAAATTTATATTTTCAATATAGTTATCATTACTGAAAAAATTTATTTTACAAACAAAATTAAGGTTTTTTGACAGAATCGAATGTGTTATTGAATTGCATTGCAATTAACAATTGCAGGATTACAGTACTAAACCTTTTTTGTTCTAGCAGAACTTACAACAAAACTTCAACTTGTTTTTGATTAAAATTAAAGTGCGATGTTTTTTTTATAGGTTAAGTGTTAGAGCTTTACTAAATGACATCAAAACATATTGTTATTATTGGAGGAGGATATGGTGGTGCATATTTGGCGTACAAACTCGTCTCGGAAAATGTCGGAAAAGTCTCACTTGTCGAACCAAAAGAATGCTTTTTTCATTGCATAGGAGCACTTCGTACAGCTGTTGACAAAAGTAACGTATTAATCACAATTATTGTTCTCAAATGTCAAGAATAGTGCCTTTCAACTCTTTTAGTATCGCGACCCATTTTGTCACCCCAATGTAACTTAGCAATCCCTTTCTTTTAAAAAACTTTTATTTTTTAAAATTTGTTGCTATCTAAAACATTTGTAAACAAATTAATAAAAAATGACAACTTTGTTAAATAAGAGTTCATTAGTTGAATTCACCATGCTTAAAATAACATCAGTAAGATGACTGGTATTACATTTTGGAGACAAGTTTGTTTGTGCTTGGTGCTTTTCTTTCCCGTAAATCTGACTCTACTATTGATGTATTTCTGGCCTTGCTTTTTAATACCAGAAATGCAAAAAAGCCGGTCTCACACAGTCAGTTCGAGCGAAAGGCATAAAAAATTAACTAATTGGTTCATTTTTATCTCTGGCAAACAAAAGAGGTATGCCGGACTAACATGCAAAAAATCCTCCTTTGAATATATTTTTTGTAGTCGGTCATTTAGTAGAACTCTCGAATAAACTCCTCTAGAATAACATCGTTTCCGCTGAAACATGATGACAAAGTCTATCATTACGTTTGTCATCAATATGGCGCTCTCACCTACTCGGACAAGCAGGTCTAAATTTTAGTCATGCCATTGTGTAATAAGGAAAATAAAAAATTTTTAACCGGGCATAACATTTTGGCATTTCCAAAAGCAGTTCAGGTTAATCGTTTGACGGATGCCCTTAATTTAAAGTTTTTGACCAAGGTTTTCGAAGTGGTAGAATAAGAAAAGATGCTGATGATTTCTAACTAAGGCTTAATTATTTACTATGTTAACAAGTACAAGAAAGAATATTGATATAATAAGCAGGGCGTCGAATCATATAAAATAATGTTCAGGTTCAGGTTCAAATTTTCTTTCTAAAGGTTCAATTCCGGTTCAGGTTCGGGAAATTTCTTTTTTAAAGATCCAGTTACGGATCAACTCCGGTTTGGATTCAAAGAAAATAATTATGGTTTACTGTTGATTTTCAATTTATGTTTAGTTCAATCTTTAATTTTATAAAATATTTTTTATGTCCTTGGAAAGCCATGGTAAAAGTTGCGTACCAAAAAATTTTTAAAGTGAAATTATTTTTCAGAGGCCTATAATTTTAAAAAACTAAACACTAATTTTATTCACCAGCAAGCTATTTAGGTGTCAATTGTAAATTGTAAAACCGTACAATGGATGTGTAATAATAATTTTCCAAACCTCAAGAGTCAAAGCAAAATTTTGTAGTAAATATAGTTTTGAAATCAAGCTTTTTGGCTTTTATCTTATTGACAAAGTCTTTACACTAATGTGTGTATGGGTTATTAAAGCTTTTTTAAAGTAGCGTGAGTCCTATAATACACTGTATATTTCTTATACTCAAATACTTTTTTATTGATGCCTTTATAATACTTAAAAGTTATTTATGCAGGTGTGGGTATTCTAAAACGTCTAAGGCTGCGAACTCATTAGTGTCAATCTTTTCTTTTTTTTATATTTTCCCTATCAGTATTATAAGTTTCACATATTTTACAATATTCCACCAACTTCAAACATTTTTTAAATACTTTTAGAATCCCACATAAGAATACGAAATTTTAAACAGCTGACTAAATTACTTTTCAGAACGATATCACAAATTCAAAAGAATGAAAATTTTGTAATGCAAATTAGAGATTAGTAACTAGTAAGAATTACCAAAAATTAGAATACCGTATTTTCTTGAATAGAAGCCGCGGCTACTATTTTTTATTTTTGAACATATTGTGCGGTTTGTATTCGAGGGCGGCTTCTATTCAAGAGCGGGTTCTATTTTTTTTATGTGAATGTTTTCGTCTTCAAATTGGTGTCCAGTGAGCATCCAAGATAATCTACCATAAGCGACAGAAAGGAAAACAGTGAATCAGATGCACTTCTATTGTCTCTTTTGTGAAACACTCATACCGTAAGCAAGGTCATCACGTGCTACCCTACCGTTAACCCGACAGCTGCTATTCCTGTCGCGTCTGTGTAAAGCAATCAACAAAACCAAACGGAAGAAGTGTTAATTATTAAGTAGCAACAAAAATCTGGGCTTTCTTTTGTCTAAAAGTTTTTACGCACTATCCAATCACTACTGCAATCTGACAACTGCTTTTTTTGCTTTGTTTTCTTGTATCAATAAAGAAGCGGTTTTGTCCATTGCGGCTTCTATTCAAGGGCGGCTTTTATTGTTTTTTTAATCAATTCGTGCGGTTTCTATTCGAGGACGGGTTCTATTCAAGAAAATACGGTATTTGTTAAACTGAACTCCAAAAAACTTTACCCTCTAGATCACTCAGCACTTAGCTAAGACATTCAAAAACATTACTTATATTTTTTTAAAACTAGTTTTAAGGTTGGGGCAGCGATTATGTAAGTATAAGAAGATTTTTTTATGTCTAGGTGCGATGGCTAAAAAAAATAATAATCTTGAATAAATCTTGAATAAGCATTGAAAATCGTCATTACATTTATATAGTATTTTGTTTGCAGGTTATGCCGATAAACTGTGCATTCCTTTTTCGGGTAAACTGTCCACAGCTCATGTAAGGGCAAAAGCGATCAGTTTGGATTCAAAAAATATGCGTGTTAAATTGGATAATGAAAAATTACTGGATTATACGGACCTTGTAATCGCAACAGGAACGGAGTCTCCTTTTCCCGGAAAACTAGGATTTGTAACCGATAGTTTTTCAAAGAAAGCAATTTTACAAAGATACGAAAATTTCCGCATTGAAGTAATTTTTTCGAATACTTAAGATTTTGCAATTAAGCTGGATTTTTTTTACGTAAGGAGTATATCTTATCGCATTTATCTCGTTTGAAATAAGTTGATATTCATAGGTAGCACAGAGAAGGGAATGGTGTCTGTAATAATTATTGGATTCACAACATAACAAACAAAATATTAAATTGATATTATCATTAAAAACTTTCACAAAAATAGTAGATTTCAATAATCGGTTAAAAAAACTTATCTTGTCTCATAATGGTTTACTATATCTTATTTCTATTTTCTAAATAATTCTTATTTGTGCGCAGGCGTTTCTAAAAACACTTATTTTTAAAGATAAAAATAAAGCAACTTTTACCAACTTTTTGAGGTATTGTAAACAACTAACAGTTTAGTTATTTTTTGAGAAATCATAAGATGGTTAATCATAAATAATAAGATGTTTATTTTTAAAAAATCACTCAACAATTTTCCAGTTTCTTTTACGGTGTGTTTCAGAAGACGAACCGTCGTTTTGACAGCGTGATTGTCATTGTCTTGAATTGACTCTATCATTGATATCTTATTGTATTATGCCCCCAGTTGAAGAACCTAGGGCTTAGCACCTGAGCGCGGAAAGAAGTGAAAAATCAATAAAACAAACAAAGAATGCTCTATTCCACGCTGGTAGTGGAAACGGGCCTTCAAAAAATAAATTTCAAAACAGTTGTCATTATTTTTTAGCATTTATCAAAACTCGTAGGTGTAATTGGTAGGCTGTTGCTTTAAGTTTAACGCCTCCCTCGTTTCACTATAAATCGTGATGGTTTGAGCATGCTTCAAAGTTGCTAGCGCTATTCTAATAAAGGACTGATGAAAGATACTTCCGCCAAAGGTAAACAAAAAACTGTTTAAAATTTTATAAACTAAAAAATTGCAGCTAATGCAGCATATTACTTATCTTCTTACGATGTTTATGCGTAGCTGAAGAACGCAAAAAAAATTGTCGTTGTTGGTGCTGGTTCGGTGGGTGTCGAGTTTTCAGGGGAAGTAAAAACAGATTTCCCTGAAAAACAGGTACGGCAACATTGCTTGCAAAGTTATCAAGGTTAAAAGCAATGTTTACTTCTCTTTGGTTTTTTTAGATCTTTTATTTTGTAACAACTTAATGTTAAGCAGCCAAAATCAATTTGTGAGCAATAACTACTGTAGAATATTTTTCTTGCTTATCGTGTTATTTCTTTTTGTTGTCTTGTTTTTTATAATTTTTCATCATTTGTTATATGTTTAAACTCACAATAAAAAATTTATCAGTAAAAATTTGAAAACCCTCTATGATGCAGCGTATGTTTAACCATACAAAAAATTTATTTTATGTTAACCGCCTAATTGGTTTCTTTTAAGTACAAAGGAATATTGATAATTCAAAAATATGTACAGTGGTGGATGTTCAAATTTAGGGGCCCGAGGCAAGAATTTTCAAAAATTGATGTTCTCTAAAAAAGAAAAAGAGCTTTGATTTTGTCTTTCACTTCTTTCTCCAAAAATCATGGTGTTCTCTAAAAAAAGGTCTTCACCTAGAATCGATCTCTATATTTCCCGCTTTTCTTCCCGACTTCATCATAACCCCTAAAAAACGTCTGCAGCGAATTGAAACTGTATGTGTTATTTTCGAGGGGGGCCCGAGGCAGCTGCCTCATTCGCCTCACCCAATATCCACCACTGCATATGTAAAGATCCTTTTTTATCACCAATAATTTGGCGCCATAGCGCTTTCGTGTTACTGTGATAGCCATTTTTTAAATTCAAACACTATTTTTAAACAAGTATGTGCAGCCGAATTAATTATGAAATTTTTCATGAGGAAAAGAAACAAAGAAGTTTTTCTGCGTTTTTTTTTTCGATATCGTTATAAAAGCGTTTTTGTTGTTTCAAGTTTAATTACGAGTTTAAAGAGAAACTAGTTTGAGTATCTATGTTCAAACAAAACATAAATTGTGTAGAAAGTATAAAAATATTGGAAAAAGCACAAAAAAGAAACAATATTGTAACAAAAGTAAAGTGTATGACAGGAGCGTCAAACCCTTGGCTCTCGTAAAGATTTTAAGAGACCCAAACGGTATTTTCCGAAAAGGCGCAAACTGAATAGGGTGATCGTGTTTCCAAAAAAATATTTACAGTATAGGCTACATATGCAAAACGAAGACAAAAAAGGTTTTCCCTCGAGTTTGAAAACAAAAATTGTTTTATGTGAAGTTAAGACCAAAAAACATCTTCGATTGTAATATTAAGACGCGGTATTTTATTTACTTGGCCCGCGAATATGTTCTATAGGTATGAATGGCCCTCGGTCCAAGAAGGTTGCAAGACCTTGTTTCATGAAATGCAACCTAATTAGTGTTTTGATCTTTATCGAAGCTATTTTTGTGATAAGGGCAACTAATTGTTGTGATAAAATAAAATGTATATTGAAACAGTCGTAGCCTTGCAAAATGGAGGCCCGGTGCAAAAAAATAAGGGGTCATTTTTTAATGTGCCAATTTTTTTGTCCCAAAATAAAGTGATCTCTGGTCTTCACTATCAATTCATATCCTAAATCTTTATTTTCATCTCGATGGTGATCTCAAAAAAAGGCTACTTTTGTCCTAAAGATAAGGTGCAGACAGGGGGACCACTGTCAAGATGCTATTATGAAGAAATAGAGCAATATTTTGGTTAGGGGGCCATTTTTTTACTTTTTTCAGGAGGGCCTGGTGCGGCCGCTCCGTTTGTACCGTACTAAAGCTATCACTATATTTAAACATACGCAAAGTATGCGCCAAGAGAAATATCTTGTCTCTGTTGTGCATTTTGTCTGTTTAAACCAGGCATGTCCAACTTGTGAGCGTATGCGGGCCGCATTAGTAAAATTTTAATTCAAAAATTTGGCTGCGGGCCGCAATTCGGTTGTAGGTAGTACAGGGGTGTCCAAACTTTTTTCTAGAAGGGCCAGATTGATAATGTGAAAGTGACCGAGGGTCAAGAACGATCTCTATATTTCTTCCACAATCGTTGTGATCTCTAAAAAAAAAAAAAAAAAAGGTCTTCACTTCGATTTGATCTCTAGTTTGATTGTTATTCTCCCAAAATTGTGGTGATCTTTTAAAAAAAGTAATTAACATGGTAAAATCGGTTATTTCGGACATAATTCTATCCAACTATGGTTCAAAGCGAGTGCATATCACCACATCTATACCGCGGACCGTAGTCTGCCCACCCCTGGGTTAGTATATGTCAACTGGGCCGCACAGAAACCTTGAAAGGGCCGCGGGTTGGCCATCACTGGTTTAAACGCACAAAATAAAAAATTACTAACTTTTTTTTTGAAAATTTGTATATTTGACACAATTATGTTATTTTATTCTCAAAACTATAAACTTAAATAGGCTTTTCAAACCTTGTTCTATAATGGGTTAACTTTTTTTGCTTAAATTTTTTTCATCTTGTACGATGTAGGTAATATTAATCACTTCCAGCAAAACCCTTGTAACTACCAGAGGGTTACCTTCATTTCAAACTACCCTTCAAGAAGTACTACGTGAGAAAAAAGTTGTAATTTATTTTGGTAAGTATAAAAAGAGATACTTTGTAACCATTAGCTAAAGTCTGTCTTTGACCTGCATAGATTTCAAATTGTTGAAAAATACAACTCGTTTTTGAGATAAAAAAAGAGATTTGAACACTAATTAAAATGATAAATGTCGTAAAAGGTGCTTTTTTGAAAAATAAGGTGCCCTTTTTTTGAAGTTTGCTTCCTCAGCAAAAAAACTCCGGGGTCCCTAAAAGTGATGACTTTTTTTAGCTAAATCAAAAACTTTTTTTTATAAAAATAAAAAAGATAACCTTTTTTGTCTTTACTTGATTTTAACATGTAATTATAAAATAATTTCCTGGATAACCAGTTTTCGAACTACAAAGGTATTTAATGACAAAAAAAAACCATCACTTTCAATTTTTGAGTAACACTTATAGTAACAAAATGTTACTTTTGCTTGTTTTAAAAAGTGAATTTCTGTTACAGAGGAGCGGATCACTAACTTAAAAGAACTAACAAAAAACAAATTTATGGATGGGCAAGTAGTTAAAACAAGCAAAGGAAGAGAAATTGTTTGCGACATGGTGGTGCCTTGCACTGGAACAAAACTTAACAATGAGTTTTTCAAGAATGAGCTAGGTAAACGAATCGGCATGTTTTTTGTACAAAAATTTCGAAGGGTTTTTCAAAGAATTTCAATACCGCTATAAAAACTGCTTGGTTGAAAAGCATCAGATAAAGTCTTCTTTATTTTTTTTGTTATTCTCTTTAAAAGTATCTCACTTTTACTTTACATACTACAGACACTTTCATAAACATTTAACATCAAGTGAAAAAAACAGAATTAATAAAATTTTTAGAGCTTGTAATTGTGCTTGAGGTTTAAGATAATTATTTTAAACAGCTGATGCTTTGGATAAAACTGGAGCGCTGTGTGTCGATGAGTTTCTTCGGGTCAAAGGTCACAACAATATCTATGCCATTGGTGACATTAATAACATAGATGAGGAAAAAATGGCGAAGACAGCTTTTCACCAAAGCGACGTTTTGTTGGAAACTTTAAAAGGGAAATTAACAATTTACAAGCCAGAAAGTAAGCAAAAATTTCAAGCTGTGAAAATGAAATAACTTTTCTTAACGATGTTTATTCCAGGCACATTGAGTATGTTAGTTCCAATTGGAAGGGATCATGGTGTCGGGCAGTCAAATAACTCTGTTCTTAAGGGTGATACTGTGAAGACATACAAGTCTGCGAGTCTTTTTGCCGAAAGAATTTGGGGAAATTTGGGACTGAAGCCTCCAATAAACAGCGCTATTTAAAAAAAATTTAGACTGTTTTGTAGTTAAGCCTGTAAACATTTACTTAATTTCTGTCAACACCAATCATCATTTCAACATAAAAATGGATCAAAACAATCTTCATCTTTGTTTGGATAATGTTGTTGGCCTGATTGCTGCTTTTTCGTTTCATTTTTGGTGAGCAGCAGAGCCACATTTAAGAATTTTTTATTTTAACAAAAAATTACTCCGCAAGACGGTTATCATCCTGCTGAGCTATTTAGCATATAATTAGCATATTTAGCATATCAGAACATATCAATAATATCAGCGTTCATGTTCAACAGCTTCGAAACCCAATCTTTTGTTAACAGTTTAAATAGTGAGCAGAACGACACGAGATCGATGCTCATTCTACTTGATGAATTCCGTTGTGTTTTTTAAAAAAGAAACTTTACAACAAATTCCTGCAGAGATTTTGTTATTTGACTACAAATGACACAGCGTAAAATAGAGAACAACAATTACGCGGACATGACCATAGCCTACCAAAAATAAAAAGATATTACATCCATAGCTCAATCAATGCATTACTGCAATTTAAAATGCAGTATATAATTATTTCCCGCAATAACCTACATAATTGCATTGATTTTTTTAGCGAAACAAAGTTAATTGAGTGCTATTATACGCCAATCGCTTGTTGTAGCTCATATGTCACTTTGATTTTTACAAATATATTTGTAAGACCCAATGATAATAAAAAATATCGCTATGAGGAACGGATGCTTATATCTTACAGGAAATAATAGGTCAAGTTTCACTTTGAAGTTACCAAAAAATTATCTAAAGTACAGAAAAATATAACAACAATGAGCCAACGCGGCTTTTCGTGCTGTCAATGGCAGATTTGATTGGACAAAAATATGATTTTCTCTTATTTGTCAATTCAAAATTTAAATCGAAGACATTTATCTAGTCTTTGCGCGACTTTCCGCAAAAGTTGTACCGTAGTCAAAAAGTATCTTATTTTTCAGGCTTCGATTTAAATTGAGACCTTTTTCTTGGTCATTATTTGGGAGTCAAAAAAGTTCTTTTGACTACCAAAATAATAATATTTTTTTATGAAATATCTACTGAAGCTTTTCGTATCAAACCATCTAAAAACAAGAGGGTAATTCTTGGCCCCATGTGTTTCCGCTAGAGTTTATGATTTCCCGGACTTTTGGTTATCCCTGGAATTTTTGGGAAAAAGTTTAACTTTCCGGGATTGCACAATGTAACACGGAGATGGCTAAATGTCACATAATTTCATCTGAAAAATTTACTGAAGACAAAAAAATCTTCACTTACAATTAGTAATATCCAATTTCTTCATTTTCGTCTTAACAAAAAAGGTTTTCACCTGCAATCACAAGCCTTTTTTTTCAATACGTAGCTCGCGATCGACCGACGTATTAAGCACCGCTGCTTTGAATTTACTTTCAACTCAAATGAAAAAAACGGGATTTCCCGAAAAGTTCGTCCGGTAAAAACTTAAAAATTGTCCGGGAACCCGGGACAGTTTCCTAGTTTCCGCCCTTGCTCTAGTCCATGGTTTTTCCAGTTGTGGGCCACAGCTAGTTTGTAATTAAGCCTCACAGAGATGCAAGAAAAATCTGTTGAAAAATTGTATCTGCTGCGGTAAAAAGTAATTTCTATGTGGTTTATGAAATGTTTTACGGTTTAGTGACTACCATATACTATCGGTAATGTGTAGCTGTATGGGTATGGGTAGTCTAGTCCGGTGGTTCCCTACCTTTTCAGTGTCTTGGACCTTTTCAATAATTTGGCTGAAATTTGTGAAACCTTTAATAAAATCAGTTAATATTGTTACGTGAATGTAATCTCCATCGGAAAATAAAACAAAATTTTAAATATTAGGCCTATTGAAAATCATATGGAATACGTCTTGGAAAAATTTAGTAATCTATGCTTGCAAGGAAATAATAACAGTTTGGCCAGAGTATACATATATATTGTACAGTGCAATAAATAAAATGGAAGAAAAGATTGCAAAAACAGTATTACGTCATTTTAGTCTCAAATTAAGGTTTTGCAATTTATGATTCGAATAAATAATACAGTTTTAAATGTGCTTGGTGTCCTGAATCTGTAAGTTGAGCGAAAGTTAACAAGATGATTTGTTTTAATATTCTGTATAAAGTGATTGATATATATAGGAAAAACAAAATATGACAGACAAACTACAGTGTTGGTGTATCATTAGCCCATGTTTTTTAGAAGGGCAATTTTGGCATTGTAGCTTCATTCTGAAATATTATAGCCTCAGCTGATATACATGTAGAATCGTCACAATTACAAACAGAAAGATTAGCCTATAACCCAGAAAGTGGCTCTTATTGCAGTAGTTCAAATAGAGAAGACGTGAAGTAGGCTAACATCGTTTTTATTTATTTGTACTGTTGATTGAATTTGACAGATTGAACACGGTTTCGTATGAACATAAAAAACTCTTTTTTTTCTCTATGTTTAACTTATAACCTGACACGTAGAAAGCGTCGGAGGCGCTATACACAGGGCAAGCAATAACCCCAACCTGCTTTAATGTCTGTTTGTTTCCAAGTTCTCTCTAATTACTTATGAAGCCTTCAAAATCAAAATTGCATTTTTTACTTAAACTACTAGCAAAAAGACCGAGCTTTTTGAAAAAACACAAAAGCTGCTCCAAAGTACGGAGCTTGATTCTGATAGAAATTTAAATAAAACCAATTCAAAGTTTTTTGTAATTTCCATCTCTTGCTATCGCAAAAAATCCTCATTAAAAATGGCCGAAATTGTGATTGGAAAAAAAGCTAGTAGGCTAAGAAAACAGTTTGTAGCGTGGTCGATTATTTAAAAGCGCCATGATTAATGGCAAACTTTATTGACATGGTCACTATTAAAAACTTGCTTCCTCGTAAGCAGCTCTAAATATTAGTTATGTTTTAAATAAAAACTAAAAAATATAAAAAATTTCAATCGCACAGCAATATCTTGACATCTACGAAAGCAGATCGGCATAATCGTTTCATAGTTGCCTTAAGTGTAATTGTCTCTTTGACGCTTTATGTAAAAAAAACATCTTGAACAGAATGACTTAAGATGTGCAGCGTCAAAAATTTGTTCACGAATTCATGAGCTACCGGTACTCAAAAACAAAGTTGCATTGAATTCGAGTAAATCAGAATTTTAATACCGTTTTGAAGTAAATAAGCATGTTTCTTGTTCATTCATGTGATCCAGATTTTGTGTTAGTTTGTAGGATGCAGCCGAGTTCTAGTGTTGTGCAAACTAAGCCTAGTCATTTTTGCAAGCTAGACCACACGGAGAATTCTTTCGTTTTGTCATAACTCATTGCTGTCATCTTGTGCTTACAAAGCTTATGAACCCCTGAAAATTACTCTGTGGGCCCCTGGCCTAGTAGTTCTAAAAGTGAGGTTTGTGGTCCCATAAGGATCTGCAAAGCAAACTTTGAGGACGAGATATACTTTTATTCTTACATGTATAAAACCTAAGTAAGCTTTGCCACACGTATACTGACAACTTGGATCAAGTGATGAAAAGCGATACTAATTGTTCAGGTTCGTTGCAACTTGCAAGCGCTAATGAAACAAAATAACGATTTTAATTTAGTCATTAGATCTGCACCTTTTTTTTCCAATTAGGATTTCTTTTGTGATCTGGGCCATGGCTTCTCAAACCTTTTTTGTTGTGCGACCCCATTTTATACCTGCGGCAAATTTTGGGACTTTTTCGAAATTCGAGGGGCAATTAAACAAGGTTTCTTGATTTTTGTCCCCAAATTTAAATGTTCTCTAAAAAAAGATCTTTAATCAAAATCAAGCTTTGATTTCTCTATTTTGTCCCAAATACGTCTTCAATCAAAATCAAGCTCGGATTTGTTGATTACATAATGCAATAACCGCCGCAGTTTGGACATCGCTAGACTAATTTTTCAAAACGTTCGCGACCCCATTTGGGGTCACGACCCACAGTTTGAGAAGCGCTGATCTGGGCTACTTGCAGTTTCGGTACGCTAATTGAATTACAAAAAAAAAGCACGTTTTAATTGTTCTTCTTGACCACAAAGAAATAATGCGTTTATATTTTAGCGTTTGATGCACTTTCATCGGTGATTGATGGTAACATAGACATAAATTTAATGTTTGAATTATCGGCAGTTTGGCACATCTTATCAATCTCGGAAAACATTTTTCATGCATTTTCCGAAAATATCTGATGTTGATTATGAATAGGTGAAAAAGTTGTTGCATACTCCTGTAGAGATTACTGATGATTTACAGGATGAAAATAGAGGTCGATTTCGGAAATGATTCTGTTTGTAAAGACATGTTCGAGAGTTTATAAATCTATGTGTTTTGAGCAAACGTATGGGTTTCTTACCAACAATTCGGTAAAGATGCATGTGAGTGTTTTTTCCTTCAGTAGTCCGAATTTTAGGAAAAGCAAGGTTTTCCGCTAAGGCGCGGATAAAAACAAAAATTCGAAAACATTTTAATGCAAAAGATTTTGTGCGTTATGCGCTTTCTTAAACATCTCCAAGAATTAGGTATTGGTTAATATATTGTTTAGCGTCAAGGTTCCGACTGTCACCCAGTTGAACGGATATTTCGTTTTAAACTGTTTTTTTTTTCAGCTTTTTTTTTTTAAAAACTATTTTGTAGTTTTTCTTTCACATAGAGAGGCTAATGGACCGCAGAATTTTTATGCAACAAAAAATGGGCCACAGATAAGAGGTTGAGAGTGCTCTAGTTTAAGCACTTGCTAACACGATGAAACAAAAAGTCGTTTACTAAATCCGAAACCCAAATTTTGATCAACTTTATAGGGCACTCAGAATAAGATGGTATTGGCTCTGCAGTCTATAGAGAGAAACTTTTATTAGCGACCAAAACCCAATCCAATACATCCATTAGTCCGATATTTAAATCTTTTGGATTTGTGAGAGCGAAGTTGGGAAAAAAGCTGGAAGAATTCAAATACAGGAGTTAATATTAGTGAACGAATCTGGATCCGGATAATAGATGAATATACGAAGTTTTCGTAGATGAAATAAACAAGCGCCGGTCAACTCAAATGTCTCCTGAAAAGAGGAGCCAAAATCATAAAATTAAAATCAATATCGTACTTACTTAAAGATCAGCAGAATATTGAACTTAGCACAAAAGTAGCAACAGCCTCGACTTGTACCAAGAAAATTAGTTTTTGCTCATCATTTGATTCAAAGAAATTCAATAAATTAGATTTTGCAGAAAATAGCGCGACAAGTTTACCAAGAATTAACATTGCCCAAAACGATTTGAACGACTTAGCTTATACAAAATAAAAAGACACGAGGTCAACAGCTTTTTCGGTATTAAAAATTAATAATATGTCGAAAACCTCATTTTTAATATATTATTAAAATACACAGTATATTTAACTAGGTAACAGTTACCTAGATTTTCACTTTACTTGGCCACAATGAAAGCATTAACATAATAAAAAAGGAAGGGTAAATAATTTAAAAACATTAAAAATTTTGTAATCTGATAAATCAAATTGTAAACATTGCTTTGAAAAAAATTAACACAAAAGGTAAAACACGGAGCCTAGACAAAAGCAGCCTAAGAAGCTGTAATCAAAAATTAACTAAGCAGCAAATTATTCGTGGCAAAATCAAATAATTTCTTATTTGCCTGCTGCAGCTCAGCGACTTCTTTTTTCAATTTCATTAAACTGGCGGCAGCGTCACCGCAGCCATCCTTCGAAAAACTCCCATCAAAGGCATTTTGCTGTTTGTTATTTTTTGCAGAAATTCGATATAGCTGCTGATCTAAGCGCAAGATTTTTAACGGTTTTTTATCGGAATTCGCGTCAGAAACAGATTTACTTAACTTTGGAAACAGATAAAGTGGTTTACGATCCATTGAAAGTAAATTTCTACTACAGATATGAAGATGCAAATTAGTAATTGTGTCTTTTGCGTCTATAGTGCGAAGCATCTGATTACTAAAAACGTCCCATACTTTGATTGTGTGATCAGAAGAACCAGAAACAAAGAGAGTGGCATCGACATTAAAAACAAGACAGGTCACAGACTGTTCATGTGCTTTAAAAGCTATACTGCCACTTTGCTTCTTGTTTTCCAATTCTACATTCACCGACGTCGCATTTGAATTTAAAAATGACTTGGTTACGCTTATCATATCGACTTTAAACAACGTTCCGTTCTGACCACCGGCTACAATCATTGTCTCAGCCGAATCCAGGCAAAACGCTGTAATACTCTTTGGAAAGACCAAAGTTATCAATGCTGAACTTTGGGAAACGTTGTGAATTTTTATAGTTCTATCAAGCGAGCTAGAATACACACGAGAATTGCAGCCACCTATACAACTACATTGAATACAAGTGATAGGTAGAGCATGACATGATGAAGACAGAAAAGGCTCTGGTGTGTCTGTTGAAGATGCCTCAATAACATCTGCCATATTCCATAACAAAAGCAACCCATCTAAGCCACCAGAAACCAAGAAGCTTCCATCATCTGGAAAACACAGTTGGGTAACATCTTGATAATGCTTTGATAAGGTTGCAAGCAAATCGCCAGATTTAGCATTCCAAACTAAAATCTGCTCACTTATACCCGCAGCAATGTGGTTTCCATCATTGGATATACAAAGTGATTTAACGACACCAGGTGTAGGAATTTTAAGACCTTGCTGTCCACGTTTCGTTATTTCAAAAACATTTAAAATTGATTTTTTAGGCAATGCAGACAAGACATAATCATCACGAAGAAAACAAAGAGTATTTGACAATGATGATCCACCTTTAAATGAAACCAATGGCTGTCCATTTGACAATTCTACTGAATTAATATTATAAGGATTACCAGAACTAGCAGTGTAAAATAACACTTCCATTTTACAAAAGCAATGCAATACAAAAATAATCAACAAAAAGTGAAGCCTTAAGTAAGTAAAAGTAATACAAAATAAACTATAAAAAAAATTTTTCAAATATTAACATAGAAATAGAAAACAGGTTCATATTGACATTATAAGACTTAAAATAACTACTAGGAACTTGCAAATCCATCAAACACATAATATAGTTATATGAAAAAATGTAAAAGCATGTTTTTAAATATAAAAATAAACCAAACTTTTATCAAAACTTAATTATTTATTATCTGATTAAATGAGATTAATGGTACTAGATATATTCAACCCTGGTAAATTCCACCCTGGTTCTATACATTTAAAAATTTAATTGGAAATTGCAAAGTTTTTTTTTTGTCAATGAAGATTATGACTCTAATTCTAGCCCTTTCCCTAACCCTTTCACCTGGTGGAATTTACCAGGATGGAATAGGGTCTTGTTCACCCTTCATGATTACTAAACTTGCTGGCTTTTGGGGATTCCACTATTTTAAAAATTATAAAGTAAGCATGCCGAATAGTAAAGCAGATCTAGTGGAATGTACTGGTCACTGTGGTTAATGTAACTATTCATGATACTAACTATTTTGAGATTTTTTGACATTAAAAAATTTGAACTTTAAAATTGTAGTATAGATTAAACTATTTTATATTTACAATGTAGCTTTATGATAACAAGTAGCTTGATTACGGTCAAAATAATATTTTGCTAAAAAGTTGGAATCTTGTTCTTGGTTTGGTGTTACTCACCATGCAGATTTTGGGGATTTTCAAAATTATAAAAGTTTATAAAACTTGGCAAATAATGAATGAGAACCAAAAATTGTTTAAAAAATTTTTTATCAAACAAAACTTGTTTAAAGCTGTATCATTACTACTACCAATATGCAAAAAACATGTATTAAATGCATTTGTTTAAAGTGATTGGTTTTCTGCTTCATATGGCTGTATTGGCCTTTATGCTATTAATACTTTCTGTTTTAACCAAGTCACTGTTGTAGATAAACAGCATGACCTTACCAAAGAATTTGGCATAAAGTTCCTTTTCTGAAGGCACAACAAAAATCACACAAGTAGACTGAGCATCTCTTTTGCTTGCAAGTCAAAACTTTATCACACAAAGCTATCTTCATGTGATGATTTGATGTTATTAGTATTATTTTTAAAACAGTAAAAATAATATCATTAATTAATTTAAATGCAATTTAATTTTTAATTCAAAAGACTGGTACATAATTCAAAAATATCAAATTAATATAAATATTGATCAATGGGAAATAATTGGGTCTCTTTAAGAAAAGGCCATAACTGTTGTTCTTTGATGAAACTAATCTGGAATCCCCTCTACAGCACTAGGAGGCAACAAAAAAAAGAATCTCTCCAGAAATGATAGTAACCTCAGAGGGATTTTGAGTTAGTTTCACTAACAAAAATTGGGTTTCTTTGGAGTCACCATAAGCAATTTTTTCAGGTGAAACTAATTTAGATCCTTTTTTGGTTACTATAGCTTTGAATAAATTCTTTTCTTTTTGGTTTCTTTTTTATTAATATTTTATCCTAGTGCTGTAGGTGGGATTTCGGGTTAGTTTTATACCAAAAAATTGCTTATTGTGACTTCTTGGAAAGACCCAATAATTTAATATATTTGAACATATAAATATATATATTTTAACCTAAACTATAGCCTATTTGCAAGATTCTACCGTTCTACATTAAATTAATAATTAGATAAAAACAATGGAAAAGAATTGATTCAATTTTTGTGAAAACCATAAAAATTCTAACACTTTTGATCACAGACTACAAATATTTTTAAAAAATACTAATTTAGAAAAATAAGATTTTGTTTCACAAAATTGGCCAAAAAAAGGTCAAAGAGCTAAACGTTAAATTTGAAAGCCAAAGACTTCAAAAAACGACTAAATTTTTCAGATTGGATGCTAAAAAGACAATTTGGCAACTTTGAAATGATTTCTTTTTTTTGGACAGTGTTGCCACAAATGTTTCACAAAAGCCGCTTAAAAACGAGCAATTGACTTGAAAAAGCGCCACACAATCTTTTTAAAAAACAAAGTGATAAGCTTTTTTTAATCCTTATTTTCATTTCAAACGCAAATTTGTACAAGTTACATACCCGGAAATTAGAATTTGAACGCACATTTAGTTGAAAAAAGTATTGAATCCGGATCATTCATAAATAAAAAAAGGTCTTTACTTAAAGCAAATAGCAATTGTCCCCGGTAATTATTCAATAAATTAAGGAATACCTTTTTTGATTTCAACTGAATGTGCAGTCCTAGTTTTAGTTTCGAGGTAGGTAATTTTTAGAAATTTACGTTTGGAATCAAAGTGAAAAATAGAAAAAAGGTCATCATTGTGTTTGCAAAAAAGATTGTGGCCCGCGGGAATTTTATAGCTTAAACTTTTATAGTTTCACTGATGCGGCCCTAGTCACCTTACCAATTTGACATGTCTGTTATAGTTGGCTTTGGTCGATAGCTACATCTCAAAACTCCAGACAAATTTTAGAAAAGCGCCCAAAAAAATTTCCAAACAATACTGCTTTTTTACAATTGAATTTAGCAATGGTATTATGTACTTCTTTCTTTTATTGCTTTAATAATCACGTAAGAATAAAATGCTCAAAAGCTTTTATGTATTGCTTTTGCTTTCAGAGTAAGCTAATAGTTTTCTGCATAAGCAAAAGGTTATGTTGTTTTTAAGCAAAATCAATGTGCAATTTAAGTCAGTTTAAGTTAAATTACTTTAATAAACTGGCTTTGTGCTGCCTGGAATAGCTTATAACCAGGGCGTCGAACCGGACCCGAACCGGAACTAAACCGTTTAAAATAACGTTCCGGTTCAGGTTCTAGAATTTTATTTTTTGGGGTTTAGCTTTGGTTCAGGTTTAGCAAATTTTATTTTTTCTTGTTCAGTTCCGGTTCGTGTTTAAAAAGTAATAACGGTTTATATGGGTTTACGGATCCGGTTCAGTCCGGTTCGGGTCCGGTTCGACGCCATGCTTATAACAACTGGCCAACGTTGCTAACACAAACACAAATACAAAATTCAAGTTAAATCTATAAAACAACCCACTTTTTTAGGGTTCACCTGCCGTTGGGTTGGGGAGGATAGTAGAATTGCCAACTCCGTCGAATTTCATAAAACGACAGCGAGAAATATGTTTATGCACAAATTCTAATTAATTGTTAAATTGATAAATGATCGACAATAGTCCTACTCTTGTTTTAAATGATGCTTGAAAACAATTCTACAATATTGCTTAGAATTATATTTTTTCTGGATTTTTACAGATTTTAGTCAGCCCAAATAGTTGGCCAAAGGTGATGGAACCATGCACACTTATTCTTAAAAATATGTGCTTATCTTGATCGCATGCCATAACGTTTGTCATTTTGTTGCCTCTTTTTTTTCTATTCTGCTTTCTACTACTTACAAATTTTCTACTTTACTATATTTTTTATGGCCGAACTGAAATAAAAGATACTCATACTCATTTAATATCTATAGAAAATTCAAGACAAGTGTTTTGCAAGTTGAAGTTTATAAAAAGCTCACTGCTGACTAGTTCAACCAAAGACTACAACAATTTTAGTTTAGGAATTGGGATCAATCTTGCAATAAAAAACCCACTAAAATTAAGTTGTCATCCCAATTTATAAAGCGAACTGGTCGAAATAAAATAGCTATCTAAAAATGCTATTATAGCAGTTTTTTTTATTAATTAACTTTCCTTGAACAAAGCCACTATTTGGGTTTCGATTAAAAATGAGCTAATTTTTAGTTCTTTGGGCAGACCGGGGCTTGTTGTTGCGATTTGAGTTAAATCTGCATTAACGCTTAAATATTTAAATTTAAGTTTTTTTTGCTACTGTTTAGAGCTATTTAAAACCTTCAATTAAAAAAAAGAATGGAGTTTCTGATGCAGATATTTTTTGAGATATAGTGTTTTAAAAATTTTATTTTTTCTCTAACAACTTACCCCGTAACCGGGGCATGTCATTACAAAAATATCAAGTAAATTGTAGCAGTTTAATACATCCTGTTAACTCAAAAAATATTTTTTATTTGAGGAATAGCTACCAACCGTCTTATACAAAATATAGCTCATACCTTAACTCATTAGACATACATTACATTATAAGCCTTTTGTTGAAAGTTTAATATATTTAGTAATCAATAAAAAAAGCAACATTACAAAAACTGAAAAAAGAAAAAATAATAACAGTTAAAAGGTTTAGTAATCAACATCATTTAGCATAAATCACAAACATATGGAACTGATGCATTTGTGCACATTAAATGTACCCAGTTTTTTACATTTGGTGCACTAAATTCATTCTTCGCCACAGGTTGAATTGCTGTATTTGTCATTATAAATTAAGCATTCGCTGTCACTTTTTGTTGAAAAACTTAACCGCCCTTTTCCTGCTTTTAGATTTTTTTAAAATCTTTTTTTAATTGATTGCTCTTCTCTTAAACGTGATTGTTCGGGAGTGCTTGTCAAGACAGCAGAGGGACGTTTTTTTCCAAACACGTTTTTCACTTTTCTTGGTTCAGCTTTCGAAACGGTCAGATCGATTCCGATGCTATTTCTATTATGTCATTGCGTTCTGATTCACATACAGTTGCGGCAACACTTGATAACTCTTTTCCCAAGCAAGCACTAAAAATGTCAGTAACATTCATGACATCACTTTCTGTTAAAGATGTGATGTCATTTGTCAAACGCTAATGAGATGTTTTTTTGGCATAGGACGGTCAGTGGTGTCGCTCGGTAGAAACTCCTCATCAGTGCAGATGTTCCTGTTAAAAAGAAATATTTCTGATGCTGAAAAACCTTTTTGTACATGTATATTTACCGAGGACGTTGCCTTTGAAAGCGCTTCTTTTGCAATCTCAGGCAGATCATAAATAGTGACTGGTTTACAAGAATGAGTCCTTTTTATGATCGGCACAAACTGAATTGTAGTAACATGTGTAAGGACCATATACAATTTGATCCAGTGGCTGCGATTTATGTAAGCAATGCGGTGGAACTGACCGAAGCACTATTAACAGTATCTGAAATCAATATCTTCTGATTCTTATGAAAAGAGAGAGTAAGTTAGATCTATCAATTTTTACTCAGCTGTAAAGGTAGATGTAGGTTTCGAGTAAAAAGGGGGAGATTTGATGTACTAAAATTCCATCAATTGTGACGTCATCTGAACCTATCCCAGATCAACCCTATCACAAAAGTAATTTTTAAATACAACATTGTTAAAATTGTTTTTTCCAACTTTTGTCCGTAAAGCCCTGACAAAATTTCTAAACTATACTACTGACAGTAATGGCTTTAATAAGGTGCGAGTGGTGCGGTGGCACCAGGCCCCCCTAAAATAGATCAAAAAGTGGCCCCCCTGCACAAAAAATTGCTTTATTTTTACCAAGGAGCACTAGGACGTCGATGGCAAGTCAAAATAAAAGAAAAAAATTTTTTAAAAATGCCTCCGTAACTCCGTAATTGACGACAATTCGAAGTGAAAGTACATCACATACTACTGCCACTATAAAATCGAAGTCCTTTTTTTTATCGAGAACATTATGATTTTCAGAGCAAAATTGGAAAACTTGAGACGAATTTGAAGTGAAGACCTTTTTTTTTAGAGAACACCATGATTTTTGGAAAAAATCGGGAAAGCGAAGATGAATTCGAAATGAAGACCTTTTTTTTAGAGAACACCATGGCTTTTAGATGAATTTGAAGTGAAGAGCTTTTTTTTTAGAGAACACCATGTTGTTTGGAAAAAATTGGGAAAGCGTAGACCTTTTTTTTAATGATGGCTTTGCTTTCATATACTAAAAACTGCTTCAGCTACCTTTTTTTGGCACACTAAATAGTGGCCCCCCTTACTTTTCTTGCACCGGGACCCCTTTTTGTAAGATCATCAGTGACTACTGACATTTGGTATCAAAAACGGTTCCTATTCTTTGCAGATGAGGGTCAATAAATAAACTAACCATGTACTAACAATGTGCCCCATACATCGGGCACCACATGGAGCACGCGGTCTGACGGTTTTGGATGACGAAACTCGATGCTGGCTTAATAACATCACTGCCAGCATCTGATCCAGGCAGTGCAGCAGTCTGGGGTAGTAAAAGGATAAACCCTCGGCCCCAGTTCTGTTTGTGTCTGACCTGGAGTGGATGCCCTTCAAACGATGACGACGACGACAATAAATAAACTTTGTTGTTGATTTTTTTAATCAAATCTCAACAGGAATACGGCTTATCGCATGTATTTTACTGATATTTATTTCGGTATTACTTGGCTGAACTAACTTTTTCCACTTTGTAAATGAAAAACGAGAAATTGAGATAGAAATCGTAAATCGTAAAAAAACGCAGTAGGCTAGTTAAAAATGTGCATGTGACACATTAAAGATCAAAACAACTTCTGTACCTTATGCTGAAAATGGAGTGCTCAGGATTCAGGAGACTGTCTATAAGACGAGTGAGAGCGCGGCGACACCAGGTTGTTGTGCAGTACTCAGCTGTTGAGTAGACCAGAGATAGGGCAGCTGTTCGCAGTGTTTTGGCGCCAGCACTCCATCCTTAGAATGGAGTGCTCCGAATGGGGTGGGTGCCAGAACACTGCGCACAGCTGTTCTATCTCTGGTCTACTCAACAACTGAGTACTGCGAACCGGTCTGGTGTCGCAGGGCTCTCACACTCGTATCATGGACAAGCGCCTAAATGACGTCTTGCGTATAGTCACTGGGTGCCTGCGTCCCACTTCAATGGACCACTTACCCATACTTTCAGACATTCAGCGAGCTAAGCTTCGCCGACTATGGGAGCGACACTCTCTTTGGCTTACCGTTGATCTCGGGATCCTAATCATATCCTGCATGGTCCTTTAAGTGGGTTGTTAGATGCTCGCCAAGAGACACTTAAATCTAGACGCCCGTTTGTGCCAGCTGTGCGGAATCTATTAAACAATCTTGCCAAACTTGCATCCGCGCTTCTCACTGGACAAATTATGGATGAAACACGGAGTACTGCGAGAATACATTCAGACTTCTTGTTTTTATACCTATGCTGTGAGAATGCTATTTTCCACGCTTTTAGTAGAAACGGGCCTTTGAAATAATCATGAAGTTTGTCCAAAACCGAAGTTTCACCCTTATTACTAGTGACAGCAAGCAAAGCAAGATTCGTCGTCTAAAAAACGGCGTTCTTTAGGGATCGGTCTGGGCTCCTCTCCTTTTCAACCTCTTTATATTTACGTTTACATCTGCCCTCCACAATTTCCTAAAAGTTTACCTACGCAGACGATCTAACATTGTTACACTCCTCTGGAAACTGAAAGGCCTTTAAGGGGTTTAGTCACATTAAGACGGTGACGGAAGCATTTTATTTTATTAACAAAAAGGCCAAACGTAAGCTAAATGTTTACAACAGCAATAGAATTTTACCATTTTGTTCAGTCCCACTTATTTTGTGGACAGATTGCTCATATTTCATCACCATCTCGTGACATTGAGCAAAAAACTCTATTAGCGCGTCAAACTGCTGAAACAACTCGCAGGCGCAGAATGAGGTGCTGCTGCTAAAACACTGGGCAAAGCTTCCGTATTTCTGAACTACTTAACAGCTGAGTACTGCACACCAGTTTTGTGTCGCACCACTCACACTCGCTTTTTATAGACAGTACGTGTACTGTATGACGCTTTGCGGATTGTCACTAGATGCCTGCGTCCCATTCCAATTGACAGCCTGCCAATACTTTCAGTCATCCAGCCAGCTGAGCTTCGCCAACTAGGAGCAATACCTTCATTGGCTAACAGTGGAACTACAGGCCCGACATATCCCTTTCAGTGGTTTCGGTGGCAATTGACACCAAAATGCCTCAAGAAAGAAAAAAATCTTCAGGCATGATGGTGTCAATCTACACCTACCGAAAGGTAGGGGAGACCGGGCATGTTGGAACAAAATTTATATAAACTTAAACATCTTCGCTTTAGTTATACATATACAAACCAAAGTGAGTTTAGATTAAAATACAGTCAAACCTCGGTTTACGAACACATTCGTTCTGGAAAGCTGTTCGAAAACCGAATTGTTTGAAAACCGAATCATATTTTCCCATTATAAATAATGTAAAAAAGATTAATTCGTTCCACGCGCTAAAAGAATAACTTATTTAGGCCTACCTGTTTACAATATACCTTGTATATCACAAAATAAAACCATTTCTTTCAAGAGTAAATAAAACAAAATATAACAAGTAATTTACATTTACATAACTTTATATAGCATAAAAATTTACATAAAAATGTATATTTAATAATACATGTATTTTTTTTCTTGACCAATATTACTTCTCGCTTTCATTGGATCCATGACTTAGGGCTAATGAAGAGAAAATAATGTTTTGTACAATAGAATTGTAAATGTACAGCGCAACAATGAATGTTATAAACGTAACAATAAAGCACAAGTAACAATAAAGCAACGTAACAATGAATGTACTGTAACTCGTATGCTGGTGAACAAAAAAGTTGTTCGAGAACCGAATTTTTGGTCGAATACCGGGTCATTTTTAACACAAAATTTCTGTTCGAAAACCGCATTGTTCAAATTCCGAGACGTTCGTAAACCGAGGTTCGGCTGTATATTCTTTCTACTAAAATCTTACAATTAATTGAACAGAAGCGATAAAAACTTGTTGGATAAAAAGTACTTTTTTACTGAGGTTAAATGTTTCAACCTACCAAGATGAAACATGGCATGGGGCAAATTGGAAGTGTTTTCAATCACAAATATAATGCTTTAAAAACTTTTGTATTACTCTAACTTTTGCAGGTAGCCTGTTACAACAAACTGTTGCAACAGCTTCTTACCATTTAGAAAATGCATTAAATTGTAGAAAATTCTTCAAAATTTAATGATTTACAGATACTGAAAATTTAAAAACAGTTTTGCGAAAAAAGTAGATTATTTTTCACAATAAAACAACGTTATTACAACAGCAGAAGTAACTCAAAACGATCATACAAACACACATATCAAAGACAGTCAAAATCATGCTCATACATTTTATGGTCTGGGCTCCGTTTTAAGCCATAAATTTGTTTTCGTCAGTAGTCTAAATCTACTGCGGATTATAACTTGATAAATCGATAGAAAAAATCAGTTTTTGTTGGCAACGTTTTGTACCCTTTCTGTTCAAAGGAACAGGTAATTTGAGAACTGTGTCACTCATGTGATATGTAAAAAGCTCTTTAGAGTTTTCTGGAAAAACAAACGTTGGTTGTTCATGAAATAAGCTTAAATGATCTAAATGTCTCAAAAATTTGAAAGTGATGTCTCTATCATCAAACACTTCAACAGCTTTTCCTATGTAGTGTTGTTTACGTTTTGGTCTACAAAAGCGAATTAATGCAAAATCCCCTTCTTTTATGCTATCACGTGGGGTAACGTCTTGGTAAACTTCATCATCAGATGTAGTAGCAATCGAAATGTCTTCTTCACCGGATGACATTGGATGTGAACTGCAATTATCACTACTGTCACGGTTAGTCACTAATCGCTTTTTTGCCTGCATTGTCTTTCTTTTTTCTAGCTTGTGCTGCAATTTGCATTTTTTCTGGGTTATCGGTTAGTATCTTGTTTTACCTTTCTTTATCCCGGATCTTCTTTTTCTGGGAGGGGCTTTTCTAAATAGTCGAATAGATTCTGGAGTAACATTGACAGAAATATTAACATATGATGTGGAAGAGATATTTTCAGTTTCTTCAACATTTTCAGAGTAATAGCCATTGGTCGATCACTAACGTGAGATGGAAGAAAATCTTCATCTTGAAATATATCAGGATCAAATGGATAGATTCCTGAAGCCCTAAAGCTAGGCTGGATATTGAGGGGTGTCATGGCTCTTAGAAATGCTTTTCCTACAATTTTTGGAATGTCATAAATGGTCATAGTTGACCCTGGGTGATCTTTTATCCAGCCGTTACAAGCGTTGTTGTAATAACGTTTAAGACCATACACTGTTCTGTCAAGCGGTTGTAGCTTATGAAAACAGTAAGAAGGAAACGAAAGTAAGACTACTCTGTTTTCTCTAGCGTAATCAATTGCATCTAGGTTGATATGGCTTTGGTGATTATCCAATATCAATAAAACTTTTTTTCACGAGTTGCCCGGACATGAAACACAAAGTGTTTTAAAAACTCAATAAAATTTTCTGACGTTATCCATTCACTAGGATGAGCTCGTCCAATGGTTCCTATTGGTGCTCCTTTGATAAAATGATCTTTGTAGTAAACTCTAGGGAAGACAAACATTGGTGGTATAATGTTTCTCAAAGCACTTATTGCACAACATAAAATTCAAGTTGACCACGTTCTGCTAAAACCATTGCACCAACTTACTTGACGCCAGTGGCTGCAATAATTTTTCTAAGATTTTGTATAGTGGTGCAGCCAGTCTCATCTACGTTCAGTATGCTTTGTGGAGTAAATTCGTGTCTTTCCTAAACCAAAGAATAGTTCTTGAAAAATGTCCAAACATTGTGCTAACTGAAACTGGTAGCTCGACTAAGGGAAGTTTTTTCAAGAGTTCGCAAAGAGAGATCAGGATGTCGTTTCATAAACAAGCGTCGCCAATAACTACCAGCCTGTTTTTTTTCGACCATGTCTTTGACATATTTAATACAAGTTGATCAACATATTCATTAGCCAAGCTACGTATTTCTTCTGTGCACAGGCCATAGTACAAAACTGATGCCTTAAGCAAATAGTCAACAAGATTAACTTCTTGATTGTTACTAAATACCATATGTAGAATAACTATACGTGTCTACAGTGGTGGATATTAGGTGAGGCGAATGAGGCAGTCGCCTCAGGCCCCCCCTTTTTTTGGGGGCCCCCCTCGAAAACAACATATACAGTTTTGGATTCGCTGTAGATGTTTGCTCAGAGGACGATTCGGAGTGAAGACCTTTTTTTTTAGAGAACACTTTGATTTTGGGAGAAAAATATGCAAGCCCAGATCAGACCTCTTTTTTTTCTCAGACAACATCAATTTTTGAAAATTCTTGCCTCGGGCCCCTAAATTGGAATATCCACCACTGCGTGTCTAAAGATATGTTCTCATTGCTACCTGTATCTCGATTTAAATACTGCTTTCTACATTTCATACAGTATCTTCGTGGGGTGACATGAGGTGTGTTAAATTTATCAGCAGTTGTACTACATGGTTTTTTCTCTATCAATACCTCTTTCATCGCCATCTCCATCACATCCTGTGGTGTACTTCCTCGCTCAGTTTTACGTTACGCATGTTTTCATTGTACCGGTAACTAAAAATTCTAGGCTCTATTGACAACTAAAATTTCAGAAAACTTTTAGTTTGTTCTTAACTTAGTAAAAAGGATTTTATAATATAATACAACTCTGGAAAACATAAAGTCCTTTATATTATGTTTGTTGAAAGCTTAATAATAATAAATTGTTCCATTTTAGTAGACCTAAAATTAATCCAAGTTATCGTAAAAGCAAAAAGAGTTGGAACATGTTTCAACTTGCCCCAGTGTTCACGTTTCAACCTACCCCAAATGCCATTTTGTAAAATGATGAGAAATAACTACTATTTGAAAGCAGCTTAGATTAACTTTTAACCACATCTGATACCATATATATTAGAGATATTTTATACAGAATGAATTCCTACAGCTATTCGAAACCACAAAATTAGATCAGCTTTTCTAAATATCAAAAAATTTACTTTCAATACAAAAAAAGTGAAAATACTCTCTACAACAAAACATTCTTTACTGAAAGCGCGAAATGTGACAGTGACAAGATGGCTGCTCTAAACGTCTACCACTGGTGGCAGTGGTGATTATTTATCGTTAATCGATAGTCGTAGAAAAGCAAAGTTTCAACCTACCCCACGTTCCAACTTGCCCCGGTCTCCTCTAACTGCAGCCCAAAAACTTCTCCAAATTGATAATTTCCGCTCCAAAATTCACAGGGCCAACCAAAAGAAAGTGAATTTTACTTCACAGAGCTATCCAAAAGTATATTTGAACTCGTGTCTCAAAGGAATATGCTAAATTCTTAGATTGAACCTAGAATCTCTAAAAATATCTGATCCTTTTTCCATCCTCCTAATAAATCTACACAATTCTCTCTTATTTACTACCAGCAGCATTGCTGCTACTACAGTAATCTTATTCTAAACCATGCACTCCGCGTTGGTTTAAAGTTACTATCTTAACTGCCAATAAATCATTAACAGCTATCACTTAATATTGTAAAAAATGCTTGGAAATGACATATTCTATATTAATTTAATCGTAAAACAATATGAATACTAAAAATGATGCTTGGAGCAAGCGTCTTTATGATAAACTAGTGGTTTCCAACCTTTTTTATATGGCGATACACTATTCAGCTATTCAAGTTTTCGCGGCACAATGATAAAAAGATCTTCACTGAAAGTTTGTCAATGATTTCTCAATTGTCGTCCCAAAATCATGGTAATCTCTAAAAAAAAAGGTCTTCACTTAGATTCAGCTAGAAATTTTCCCATTTCATACCCAAAATCATGGTGACCTCTAAAAAAAAATTTTCGCCTGAACTAACGCTCTTTCTTTCCCTCCAAATCTCACGTACAAAAACCGCCAAATTTGACGTCCCTAAATAGCTTTTTTCCAAAATCTTTCGCGATACACTTGGGGATCTCTCGCGGCACAGACACACCGGTTGGAAACCACTGTGATAAACTCTGCTCGCAAAAATTTTCATAGATCGGTTCATTGGACGTCACTCGACGCAGCAATCAACTGACGTATTCACTTTGTTTCCCTATACGTTACTGTGACAGCAGTGACATCGAATCCGATACGGTTATGAAAATATAACTAAAAAATTTGAGTAGGCAATGGCTGAGCAATTGTGTCATAGAAGACCACAACCTGGCGCTGTTCCTTACATTTTCAAAAATTGCATATACAAAAATATGCTTTTAAGAAATCTTTCAAAAATTAGGTTTGGCGATAAATCAACAATACTGCATAATACGAAAAGTTTTTAGAGTTGCACAAATTAAGAAATTTTGATGATGTTAGAAAAATTTTCAAGCACAATTTTGTATCCATGATCTTACAAACTTTTTTGTAATCAACAAAGGATCTTTTCTAATCTGCATTGAACTTACTTAGCTATAAGTTGCAACTGATTATGAATAAAAATCTTGGGGATTTACTTTCAAAGGCCATTATGTTCATAAAGTTTTTGGCAATGAATTGTTTTCTAGGTTTCTAACAACTTTTTAGCTTTAAAAATCAATTAAATTGTTTGCTGAAAGTTTATTAAACTGAAGGTTAAGAGAATCTTTTGATTTTTTAAGTTAGTTCATGCAAGAGAATATCTAAAGGTAAGCTACATTAAAAAAGCTATGCTCTGTGTGCGAATTTGATTCAAGTTGCAAACATTGAAAGCTAAAATTGACATTTCTAAAAAATTCAACTATTTTGCTTTGCTTGAATAAGTTTTTGGTAAACCATTTATAGATGCAAGTCTTATCTGCATGTTCTGTATAGCCATACTTTTTTAAAGATTTTTAATCTTCATGGCTAATCAAGCACATATACAGTATACGGTTTGCACTTTCAGTGCTGTACACTAGGGAGGTCGATTTTTATGCTTTTTTTAATTTCAATTATCCTAGGAACAGAGTAGTTGCAAAATGGTTTCAAACATTTACTCCTAAAATATCAAGTAAATCGGATGTATATTCGGTTGCGCAATTGGAAAACCGACTTTATTTAATAAACATTATCAAGCACATTTAATAGGATGGGAAAATTACTCTATATTATGTTACACAGCTAGGTTATAAAGACAATTAAATAATTTAATTTTTTCGCATTCATTTATAAAAATCAATCTTGACTTAGACTCAATAAGCAAATTTCTTTGCTTTTGTTTCTTGCTTTTGATTACGCCATACGACACACCTTCTGATCACGCCACCTTACTACTTTATGACGCAAGAATGGTGTAAGACACTTTACCTTATCTAGTTTTTGGTCGTCAATAAATATTATTGTAAAAAAAACAGTTTCAAAAGCACACAAAGCCAATTTGTTTTGCTACTCCAAAATTTTTTTACGCGACCCATAGTTTGAGAAGCCCTGGTATAGACAAACAAAGTTCTAATTAAGTTGTGATTAAGTTATGAGTAATTTGCGAGTGTCGATATTACAAAAAAACCTACTAAAATTTGTACAACATCAATTGAAAATTTCATTTGTTGCTGCAGTAATTTATTGTGATTGTTCTAAAATTTCTTGAAACAGCACTATGTGCTTTTTTGACATTTTGATTTTATTAACTCAAATACTTTTTGAATGCAGTAGCGTATTTAGGGGGTGTTATTGTGCCATGCCCCCAACCCCTTGTAGATCACCAATACAAGAAATCAAAGACAGATTTAAAGTAAAGATTTTTTAGAGGTTTTTATGTTTTTTTGGACGAAAAATCGAGAAATGCAAAGTGAAGACCTTTTTTTAGGGATCATTATGCTTTTGAGACAAAAGACCGGGACAGATTCAAAGTGAAGATCTTTTTTTTACCATTTGATAAATTTTTCCGCTAAAGGTATTTCATTGTGGTTGTATGACCCCCTTTCCTTTCAAAAATCCACGGTACACCACTGCTTAAGTGCATATTCCCACCAGAATCGTATTAGAATTTAAGCTATGCTTTGCTAAAATTGGGGTTAATAACTTGCGGCACCTCCAAATATTTTTTTCACGAGCCGCCGCTGCCTACGTCGATATTTTATATTTATCGACAAAAAACCAATGATTGGATTACCCGACCTATTCGTGTACAATTCTGATTTTCGATCATTGTAAGAGAAAAAAGTTACCTGGACAGTTGATTAATAAAAAATAATTTGATCTAGTAGGCCTAACGTAAAATGTATAAAAATAGTATTTTTTAAATAATTCTGAGATGACCATACTGTTGGGCTTTTGTTTATTATTGTAAACGTCTTTTCATTCTTATTATTTTGCTTGTAATTGAATCATTGGTTCTCAACCTTTTTCGACTCGCATATTAACAATCTCTAACTTTTTTGCGGTAAGCCTGGTGGTCTTAAAGCAAAAAACTTGTGCAAAGAAATTAATATTACGATTCTTTTGGATGCGTTTAGTCCATACAAAAGTAAATGTGATTAAAACAAAATTCTTTCGTTGCCAGGCAAAGACACGTTTTGTCATTAATCTTTAAAAGTTTGTGCTTTTAATTTATGTCAAAATTGAAAATTTATATTTGCAGAGGTATAAAGACACAAACGGAAAAAATGTTTGGACGGGTTTATTGCTAATCAACGGTAAAATTCTCGACCAGATAGCCAAAATTTATTCAGTTCTCTTAAAAAAATGTTGATTAAAAAAATACCGTTTTGCAAATCAATAAGCTGCTTTTCTTTTTTGAGAGATAGATTGCTTTGATTAGTGGACGGGCAGCATTAAAGAGTGCCATCTGTGGCATTGTGTACAGAGTCACGGTGTGCGTGACAGTGTATTCACGCACACCGAACTCGAGCTCACTGCCTGTTCATGGTTTTGGGTTTTTAACTCCTATCAAGAACTTTTCAAACGCAACCTGGCTCCAATCAATGAAAGAATGCATTTGATATGAGCCCACAAACCTAAGGTTTATGTTGCTTTCTTCATTAACTTTATAAAATGAATCACCTACCTATTGTCGGTAAAAGCGAACAGTTCAGTCAATGCGTTTAATATTTTTGCTTTAATGTCTTTTTTTGAAAAAGATTCACAGAAGCAAGAAACAAAAAAAATATTTTCTTTATAATTTGTTTATCTATAAAATCAACTTTTTATCTGATAAATTTAATTTTTCTGTTTCCTCGGTGATTATATTTACTGTTGATCCTTTGGAGAGTGGTATTTATACTACAAACGAAAATAAACCAAGACTTTAAACCACAATGTTCATCTTAAACTCCAGCTTTTAACTAGACCAAGCCTTCTAATGATTTTCTACTCGAAAGTCAGAGAGCCTAAAGTTTGACTACAACAAAACGGTCATTCCAGCCAGAATAAGATCGATTCAGAGAAAAAAGAATTATAAAAGTTTTTGTTGAAAGATCGGTATATTCTTTAAAATTTTAATGTTTTCAAGAAAACAATGAACCATTTTACGCACATCTACGTCCATGTTGCAGAGCGGTATTACGCATGTATTTTCATCAGGGCTCCTAGTCCTGGGTATTTCCACTCAGGTCTGGGTTTTTCTTGTCTCATTTGGATTTCTAAATTTCACTTTTGAAAATATTTTCAAATTTGGATATTTTCGAGAATAATTATTTATGATTAATCCCTTTCTCTCCGCCCCTTTATATAAAAATGATGCAAAAAAGGTCCCCTTTTGCATACCGTAGTATTAATATTTACATAAAAATTTTTTTGCAAATATAACGTAAATACATATTTGATTGTTTTGTTGGCAAAAAAGCATTCTTAATATGTAGGGAAAAAATGGCAACGCATTCTGACATATGGATTGAAGAGCGATTTTTGTAAGGGTTCTTTAATTTTCTTCTTAACTTTGCGCCTTCTTCGCATGTAATATCTTTATATAATATTGTGTATGTGTGGTAATATTTTATATGATATTTTCCTAAAATATTGCAATTTGCAAGAATAAACAAACTCATTTTAAATTTAATATATAATTTTGGGAAAAATATAACATTTGGATTTTCAAAAGAATCTGGGTTTTTATAAAGTCCATCGCTGGGAGCCCTGATCTTTATAAGTGATTTTCATGATGAATTTTTACTTCAGGAAAAAGCGATAAAAACAAACAAAACGCTATCACTTCAGACTTTAAGAAAATAAAAACGTTTTAAAATTTGAAATGATCTATAGACTTAAGACTCGTTTTCACTACGAGTGTGGAATGGACATTTTTTATTTGTTTTATTGAGTTTTGTACTTCTTTTCGTGCTTAAGTTCCAAGAAAAGCAAAAAAGTCAGTAAAAGAAACAAAGAATACTTCATTTCATGCACGTAGTGGAAACATGCTTTGAGCGCTAAAGGTTGCCTACCCGCGATATAGATTGAGGAAACGTTTTTACACATTAAACTGAAGAATGAAACGCTTAAGCTTGAATTTAAGGATTGATAGAAAAAGAATAGTCTTACGAAATTAAATGTTTTCAGACCAGCCTTTTCTCGAGAAATTAAACTTGTTGTCCGTTGGGCTAATCTTGGTTTGTCTGAGGTTTTTTTAGATCTAGTTATGTTTTTTTTGTTAATTATCATTTGCTTTTAGTCCTAGAATTTTATTTCTAATTAAGTCGATGTGTTAGATAAATGCTATCTTTTTTGTTCTAATTTTTTCAGCTTTAATTGTGTATTTTTTGCTAAATGGCATGGCGTTTTTAAAAGGTTAAAAATACAGGCAAACTAGTTTTTGTTAGCAATATTGTATTGACTTAGCTAAAAATAAATTTATTTTTAAATATGCCACATGAGTAAAGTTTAATGCAAATAAGCCAATTATAGCCCAGAAATATCGAACTTTTACGAGGGGCATTCAAAAAGTAATGCACTCAAGTGCATTGCTCGTACAGGATTTTACCAATCTTGTTTATATTTGGCACAAACATGATAGGACACACCTTTTTGCGATTGTTATATGTTTTTCTTTTATTTTCAGATTTTTAAAGCTTAAATTAGTTTTTTAAATGGCTGCCCCTTTTGAAGCTCGTCAGAAACAAAGAGCTGTAATCGAATTCCTTGTTGCAGAGGGAGAAACCCCTCTGAGGATTCATAACCGGCTTAAAAATGTCTACAAGGATAATACCATAGACTATAGTAATATAAAAAGATGGGTACAGCAATTTAAAAAAAGTACTGAAGACCATGAAGAGGTGGGTAAAGTCAGCATAGCCGATAAGTCACGTAGTGGTCGCCCATCCACCTCTGTCAATCCTGACAACAAAACTTATGCTGATGAGTTGATAAGAACTGACAGGCGCATTACTGCCGAGGAGCTGGCATCCAAGCTTGATGTAAGCATAGGCAGTGCCCATTTAATCGTGGCGTCCCTTGGGTATTCAAAAGTGTGTATATAAAATAAAAAAGAACTAAAATTAAATTAAAAATACTGAACAAAATATAGAAATTTTATATTAAATAAAAAAGAACTAGGAACATTTAGCTGTTTAGTCCTAGCCAGGGCCGTGACTTTGTCAGGTTGGGCCCCGGTGCAAATATCTATTATGGGGCCCCCATTTTTTTCTGTCTGAATATTCAATTGAGCTACTTTTCTCAACACAGGAATCATTGACGACTCCGCGTTATAGAAAGATTTTTCAATTGAAATAATGAGTCAAAAAAGCATTGAGTTAAACAGGTAAAAGGGGCTTAAGCTAAGTTTACTGTGCCTGCAAATGAAAGGCTATAATTGGAATAAAATTTCATCAAGGTTGCATGGTTCAACATAATTTTTGTAATTGCAGTATATGCAAATCGAAATAATGGCATAGCAAGGACTTCGTGGGGGGCAGGCTGCGACAACAATTTTTTGATTGTTTAATAAACGTTTAATCAAATAAATGTCTCAAACTATAATTGTTTTGTAATGACGAAAAAAATTATGTGCAACATTTGAGGCAGGATGCTTTGTGAGCACTATTAACGATATTTCAGCAAAATGGAAATGTGCTATGCAATGCGGATAAATTGTTTAATTCAAAAAAATTGGAATGAGACGATTTGGCCCAGCCGTTTTGGCTCCAGCCATTGTGGCAGTGTGTCGTTTTCATATTCGTAAAATCTTTAAAAGGGTTAAGGTTTAGGGTTTAGAGGTTCGGTTAGGGTTAGGGTGATTGATTATACTGTTTTATTGAAACATTTCTGCTAGTTTCAAATATATTGGCGCCAATTCGGCTTCGCCAAATAGTACCCTACTGAAAAAAATTAACGTACAGTACACTGATATCAAGATGTTTTTAATTGCTGTTTTACGACATTATAATAAGTTGCATGTGTGAGAATTAAGTAATTGACACGATTGCGCTTCAAAGCCTACTCGCTTGGTTTTGTTGTATCTTTGTGGAAAGGTATTTTATGAAACTGCTTTTTGCTTTAAATTTCGGTGATATTAGAAAATAAAAATTAAAAATATACGTATATGTCGAGTTATGGGACAGGTGGAACTAAAAAGTACCGTCTGTGCCAATGCGTATCACTTTATAGCCGAATCCGAGACAATAGTTTCGAGTTTTAAACTCTTATCAAGGATAGCCAGAGTACCCTGGTTTCATTCCAGAGTTGATCATGTATATAGAAAAAAATCTAAGACTTGTGGGATTCCACCAGATGCATTAGTGAACTGATAGAAGCGGCATTGTGCATCACGCACGCCGATGCATAGCTAGCTTGATGCCTGAAAGAATTGGTGAGTGATCTGTTGGAGTTTAAAGCAGGCATCCTCATGTTTAAGGCGCCATTTAAGACATTATTTATAAGGCGAGCATGTACGCTACAAAGTACTTAGCTGTTAAGTAGACTAAATATAGGACAACAGCGTGACGCGAAAAGATATTTTTTGCGCAATGCTACAAGGTTGTGACGAAACGTGAGCAATTTTTTCAGCTTTACCCCAAGGTACATGTATGTATAGGAATCCAACAAAATGGTAAAATTTCATTTTGTTGTAAAATTTTAGCTCAAGTTTGGCTTCTCGCTTGTTAAAATGAAAAGCTGCCGTCACCGTCTTTGAGTGATTGAGTTTCTTTCTTGAAGTTTGGAGAAACAGCGAAAGAGTGAATATGTCTTGATTTGAAGTCCTTCCAGTTTTGAGAAAAATGCAACAATACAAGATAATCCGCATAGGCGAGCTGTTTGAAGATTGTGAAAGCCAAATAGTATGTATAGAGGTTAAAAAGGAAATGAGCCAAGACCGATCTCTAAGGAACGCCTTTTCTCAGACGTCTAAGCTTGCTTTGCTTGTTAAAAGTAGCAAGGGTAAAGTTTGGTTTTGGGCAAGCTCCATGATCATTTTAACCATGTATTTATCTGAAAAAAATCTCAGCAGCTTACAAGTAAGGCCAATATGCTAGGCAGTCATAAGCATCTCTCAGAGCGAGGATTACAACACAGTCCTTCTTCTTAACTTCAAAGGATCCTCGATGCCTCCTGTATTAAATAACCGAACGAATTGATCTCGGTAGATTTTTCGCGTCGAAATCCAACTTGTTCCCTAGAAAGCAACGGATGAATAATTGGTTATGCTTGACACCACCCTAGATAGGTCTCCAGAAAATCATTCAAGGGAAAGAGAGGAGAGATACGGGGTAATAGCTCTTGGAGCTCTTTGAAATCACGACTACAAGCGCTCTTTTTCAGCTTTTGGAAATTTCGAATTGGCGCGAGCAAAAAAGGAAAGTCACGTCACTAGGAATTAAAAGTAATAGCACATAGAATCAAAGCCCGCAGGTTTAGGTCTATCTGGTCTTAAGTACAGTATTGCAGGACAGCAGGAAATTCTCTGAACGAAAATTAATTATTACAGATGGTTCTGGTGTTGATGCTTTCTAAAATTCAGACACCTTTTGGGGAAGAAGCCGAGTTAACTTTCAGTCAACAGCCTCATATCTCCCGTTTCTCAACGACGAGGGGAGTATTGTGACTTACCAATAGCATCATTTTAATATACACCATACTTTTCGACGAGAAATTGAAAGTGGATGCTTTGATCAAAACCATCCATCTCTAAAATTTCAGTAAAGCAATAGCAGCCAAAATTGAGTTGTATTTCATTTGAAGGCACTGAAGTAAAGTGCTATAGAGAGTTTCACACTCTGCATACTAATACGGCATAGCCAACAGTTGTTTTGGTGACCGCGTCTTTTTGCGTGTTTTCTGATGGCGTTTAAAAGTCCTGACATGTCGCTTTCACATTAGGTGAATTCAACAGCAATAAAGCCTTTTTGAATTTTCTTATTAAAGCAATGTCTCTCCACTTGACCCTGCAAAAACTCGATCGTTTAACAGGCATGCTAGCACTGGCAAAGCTTGGTAACTTGGTAATGTAAGCTAATAGGCAAGGTTCAATGTTTTAACTTGGAAAACTTTTTTGTGATTTATGTTGAAGATTTTTAATGTGGAAAGGAGTTAATATTTTTTTTGTACTTATTGGTTAAATCACAGTTGTGGAGTCGGAGAAAAATATTTTTCAACTCCACCAATGCAAAATTTTCCAATTCGATTTCCACGAGATCTAATAATACAACTCCAACTTCAGCACATGTAAAAAAGGAGTCCAACTCCACTCTAAAATGTGCGGCTCCAGCAACTCCGACTCAAGAATATAGTTAAAAAGAGGGTTGTGGAGTCGGAGTCGCCGAAGTCGTATGTTTTAGAGCGGAGTCGGAGTACTTTCTTTTAATTCAATGAAGTAGGAGTTGGGAATCGGAGTTCTTATTGCTTTTAAAGACTTTAATTTACGCTTAAATATTTTACATTTTTACATTTTATCTCTATATTTATCCTCCTGACTCTCAGGAAAGCGACGGGGGCGCTATCGATAGGGCAAGCAATTACCCTGATCTGTTTGAATAGATGGCAAGATACCGCTGTCCGATAGAAAATTTTTATTTCGCTTTTTAGTTTTATAGAGATATCACTAAAATTTAGAACTGCTTGCCAAGATCTTCAAGTGGGAAAAGTGCTACAAAAGTGTCTTTTCAAAGGACACGACCAAATACCGCGAGCAGGTTTTGAACCGAGACCATGTCGATCAGAATCACGGCGCTTTAACGCGCTTTAACCACTTGACAATTAGACCTCCAAGGTTGTCCTCCAAAGGCTTCAGCATGTTTAAAAAACTACCTCGACTTCACCCAAAAACATAGAGCTTCGACGTCCGACTCTAACTCCACAACCCTGGCTTACGCTAAAGCAACTTATGTAAAGTCTCTTGTGTCGTTTCGGTTTCGGTACTTCCAAGTCTCGTCTCGTCTCGTCTCGGTCTCAAAGACTTCACCTCTGCAAGCCTTGTTTAGTGGATTTAATTATTGTTGAAGACCAAAAACGGTTCAAAAAGGATTTTTTGGTCTTCGTCACCATTTCTTTCGTAAAAATTTTCTACATATTAGACCAATGTTTCAATGGTGACCAAAAGAAAAAAAGGTCTTTAATCGCAACTGTCTCTATGTAAACATTTTTTTCTTTTTGGTCATCATCAATTTTACTGAAAAACACCAGTACGCATAATAAGCCTATCTTCATGTCACTCATAGACGTACCAGCCAAAAAAAAGTTGAGGTAGAAAAACAGTTTTTCCCAAATTTTCTGACGTCTACCCGAATTATAATTTTCTTGTAATTTGCAGATATGAGAAAAAAATTTGTGTAAAATTAGGGTAAAGACCAAAAAAAGAAAAAAAAAGATCTTTACTTAGAATTTGTCTAGGATTTCTCAATTTTTGTCCCAAATACATAGTGATCTCGAAAAAAAGAATATATATAAAGGGTTTTTACCTCAAATCTTTAACTTTTTTCTGCATTTAGTGTTCATTTTCGATGCACAAAAAATTGGTTTTGCCCAAATTTTCCTATTGCTGCCGAAAAAATCTGATTTTTTTTCAATTTTGGAGGCTTAGGGGACAATTGCACACCTGTCTTTTTGGAAGGTGCGGCTACGATGTCACTCTTAACCGTTTTTGACATCTCAAAGCCTGGTTATGATTGTGTCGACGCGCCTTATTTTTCAACTTTTCGCGACCTATACTTTGAGAATCACTGGTTTGGATAACAACTAAAGAAATTGCTAATTTGAGTAAAGTGATAGTGCTATACCACTCTTTGAAGCAACCATAAGATTTAAATCAACTGCTGAAACGGCAGTAGTAAGTATTAAGAATTGTTTGAGTTGACAGATTAAAGGAGCTTCTTTTAATAATTGTGTTATTTATACTCTAATAACTACATGTTGACTGTATAGACGTGCTGCTTCATCGAACATCAATTAACATTGCTGAATCGAAATTCTTAGTATAATTAAGTCTCCCAGAAATTGTTGTATCTAATTTTATTTTAGATAAATCAATCGATAGATAAATGCAATAAATTATAAAAAAATTTGACAAAAGTGAAATGGTGCAAAACATAAAGAGAAAAGAAGTATTGACTATCATTGTTCTGTCTATGGTGTCTCAATCTTTAACAGTAATCACTCGTCGGGTCAATGAAGAAATTCCATCATCGATCCTCTCAACTCCTGGCTGTAATGGTAAGATCAAACAAAATAATACAAACGCTAGTACATATCCTGATAAGAGTATATAAATGAAAGCCAAGCAATATAAAATTCGCTTCAAGATATAGTTATTTATAAAATAATTATTATGATTTGTGTTTCAATTTACCAAATATTTTGGTTACTCTGCTGACTTGGTTTATAATACGTCTCTTTCGAGAGCAAAATAAAATTTCCTCTAATCCTGGGCTCTTTAACCATTTTTTCTCTCGTGCACATTTGCAAGAAACACTTAAGTTTCATGCACCCTTGAGGAGAAATTGCTGTAATACCCACATCAATACCGGCGTTTTATCTGTGTTCTAAATTGTCATGACATATACATACTCATTACTTATGAGAAAGAAAACCAGTTGGCAAGAAATTGGTCATACGCAGTGATGGGATTCAAAATTTTAAGAACAGGTTCTCTTTTGTATCGAACTCGTTAACAACAGTTTCAGTGTTGGGATTCAAAGTTTTAAGAACAGGTTCAAAATTAGGGTGTTCTCTAAAAAAAAAAAAAAGGTCTTCACTTCGATTTCATCTCTAATTTCTCTATTTTTCTCCCAAAATTAGGGTGTTCTCTAAAAAAAAAAAAGATCTTCATTCAGAATCGTTCTTTACACTCTGAACAAACATCTGCAGCGGATTGAAACTTTTACATTAAACACAGAGATAATGAAATACATAGATTACGTAAAGTTAAAATCGGGTTTGCTAAACGTGCTGAAATTCCAAGAACGGGTTCGCTAAACGTGCTGAAATTCCAAAAACGGTTTCGCGCGAACCCGTGCGAACCCCTGAATCCCATCACTGGTCATACGGTTTTCTAAATTGTCCCAAATCCAGATACAGTTACATAAAGTAGGTACATTTGAACAGATATACAGGGTGTCCATAAAGTCTCTTTACAAATGAAAAAAATTATTGAAAAGTGAAATGATGAGATATCGCAATGAGGGTTGTTTTATGTTAATCAGTATTTCATAAAGTTTTTATTGACACTAAAATTTATTGTTTCAGATAAAATTTCTTAATTAAAATTTTTTACGTTTAATGATTGAATTATATGAACTGAACCCCCATAAAATGACTACTTCTCAAAAAAAAGCGCAATGTGTATCCTGGTTCATTGAGACAAAATCAGATGTTCAGACCCAGCGAAACTACAGAAGTAAGTATGGAAGAGACCCACCATCACATCCTTCAATTCGTTTATGGCACAAGAAATTTATGGAGACAGGAACAGTGTTCGATACAAGGAAGAGTGGGCGACCAAGAACATCTGAAGAAAACATCGAGCGTGTAAGGCAAGCCTTTCAACGTCCTCCTATAAAGTCCATCCATACTGCTGCCAGACAATTGGAACTACCACGTTCAACAGTGCACAAAGTCCTACAGAACTATTTAAGATTGTATGCTTACAAAGTGCAAATCTTACAGGCACTTCAGCCAAACGACATGCCAAGACGAAAAGAATTTGCAGTGAACATGTACTTCGTGCAACTAATGGTACCCATATAAAGGTGTATTAAATAGAGTAATGGTATTTTTAATTAAATGTTTAGAAGTGTATTAAATGTGTCAATAAAAACTTTATGAAATAATGATTAACATAAAACAACCCTCATTGCGATATCTCATCATTTCACTTTGTAATAATTTTTTTAAATTGTAAAGAGACTTTATGGTACAGGAACAAACAAACATATCCTGTAGAACAGGAAAAAACAATAGCGATGAACTGAAAAAAACAAAACTAAGTACAAACGCTCTCGTACATACTTAGATCAGATATAGTTGTAATTTTTTGATTAAAAAACAACAATAATAAATGATTCAAACGTTTATCACGGGTCAATGACTTTTCTGTGGCTGCAATTTTTTTACCAATAAGTCATAGCGTGGAATTAGTTTCGTTTCAAGAGCTCCGCGCATTCGTCGTCGTCGTCATCGTTTGAAGGGCATCCACTCCAGGCCAGACACAAACAGAACTGGGGCCGAGGGTTTATCCTTTTACTACCCCAGACTGCTGCACTGCCTGGATCAGATGCTGGCAGCGATGTTATTAAGCCAGCATCGAGTTTCGTCATCCAAAACCGTCAGACCGCGTGCTCCATGTGGTGCCCGATGTATGGGGCACATTGTTAGTACATGGTCTGCGGTTTGCTCTGAGGCGCCGCACTCGCAATTCGGTGAAGGAGCGAGACCCCATTTGTGCATGGACGAATGGAATCGCCCAACACCAGTCCGCAGGCGGTTGAGCTTAACCCAAGCTGCTCGGGGTAAGCCCATCCCAACAGGCCTGACACTGGTCCCGGGCACAAAAGCACGGAGCCTGGAAGCACTTTCACAGTACTCCGCGTTCCATTTGTGATTCGTCCATTCAGAGGCGCGGATGCCAAGTCTGGCAAGATTGTCCAAGAGATTCCGCGCACCTGGCACAAACGGGCGTCTGGATCTTAGTCTCACTTGGCCAGTATCTGAGGACCCATTTAACAGACCATGCAAAATATGATCGGGGTCCAGAGATCCACGGTAAGCCAAGGAGAGTGTCGCTCCCAGTCGGCGAAGCTCAGCTGGCTGGATGCCTGAAAGTACAGGTAGGTGGTCCGTTGGAGTGGGACGCAGGCATCCAGTAACTATGCGCAAGGCGTCATTCAAGACACTGTCAATGAGGCGAGTGTGAGCACTGCGACACCAGACTGGCGCACAGTACTCAGCTGTTGAGTAGACTAGAGACAAGGTGGCTATGCGTAGTGTTTTAGCACCAGCACCCCATCCCGAGCCCACGAGTCGCCTCAACAGTGTGACGCGCATTAAATGGTCAATTTTCGCAATTGAGTTTCTCTTCTTGGACTTTATTTGGCTTAAAGTGGAAAACCCACTTTCAGATGGTAGATGCTTTCTCGCAGCCTGGGCCGTGAGTAAGTCTGTTCATTGGTGCTAAAGATGACAGACCGAAGGCGAACCTACTAAAACGAAAGGGTATCCACCCATTTCGATGTTCAGTGTGGGTCTGCTAGTCGGCAAACGTCCTTTCAGGACGGGGCTTTGCCAGGATAAAACTGCCCTTTTCAGGGCACATTGCCAACAAGTTCCGAAGACCCACTTATTCTTCAGCTGAACATCGAAGGTCTCACTTCAAGCAAGATGAACGTTCTTCATCACCTCGCTATGCAGTCTGAGGCACTCGTCATTCTACTGCAGGAGACCCACTGCACTGATGCAAAGAAGTTGGTACTTCCAAACTACCAACTAGCTGGGTCTTCTTTAAGCAGGAAGCATGGCCTTGCCACGTTTGTCCACGAGCGACTGAGATACACGCTTTTGGACCAATCTCCACCGACATCGAAGATCGAGAGACTGTGTGTGGACGTTGATGGCTACAAAATAGCTAACGTCTACAAACCACCGATAACAGGATTGCGAACCCTGGATCTCCCAATGTTTCCTCACCCCTGTCTTTACGCTGGCGATTTTAATTGTCGTCATGCTGACTGGAGTTACGATGACAACAGTCCGGACGGTGAGTGCTTGGCTGGCTGGGCAAGTATTAATTGTCTTGCTCTCCTATATAATGCCAAGGACGCTGCCAGTTTTTATTCCGGCCGCTGGAACACTGGCACCAATCCAGATCTAGCTTTTTCTAGTGTAGATCCAAACAGTCGCTTACCGGATAGACGTGTCCTTGAAAAGTTCCCCAGGTCACAACATCGACCTTCGCTTATTACACCACCAAGGTTTGCTATGGCAGTGCCAAGCATGCCTGTTAAGCGATGGAACTTCCGCAAGGCCAAATGGAGTCACAACATTGCTTTGACGAATAAATTCGCAAAGACTTTGTTGTCGCCTGATTCACTTGATGTGGATGCGGCTTACCAGGACTTCTATAACACCATTAAGAAAGCAGCCAAAAAGACTATCTCACGCGGGTATCAAATAACTATACCCGTGTTGGGATGCAGAGTGTGAATCCCTCTATAAAACCTTTTTGCAGTCTCCTCAGGGAGACCACTCAAGCTTGGCTGCTACAGCTCTGCTTGCCAAGCTTGACAGAAAGCGGAGGGAATGATGGTCTGAGGCAGTTTGGAGCATTGACTTCTCACACTCTAGTCGAAAAGCGTGGAGTATTTTGAACAATCTTACTGGTAGGTCACGACACTCTCCTCGTCACTGTCCCATTTCAGCCGATGCTATTGCATCTCAGCTGGTTAGAAATGAGAAATACGAGGCTGTTGACCGCAAGTCATCTCGACTTGTCTCTCAAGAAGTGTCTGACCTTTGGAGGGCCACAACACCAGACGCAGTAAATATCTCTGACAATTTTTCACAGAGAGAATTTGCTGCTTCAACATTTAAAACTAGGTAAAGCTCCGGGACCTAATTCCATCTGCCCAGAGGTTATACTCCATGCTGGAGCTGCTTTGAAGTCCTGGTTACGTGACTTCCTTTCTTCCTGTTTGCGCCGACTCAAAATTCCCAAGATCTGGAGAAGAGCGCTTGTGGTCGCGATCCCAAAACCAGCAAAGCCCGTGCGAAACCAAAAAGTTATCGACCGATATCTCTGCTCTGTGTCCCCTACAAGATCCTCGAGAGGCTTATCTGCGCCCGCGTTGAACCATTAATCGATCCACTGCTCCCTAAAGAGCAGGCTGGGTTCCGACGCGGGAAGTCAATTGTAGATCAAGTTGTTCTGCTAACCCAGAACATTGAGGATTCTTTTGAGTCTAAAAAGAAGGCCGGTGCCGTATTTGTCGATCTGACAGCTGCTTATGACATTGTCTGGCACCATGGCCTTACCTGCAAGCTGCTGAGACTGCTTCCGGATAATCACATGGTCAGAATGATTATGGAGCTTGTCCGAAATTGAAGTTTCACCCTTACCACCGGTGACAGCAAGCAAAGCAGGCTATGCCGTCTTAAAAACGGGCGTTCCTCAGGGATCGGTCTTGGCTCCCCTCCTATTTAACATCTACGTACGATTTTGCTTCCATGATTTCCAGAAAGTTTGCTTATGCTGATGATTTAGGATTGTTGCACTCTTCTGGAAACTGGAAGGACTTGGAGGGGACTTTAAGCCAAGACATGTCTACTCTTTCAGCGTATCTCCAGACTTGGAGGTTGAAGCTCAGTCACACTAAGACGGTGACAGCAGCCTTTCACTTAAATAACCGAGAGGCCAAACATGAGCTAAAGGTCTACAACAACAGTAGACTTTTACCTTTCTGTTCAGACCCTACTTACTTTGGGGTAAAACTGGACAGATCGCTCACGTTTCGTCATTATTTAGTGGCATTGCGCAAAAAACTATCCTCGCGCGTCACACTGCTGAGGCGACTCGTGGGCTCGGGATGGGGTGCTGGTGCTAAAACACTACGCATAGCCACCTTATCTCTAGTCTATTCAACAGCTGAGTACTGCGCGCCAGTCTGGTGTCGCAGTGCTCACACTCGCTTCATGGACAGTGTCTTGAACGACGCCTTGCGTATAGTTATTGAATGCCTGCGTCCCACTCCAACGGCCCACCTACCTGTACTTTCAGGCATCCAGCCAGCTGAGCTTCGCCGAATGAGAGCGACACTCTCCTTGGTTCACCGTGGATCTCTGGACCCTGATCATATCTTGTATGGTCTTTTAAGTGGGTCCTCAGATATTTGTCAAGTGAGACTAAGATCCAGACGCCCGTTTGTGCCAGGTGCGCGAAATCTCTTGGACAACCTTGCCAGACTTGGCATCCGCGCTGCTGAATGGACAAATCACAAATGGAACACAGAGTACTGTGAAAATGCTTCCAGGCTCCGTGCTTTTGTGCCTGAGACCGGTGCCAGGCCTGTTGGGATGGGCTTACCCCGAGCAGCTTGGGTTAAGCTCAACCGCCTGCGGACTGGTGTTGGGCGATCTCGCTCCTTCAACGAATTGCGAGTGCGTCTCCTCTGAGCAAACCGCAGATCATGTTTTAACAGCGTGCCCTATACATTGAGCACCACATGGAGCACGAGGTCTGACGGTTTTGGATGACGAAAATCAATGCTGGCTTAATAACACCACTGCGAGTATCTGATTCAGGCAGTTTAGTAGTCTGGGGTAGTAAAAGGATAAACCCTCGGCTTCAGTCCTGTTTGTGTCTGACCTGGAATGGTTGCCCTTCCAACGACGACGACGACCCACTTTCACACAAATACGTTAATAGTATTTGAATCAGTAGGGAAATTGCTTTTTCAGCCAGTTTTGCATACTCAGGTACATGCCAAATTTTCACCCAAAAGTCACAGTATGGTGTGTCTTTAAATGCAACTTTCTGAAATAGATCTGTTTGGAGATCAAGCAGCTATTCATCTTCTGTGGGTACATCGATAAATGGTTGCAAAATCCAGGAATTTGCTTCCAGATAATAATTTTTTTCCTTCGGAAAGTAACTCCCAAAATTTTCTCGCAGCAAATCTACATGACCCAATATTAGTGGTATCAGTTCAATTATTACTGATCCTTCAAATCCTTCTTCACATTCGTTAACGAAATTATTCAAAATAGGAAAATCAGAAAAATCTTTCGATTCGACTCTTTTTTTCCAGAGAGGTAATTTCATTTTCAGAGCATTAACTTTACCAGTACTTTTAAAAACGTCATTGTCATTTCCTTGAAGACTGTTGTTCAGTTTGTTGAGATGCTCAAATATGCATGCCATATAAGAGAGCTTTGCTAACCAAAAATTATTACAAAAATTAGTGGCTCGTTGATCTTTTTCTTCCAAAAAAAATGTCCCCAATTCTTTTCTTAATTCAAACACTCTTCTGAGAACTCTTCCTCTTGAAAGCCAACGAACTTCACTGTAACATAGCAACCTTTTTTATGATGCTTCCATTCCTTCGCACAACTTCATGAACATTCTGTGTTTTTTGGCGCGCCCCCTAATATATTGACTACATATACGATTTCGTTGAGAAAATTTTCAAATATTGCACTTGCATTGTTATTAGCCATTCCTTTCGTTTTTTTTGCAACTAGTGCTTCTCGATGGATAACACAGTGAATTGGAACGCAGTCTGGAGAAACTTTTTTTTATCTTTGCAACAACCCCATTAATCTTTCCTTGCCTTGCAGCAGCACCATCTGTTGTTACGACTTACAGTTTTTCTAGTTCAGTTCATTTTGCTTGAAGTAATAGTCAAGTTTTTGAAATATAGCTTCAAAAGTTGCATTTACACCTAGTGGTTAACAAAATAAGTAATGTTCAAAGATTTTGTTTAGTTTAACATCAGCAAACCTACAAAATACAAGTAGTTGAGCTTCTGAGCCTATATCTATTGTCTCATCCAGTTGAATGGAAAAACAGGGCGCCTTCTTCAGCTTAAGAATCAGCTGATTTTTTAAGTCTTCTCCTATGCTTAAGGAGCGACGACTGATGGTGGTGTCAGAAAGTTGAATTTAGGCAACTTCAGCTACAGAATTTTTTCCACCGTGAATTAAATCTGCCGCAATTTTGAGGCACGGCAAGACTGCTGTTTCTAGTTCCGTATAAGGGCGCTTGGTCTTCAGTAACACATGAGCCATTTGGAATGATGCCAAACTAAGTTTTTCTGAGCCTCTTTCAATCATTTGTAATTCAAATGAACTTAGTTGTTTTGAATATTCTGCCACTTTAGACTGAAAAAATATTTCAGACTTATGCTCATGTTCTGGATGCTTATTTTTCAAGTGCAAAAAGAGTTTTGAAGGCACAAGGTTGGAGTTAGCATATTTCACAGAGAAAAATAGGAATTGAGCTGTAGGAAAAGGATTATCTTCCTCTTTTTTTGGGAGAAAAAAGCCATATTTAACACAGTTCTCTATCACACTTCTTCGCGGTTTGATTAGTTTTGTCCGATTCTTTGACAGTTGAAATTTTTTTAAAGTACCTCAACATAGACATAATGTCTAATTAGCCACCACTAAACTTTAATTGGGGTCTAAATATTTTTGAGGTAAGACCAAAGAACATGCTGGTAAAAGGAAAAACGTGTTGTGTAACTAGCCCTAACCCTTAAAAATATGGCGTTTCAACTAACAGAAGAGCTTTTTATTGCCAGCTTGAAGTTTGCATGGACTAATATGTAGCCTACTAACGGTAAGCAAGGGCAGACCATGTTGAAACTTAAAATTACAAATCACAATCTTGTTAGATTTAAAATACCATTGGTTTTGTTTGGCTAAAGCTAACGTATTTACAAAAATTACAATATTAATATACAAGATAGAGTTTCTAAACGTTTTCGGCTTTACATTAAGCCTTTATTAAAGCTACAAAAGATTGAACAAAATTAGTAGAAATTGTACAATTATTAAGAGGCATTGACTAAAAAATATTTTTAATAATAATGAACAATCATAAGAGAACCATAATCTGTTCAACTTTGTATATAAATTATGTAATTTTTGTAAATACGTTAGCCTTACCAAATATATAAATCCTGTAAAATTCCTTGGTGTTATTTGTATATGATTATCAAACTCATCAATAATTCAATAAGTTACGCACTTGTATAATTTTTGTAGTGAACCCTTGTGCACCCCTTTTAATTCATGCACCCCACAGGAAGTTGCGGTGCACCCCAGTTGAAAAGCAATGCTCTAATCTATTGCATCATAATTTTAATGATAAGTGTATGTTTTTTCATATTGTTGATTGTAAACAGTAAGTTAAAAAGATGCAATTGTATTGAATGTGGGTTTAAAAATGCCCACAAAGCAACCCAGAAAAAACCAAGAGGTCTTCGGGTGGAGATGCTTCCACTCCTGCGAAATTTTATTTGACGTGATAAAGCTGTTAATGACAATTTTTAAAACCTTGGCTTTATTGTATAATATGTGCAACCAATGTTTGCCACCCAATAAGCTCGATCATTTAATAAGAAAAGCAGCAACTTATTCAAATATATATGATTAATCGAAGTTATTTTGTTTTAGATTCCTTAGCTGACAACCAATTTCAAAACATGATTGTTCAAAACGACAATGTTTATGTGGGAGCAACGAATACCATTTTGCAACTTTCGAGGAGTTTAAATATAAGAAATACTTTTCGTAACGGCCCGGACAATGACAGTGTAGAGTGCCAAAGCCCGACATCATGTCCTGTTGTAGGTGATAGGGACTTGTGCATCAGTTCGTTTCGTTGCGAGAACAATTTCAACCGAATTTTGCTATCTTATCGAAATCAGCTGCTTGCTTGCGGGACATTGTTTAAAGTTTGCAGTTTGCTCCAGTTGGAAAATATTTCGAATTTCGCTGGCTCACAGGATTTCTTGCAGTGCAAGAGTAAAAACGTCAACCAGTTTATTCATGTATCGTCGAGAAATTTAGCACAAAATGTAGTTGCCGCCGTGAACGTTGACAATGAGCGAACCGACAGTGACCTAATGTATCTGGGTCAGCCAGGCAAGTTCATCCAGACCCTTCTAGTTCCAAGTCAGGAAAATTCCTACTTTACTCTAACCGGCCGACTAAACGGAGGCACGCGCGCTTTTTATCACTTAGCCTGGACGACGCAGGAATACGGTTATATTTTGTGGACCAACTCATCAACGTCAGAGATCAAGCTGTCTCGCTACTGCAACGGTGCAATCCGTGAAAGATCGAGGTCGGATATTTCGTCCGAATTCGGGTCCGATTCCAGCGATGGGGATCGCTCGTACACGGAAATCACCATCCAATGTCCCGGCGTAAATTTGGCCTCTTTGAACGTAGAGTCGGCCAAATTTCAATACGACCAACTTTTTATTCGCTTTAAACTCAGAAATCAAAACGCGATTTGCTCGGCCAATTTGTCGTCAATAAACCAACACTTTAACATGGTTCGGAACCAATGCTTTTTTTCAAATTCTGCGAATAAATATGCAAAACATCTTGGTTCAAATTGCTCTCAGATAGTTAATATACCTATTCCGGAATGGGTAAGTTGTTTACTGTTGTTTTAAATTTGGTTGGCAGCTTATTTTGTTGTTGTTGTTGTTGTTGTTGCAAATTCAAGTTAAAGGGTAAAAAAACAAATCATTCCTACAATAATAAAAAAAGTCAGCTTATAGTCACTCTTGAGTCATAGAAATTTCTTTTACATAATAGACGCGCTAAATAAAGTATGACGTGGAAATATTTCTACAAAAATTTGTGTTCCAATTTGTAAACCATAATAGGAACAACTAGTTTTTGCGTAGTGCTTTTTAACAAAGTCGGGAATTGCCTCTCAAAGGGGTGTCAAAAAATTTCAAGTGAAGCGCTAATATTAAATGAAATATTTTATCTTCACTGACTTTTCCTCGCTAACTATAAAGTAAATTTTTTGTTCAAAATAATTTTTCGGGCCTTCATCATCTGTTTAATACCGATTTAAAATTAGGCCTATGATTAAGATGATGTTAAGGGCCATTTCCACTACGATCGTAAAATGCATTATTCGTTGTTTCTTTTATTGATTCTGTTTGCTTCGCTTAACGCGTAAGCGCGGAAAGAAGTAAAAAAATCAATGATAGAAACAAAGAATACTTCATTTCATGCTCGCAAGGGAAACGAGCCTTCAGATAGCATTTCGTTTTGAAAACAAGGAAATAAAGCCAATTAAGAGCTAATACCTAAGGCTAGTCGTAAAAAGATTTGAAACCACTACTTTAGCACATAATTCCAGATTGCTACAATTGCAGAGATGTTTTGAACAATTTAAAATAAAAAGCTTTTAAGACTACAAAATACCAAAAATTATTTTTGAAACTAAAATACATCACGCCAGAATGCGCGTTTTATCAACTAATTAAATAAATCAATTAGATTTCTGCTGTTATGAATTTATAGATCACTTGTGCTGTTGATAAGGATTTATCCCGATTTATTATCCAAGAACTGACTGTTATTGGACGTAAACCTTTTGCAATGAGCCCTTTTTTGAAAATGGATGTCTCATCCAGCGACAATGTTTCAAGTTTTGTTGTTGATCGCATTAACGGACTTTATGCTGTTTTTCTTGGAACAGTTTCCGGAAATGTTTTAAAGGTAAAATTATAAGTGTTCGCTTCTAATATCGTTTCTTACTTACACCAAATAAGCACTTCAAGTATTAAAATATATTTTAAAATTTTTTTGATGAGTCATCGACCCAAATTAGAAAAATTTGGTGTAATTTTTAGTTGGGTGATAAAAAAGTATATTTGTATTTTTTATTTGTGTCTACAAACTTGTGCGCAACAAAAAAGATGTAGTTTTGCAGCAATAACGTAGAAAAACGAGCTTTTAGTTTATCTTTTTTTTTTTTTGTAAAACAAACACTTGTGAAAACAATTGATTTTTTGAAGAACTTGCTCTCTTTTTTTCAGGTTAAAAATAGGTCAGTTTTAAATCGACCATAAAAAGACTAATTATAACTAGGCATGACAAACATAATATCACAGTTTGCCTTTTGCAAGAGTTTTTCTCATTAATTCATCCATAAGAAATCCTCAATAAAACAGCATAACTATCCTTTATGGAAAACCTCCTGTTTAATTAGCGGGATATAAATAAAATGTTTTAAGCAAGAATATGTTTTTAGGTACGAAACAAGAACAACTCTTCAAATATATCGGAGCGAATTGTGTCAAATGCAAACCAACCAATCTTAAGCAGTATGGTTATTAGCAATGGAAGCTTGTTTGCCATCAGCAGCGATAAAGTGAGTAAAGTGAATTCAACTAATCCGTATTAATTTGTTTTAAGCTTTTTCGATCTTTTCTGAAGCTATTTGTTTTGCTTGTGTTCTGAACCTCACAAACATTTTTTTTTTTTTTTTTTTTTATCTCTATATTTATCCTCCTGACTCGCAGGAAAGCGACGGAGGCGCTATACATAGGGTAAGCAATTACCCCGACCTGCTTCCGGAGATGCCAAGATATTGCTGTCCGCTAGTAATTTAGTAGAGATATTACTGTAATTTAGAACTGCTTGTCAAGACCACAAACAGGGGAAAGTGCCGTCAAGTGTCTTTCCCACGGACACAACAGAATGGCGCAAGTGGGTTTTGAACCGAGACCATGTTGATCATCAGTCCGGTGCGTTAATCACTCGACCACGCTGCTGACATCTATTTCATAAAAGTGTTTATTGGAGTTTTCAAAATGGTTACTTCAAATCTTTATTTAAGCTTTTGCTTTGGGCAAGGTTTTTAATTTTTAGCTTTAACTTAATCACGTAAAGTTTAAGATTTTGAGTAATTTTTTTATAAAATGGTTGTATTAACAAAATTATAATCTTTTTTGGAGCCATAACTCAATTTGAAACTTAGATTGCCTGGTTAAAAACAGCATATTGATAATTTTTGACAAGCTGTATTGAACTGGATGAATTTGGTTGGAACTTTTGATTTTTTCTTATTATTGATACAATATGTGGCAACGTCAATGTTTAATTCAAAAACAAGTCAAAAATACTTATTTTTTGCTTTCATTTTAATCGGTTGTTACTTCTACAAGTTTGAGTATCGACAACAGTCTTTTAGTCAAATGATTTTATAAAAGTTGTTTTCTTCCAAGATAAAAGCCTGGTTTTTGTATAGATTATAAAAGCAAGAGTAGCGAACTGCGAACAATACAACAACTGCGAAGCTTGCATGGAGTCGCTCGATCCTTATTGTGGGTGGTGTGTCCAACAAGGCAGGTCTGTGTATAACATTTTGTTTAAAAGTATAACTGCTAGAATTTTTAGAAGAAACATTAGCTATAAATTCTAAATTAAAATTCTGTATTTTTTATGTTTATTAGGGCTTTCCGTTGTTGGTGTTTTATCTGGTTGAAAAATTTTTTACGTTTACTTTTTCTCTGTCAGACATATTTGTTTAATGCACTTTTTTCCTTATTTCAATTCTGAAATAACTTTGTCGGTTTAGCAAATAACTCTGTTGATTTGTGCACGTTATACACAGTACATTGGAGCTATTTTTATCGTTCCTATTTTTTGAGTTATTGCTATTTTCTTGGCAATGTTTGTAGGTCCACTTATTTACTTGCGTAATTATATTTGCAGTATTCAACACCGGTGTGGTCATTTTCACCGTTTTTAATTTTTAGTCGCTCATATCTCTGCACAGGTACTGTAAGTGGTAAAATATTGAAACTTTCTGAATTTTCTTAAGTCTTAGTCAACTTCTAGCATGTTAATTTTAATTGCATTATAATAAGCACCGCGTGGGTTGGGGAGCGATTTACCTTAAAATACCGCCACTTTGACCGTAAAGCAACTTGTAATTTCTCTACGATTAAAATTGGCTTTACAACAAAGTCTTTCGTTGTGTTATTGTTTCAAAACAACCATGCAACAATTACTGCAGTATCTGGCGACAATTAGTTACTAGCTAGTTTATAATGTTGAGTCATTTGCCGAATGCCGAGACAAAAATGAGTTAGCAGTATCCAAGTTATAGCTTGGCTGAACGCGATTACAAAAGATTACTCGGGCGATAAAAGCGAAGATAAAAATGTTTAAAAAAGACTTAGATAAGCTGTCGTCAAATTTAGATCAAGTTTGACCTACATGGGACGTGATTTCTTTAGATGGATCGAATTTAGAGATCAATAAAGTGTATTGATGATTTGGAGCAAATTTGTTCTGCATCATGTCAAGTTGTCCATTTTGGCAGTGGCAATAATGATACAAGTGCTGTAGCACAAGCGAAGGGTGATGGGCTTACTCCCAACATCTCGCAAATTGGATTTGTTACTGAGGACAGAACAAAATGGGAAAACATCGAATTTTCTTCAGAATCGAGGGATAGGCTACAAGCTTAGAATGTGCTAACAGAAAGCAAAGGTCTAACGCGATGTGCCAATCCCATGCTAGGTGGTCCGCTGAGTGCATTTGAGCTACTCGACAATAATTCAATGCTTACCCATGTTCAACAATGTATAGAAACTGAAGCCCATAGAGTGAAAAACAATGATGAGTGTAAACTACCAATAAGTAAATTAAAGCTTTTATTTTGTTGCTGTGTGTACGAGGAACATTATGTGGAAAGAACTGACGGGTTCTTGAATTTTGGGATAAAAAATGGGAAGTACCTTTTTTTCCAAAAACTATGGGTAAAAATCGCTTTTGCGAAATCATGAGATTTTTCCATTTGATATGCGGAATAAAAAACTATCTTGATTTCAAACGGATAAATTGGTTTTGATTTTTGCCGTCTGGGACAAGTTTATTGAAAACTGTATTGTTTGCTACAAACCAGGAGAAAATATTACATTGGACGAGCAAGTATTTCCAACTAAAGCCCGCTGCAGAATTGCACAATATATGGCCAACCAACCGGACAAACTTGGTATCAAATTTTGGCTTGCTGTTGATGTGGAATCTAAATATATATAATTGTTATAATAAAGATGGTGGAGCCATACTTGGCAAAGGAAGGAACGTCTCAACTGCCAATTTTTTTACTTCGGCTCATTTTGCAACGCAGCTCCGGAAAAAAAGACGTCAGTAGTATGCAATGATCCGTAGAGGCCCAGGCGCTGGAGAAGAAGCAGGGGCGCGCAGGAGCGACTCCTGCATGCCAGCGCCCTAACAGGCTAACCTAACAACTGTTCCTAACTCTACCTTCTAACCCGAAGACAGTAGTGTTAATTTCCGTTGTAGACCATTAATTTTTTTTTTACTTTTTAGTGTTAATAAAAATTATTTTTTTCAGATCTATTTAGTTTCAAATGTAATATTAATAAATTACATTTTACTCTTACCTGATAAAGGTTTTAGCAGTTTTAAGATTGATAAGATTTATTTAAAACGATTTTATAAAGTTTATCATGCGGTAGATAATTACCAAGCAAGGTATTTCATGTATTTTCGTACTGAAACGTGAAAGTCGTTTCCTGTTTAAAAGCTGAACCGTATTGATGGTTGCAAGAGTTTGACCTTTTCCGAAAAAAGAATCAATTATTATTTGTTTCAATAATCTATTTAGTTTCAAATTTAAAAAATTAACTTTTAGTCTTACCTGATAAAGGTTTCATGCAGTTTTAAGATTGATAAGATTTATTTAAAATAATTTTATAAAGTTTATAAAGACAGTAGTCTTGGTTTCTGTTGTAAACCATTAACTTTTTTTACTTTTTAGTGTTTATAAAAATTATTTGTTTCAAATCTGTTTAGTTTCAAATGTAATACATTACTTTTTAGTCTTACCTGATAAAGGTTTTATGCAGCTTTAAGATTGATATGATTTATTTAAAACGATTTTAAAAAGTTTACCATGCGCTAGATAATTACCAAGCAAGGTATTTCATGTATTTTCGCAGTGAAACGTGAACGTCATTTCCTGTTTAGAAGCTGAATCGTATTGATGATTACAAGACTTTGATCTTAAGTAAACTCGAAGCTTTTTCAAAAAAAAAAAATCAATTTAATATGTATTTTTTGCCAACTTTTAATCTCAAAAGCAATATTTGTGTACATTTAAACGTTTTCTAGGCAAACTTGTTTTTATTCACAAGATACTTATAATTCAAAGTTGTTTTTCTAGACCAGTTTAATTTTTAGGTGCCTATAATCAATTTTAAACATTTTTCTGGGTATGCTTAACTTTTATTGTACGATATCTATCTTCAACTTTTTTTTCTTGGTAACTTTGATTTTTGTTATACCGATATTTAATTTTTTTCTAAACAAACTTGATTTTTGTTATACCTTTGTTGAATTTTTAAAAGTTCCTTAAGCAATCTTGATTTTTAGATATCTATCTTCAATTTTTTTAAACAAACTTGATTTCGTTATACCTATGTTTAAATTTAAAAATTTTTCTAGTCAACCTTAATTTTTCTTGTAAGATATCTAGAAATTTAAAGGTTTTCTAGACAACATTGATTTTTGTTATACCTTTGTTCAATTTTTCAAAAATTTTTCTAAACAAACTTAATTTTTATTATACTTATGTTTAATTTTAAATAATTTTCTAGTCAACCTTAATTTTTTCCTGTAAGATATTTTAAATTTTAAAATTTTAAAAGTTTTCTAGGCAAGCATGATTTTTGTTAGACTGTTGTTCAATTTTTTCAAAAGTTTTTTAAACAAACTTGATTTTTGTTATATCTATGTTTAATTTTTAAAAATTTCTTAGTCAACCTTGATTTTTATTTGTAAGATATCTTATCTTCAATTTTAAAAATTTTCTAGGTAACCTTAATTTTTGTTATACAAAATGAAAAAAGAGGCAGAGGTGCTACAGAAGAAACGGTACCAAGTGAGGAGAACATTGATATTGCTTGTGTCTCGTGAATCGACAATCAATTAATTTCTCTGATGTTTTTTTGTTCCTTTTGGATCTTTTACCATTCAAATTGTTCCTTTTCGATCTTTTACCGTTTAATCCGTATGTGTGTAGTAAATTCATGGTTGCTGTTTCGTGAAGCGCATGGCAGCACAGTGAAACAAGCTACTTTCAGCGCTGAAGTAGCTAAAGGACTCTACGAAGTCAGTGTGAAAAAGTGCTTCAGAAGAGAAAGACCTTCAAATGATATTGAGCAACAATATCAATAAAAAAGAAGGTTACGTAACACACTTGCAAGCAAAAGCGTTCATTTGGATTTCATGAATGATTGGCCAGAATAGATGGCAAGTCGTTAGCTTTACAACTCTCCTCAATGCAAATTTCTGATATTTTTGCATTGCTCTAAATGTGAAGATGCTTTGTGTATAAACAGAGATCGAAATTGCTTCAAACAGTTTCATACAACATGCGATTGCTTGTGGTGTATTCACAATTTATCATATATAATATGAGCCTACAAAAAAACCAAAAAGTTGCTGATACGCACGTAATATCATATATGATAAATAGCTCATTTTTGTTTGTTTTTATAAATTTTGAAATAAAATTTAAGTATATGATTTAAAGAGCATTTAAAACCATGAAACTACAAAAAAAATTTTTCGCTCAAAAAAATTCATGCAGTAAAGGGTTAAGCCGAATTGTAACTATTTAAAAATTCTCTCAAGAGCCTCACCTTTTTTAAGTTTTTACTATGGAAACACTAGATTCCTTCTCGTAAGAAAATTTAACTTTTTTTTGAAAGGCCTACCTTTCTTTCAAGTAACTTACATTTTAAAGTTATTAGTACGGAAACACTATCTTGCTTAAAAAATCCAAAAACGTTTTTCCAGAAAAGTGTACATTTCTTTCAAGTGTCGTAGAAGTTTGTTCGTTTTTAAAACAAAATCCTAAAAAATTGTGTTTTCTTTTAGACTTTTCCTATTTTTTTTAATGCATAGCAACAATTCAATCTCAAAATTTTTGTCACAATTGTTTTCTTAATTTCGCAAATCGTGTAATTTTGTCAACTCTTGTATAATTCTTGCACAGAGGCAAATATTTAACTTCTGCACGGTTCAAAAGTTCTCATTTTACCTAGTTTTTTTTGCTTTCCAAAGTGAAAAGAGAAGTATTAAAGGTTTAGAACACCATTGTTTAACTAAATACCGATTTATTTGTTTTTAAATTATTAGCACCAAACAACAATAGAAACATTTCAAAGGCTATTTTAAAACTAAACTAACAAAAAATCACGACTTAAGTCTTATTATATTCAACTGTTTATTTTAAAAACATCAACTTTTTTGACTTTTAAACACTTTTTTTTCACGTTGCAGCTTAAATGTTTTGAATCAACTTTGCATTAAAAAGGTGTCTAGCATTACAAAATTTTACAAGATTTTCTCAAGTTGGAATTGTCTTGATTGAAAAATAGCAAATTTAGTGTTAAAAATTGTTTGATTTATAAATCAATATCTTTTTTATTCATTATGTGACTTAAATGCGACGTTAATTTTGTGATAAAAAAGCAGTCAGTTTTACAAATTTTAACTAGTTTTTATCAAGTTGAAACCGCTGGTGACCGAAAAAATCAGAAACAATACGTTTCAGCATGATTTAATTTTGCGTTTTTCCAAGCAAACATTTCGATTCTAGTGAAACAAATCTGCATTTTACTTGTTCACATTTCAATAGCAGTTTTACCTATGATTTATTTTTAACCTAAGATTTTTTTTATTTTTCAATTTGAAGTCACAACTTAAAGTTTTTCTTGCAAATTACTCACTAAAATGTTTATTTCGTTTTTTTATTTTGTTGCCGTTTTGTTACAGTAAACTCAAAGTAACAAAACTTAACAAACATTGGTCACACAAGGTTGCACGTGAGACGAAAGTAAACAAAAAAGAACAGTTCGGATGGGTACAAAAATTTTTTTAAATGTCGCCCGCGACGAAATTCGTGTTCTTTATTTAAAAGAAGATAAAGGTGACTTTTTAAAAATTATTAAGAAAAAGCGCAATACACTTTCGATAAAACCTTTAAAACTTCTCAGTTATTTTTTATAGACCAATTAAAACCAATTAATGGGTTTTACTATATTTTTGATTTGTTTTGCTATCAACTTTTGTATTTTTTCTCTGCAAGCCTTTTAAATGTTAATACTTAACAGTGCATTTGTCAATATCCGAACTGTTCTTTTTTATTTAGTTTGGTCTCACGTGCGACCTCGTGTGACCAATGTTTGCTAAAGCTTCGTTACTTTGAGTTTTTTGTAACAAAAAGGTAACGAAATAAAAAAAATAAATAAATAGACATTTTAATTAGTAATTTGTAAGAAAAACGTTAAGTTTTTACAACCAACACCATTTTACTGTACTTTATAGATTAAAAAGTTTATTTTTCTGTTAGTTTTTGAAGTTTATCAAAGCAAAACTATTGAATTTAAACAGTTTTAGAGTGACGAACCAAAAAAGCTGTCAAACGTCTACACCGATCGATCGTTTAAAATTATCAAGTTTGCAAAAGAACAACTTTTTGACAAGAACCCTATTAAAAACAGCTAAATTTTAAAAATTAAAATCAATTTTTTACACAAAATCTAAATGACCAGACAAGTGAATGTCAATTAAAATAAGCAAAATGTGAAATAACTAGGTTGTATGGACTGGTGACGATAACATTGAGCAAAAAAGAGCGAGTTGTTATCCTCTTGAAACTGACAAAAATAGCGTTAACAACAAGAATAACAGAAAAAAGAAGGTCTGTGAGTAAATTGCAAAGAGGAAAAGTGATAATTTTACGGTTGTTTTTGCGCATAAAGCGATAAATATTAACTCGGGACAATATATCTTACGTAAAACGCGCATCAAGAAAAAAAAAAAAACTTACTACAGTGGCGACAAAAAGTTTAGATACACTTAGTTGTTTTTTCTTTATTCGATCGTAACTTTATTCAAAATTGATATAAAAAGTTTTAAATTACAAATTAAAATTCAGCATGAAAACTTGATTATTTTATTAATTAATAAATTTAAAATTATGTAATTTGATGCGGCAAAAAGTTTAGATACACGTAATTTTTTTAATGATTAGCCAAATAAATCATTAAAAATAACATATTTTATTGATATTTAGAATGATATCCTTTGCTTTTAATCACTGCTGACATCTTTTCGGCATTGTTGAGGTGTATTTTTTAATTTTTTTTTTGGAAAACTATACAAAATTTTTATACGTTTTCATACAGTTTTTCAAGAGACTTGCATTTTTGGTTGTTCAAAGCTTTTCCCATCTCTCCCAAAACATTTTCCAATAAATTTAAATCAGGGGATTGGGGTGGCCATCTTAATAAATTTACTTTTTCGTCTTCAAAAAATTTCGTAACAGATTTTGCCTTGTGTTTTGGATCATTATCTTGCATGAAGATCCAGTTCAATGGCAAATATTCTTCCGAATAAGGTAGAAGAACATCTTTCATGATATTTTTATAAATAGTTTGGTCTACAATGTTATTGATTTCATGCATCGAACACATGCCATTCATTAAAAAACCACTCCATACATTAATTGAACCTCTGCCTCCTTTGACTGTAAGCTTCAAGCATTAAAGCTTCGATTCTTCCCCATTCTGCGTCTGATGTAAATTCTTCCTTCAGATCCCAGCTTACACAACTTTGATTCGTCACTCCAAAAGATCCTGGACCAATCTTTGATCATCCAATTGATATGAGCTTTGGCCAATTGCAAACGTTTCAATCTGTTCTTTAAAGAAATGGAAGGCTTCTTTCTTGCCACTCTATATTCAGGCCATAATATTTCAAACTGTTTTTCACTGTGGAAACAAACAATTTGGCATCATAATCGCTTTCAATATGCTTTTCAATGTCAACAGCTGTTAATCTTCTATCACTTGAAGACTAGCGATTATTCACTTGAAGACTAGCGATGAACGATTATTCTTTCTTTGAGGTAGTTATTCTTGATAAGATAAAAAAGGTCTAACGCACCTTTCTTTATCTTTAAAGCTTCCAATGTCTTTGTAGTTATAAATTGCAGTTTGTAGCGCTTTAAGACGACACTACATTTTCTTTTGGATTTGTTTTAAATTTGTAAAACTGACTGCTTTTTTATCACAAAATTAACGTCGCATTTAAGTCACATAATGAATAAAAAAGATATTGATTTATAAATCAAACAATTTTTAACACTAAATTTGCTATTTTTCAATCAAGACAATTCCAACTTGAGAAAATCTTGTAAAATTTTGTAATGCTAGACACCTTTTTAATGCAAAGTTGATTCAAAACATTTAAGCTGCAACGTGAAAAAAAAGTGTTTAAAAGTCAAAAAAGTTGATGTTTTTAAAATAAACAGTTGAATATAATAAGACTTAAGTCGTGATTTTTTGTTAGTTTAGTTTTAAAATAGCCTTTGAAATGTTTCTATTGTTGTTTGGTGCTAATAATTTAAAAACAAATAAATCGGTATTTAGTTAAACAATGGTGTTCTAAACCTTTAATACTTCTCTTTTCACTTTGGAAAGCAAAAAAAACTAGGTAAAATGAGAACTTTTGAACCGTGCAGAAGTTAAATATTTGCCTCTGTGCAAGAATTATACAAGAGTTGACAAAATTACACGATTTGCGAAATTAAGAAAACAATTGTGACAAAAATTTTGAGATGAATTGTTGCTATGCATT